>KK115206.1:51628-113631 GCA_000611955.2 Stegodyphus mimosarum | reverse complement strand
GAAAGTAGGGTGGGAGACTCTTGGATCCGTTGCCTCACTCCAAGGGTGCTCTGCATCAAAATTGGGGGAGGAGCTGAGCTTAGTCACACTGTCACTTGCATGCTGCTCAAGGCTGTTGCTAACGACAGGTGGAATCTTGCATTTCTTGGGACTACGTGGGTTTCCGTGGGTTTGTTTTGATGTCATTGCCAGACAAGTGAAATAAGTCACAGCAACAGTTACAACAGATTCGCTAAAAATTAATCAACTTAATCGTAAAACAAAAAATTAAAATTATTTTAGTACTCCTAGTTCAGATTAAAACAAATTAAAATTTCAATAATAGGTGCTGCTATATATAAATGTAATCAACTCTTTTTTTCCCTTACTTTGGTTCAAAATAAATCATTTTAATTTTAGGAATTCTAAACTTCAGCGTGTATTCAGTCAAGTTGTATTTAAAATTTGTCGAAACTCAACTGAATTATGCTGTAATGTTACTAGTAAACTTTATCGTAGCTTATTAGTCGAGTCGTACTAACTTCTCTTTATCGTAGCTACTTTACTTCTTCGGTTTCTGCTATAAGCATTTCGTATTAGCATTCATTTATCTGAAGAAAGTAACCTCACATCCTCAGTGACGTATTTGCAGTATCAAGTTTACAATTAGCATATTTCTATAAACCTTTTCTATTACTTCGACAAATTAAACCTGTTCCTTAATGTTAACTATAGCATAATCAGCAAACTTTTGATGCAAAAAATCAATAGCATTGTTAATTTTTTCATAATTTTAGTTCTAGATAAAAGTTTATATACATTCCGTCGTGTGTTTGCAACAGACAGCACGAAATGAGTTCAGACATGATCTCTCGTCTTCAGGCACAAAAAGAATTTTCATTTTGCTTCTGAAGAAGAGGGACTTATGTTTGGTAGTTCCTCACAATGGATACAGTTTATTCAAAATCTACACCAAAAGTATGATTATATTTTGTTCTAATTTAAAATTTTACATAGGCATGTTTCTCTTCCATCTGACAGACTAAATTCCTTGAAATATATTAATGGCTTATAAAGTAGTAATATATATAATTATATTTTACTATAAAATATATAAGTAGGAAAATATAATCACATTTGCTATAGTTGTGAGAGGAGTACGTCATTGATATGTCCAAATTTGTGTTATTAATGGTAGATTTCGAAAGTTTTTGAACATGAACGTGTTCAGACATGTTTTGGCTATGATTTCTTCAACATTTTAATGCTATGTAATCTTTAGTTACAGCCTGTTGTTCGGATGTATAAGTGCGTATAAGTGCAGTTACTAGAACTTGAGTTTAGTTTTTACAGTTTACTAAGAATTCAACATTATTATAGCAATTTTCATTGAATACAACATTCATCAAGGCAAACTTTATATTACTTAAAATAACCTACGATATGCTTAAAAAAATCCTTTGAAATTCGTGACTGTTAAATCATCCGGAATTTTGGCTTAACATTTATTCTATAGTTTAAATGACGTTACTATTTTTCCACCATGTAAGTTTTTTTTTTTTGAGATGAACCTGCTAGTCGGATATATTAATGCAGTTATTAAAACTTTGCTTTTAAAGATTTAAAAATAATCAAAATTAATATATGTTACCGTTTCTGTGTTTGTTTTAATGGTTTCCGTTATTTGTTTATCTATTCAGTTGAATACGGAAAGCATACAAACGCTGTCTGTCTAGAATAGGATACCTTCGTGCAGAATGTTCAAAGGAAAATTCACTCGTATTTATACTGCAGATGGGAAAAAAATATGTAATGCAGTCAGCCCGTCCATTGTAACTTAAACCTAAGTCAAACTCTAGTGTTCAGTGGTCTTATCCACTCGGCTAGTATTAGATTAGGTTTTCGGAAAGTGAGTTGACTCCGTGTTGCCAGAAACTTACCAAGTTCTTCAGAGAGAAACATTCAATTTGATGATTAAAAGATAAAACTTCAGCAAAAGATAAATTTTAATACCTGAAAGTAATAAAATGTAACACATATCTATATATTTTAACTGATACATTACTAACAATTTCCAAGATTTTACGTTCTGAGGTAAGAATTATCAGAATAATCCATTTCTTTCATAACAAAAATATATTTAACTCTTTCTAATTGATTTCAATATTTCAGAAAATTTCGTAGAACGTTGATTAATTTGTATGAATTTGGAGTGCATTAAATATTTAATCACATAACTGGATTGTTTTACAGAATCCATCGCATTTTTAGTTTATCATTCGAACAATCGCTGATTTTTTCTTATATTGTTTCAGGTTTCCTAGAAAAATCTAACTAAATGAAATGCTCATTTTCTTTAATTATACAAAAAAAAAAAAAAAAAAAAAAAAAATTTCCCTTTTTTAAAAAAAAAAAAAACCTTTTTTCGAAAAACTATTGCACTATAACTTACGAGCAAAGGAGCAACACATCACATAATAATTTAAGAGCAAAAGAGCAAATGTCCACTCAGTTATTTAAATGCTATAGTGAATACAAACTTTACAGAATGAAATTTGAAATCCTTCCACTCCAGCACATTTTTATTACACATAAAAATTGTTTTTAAACGTGTAACCACAATTATTGTTTTGTCCCTTCCTGTTCGTTATAGTGGCCACTAGATACATTTGACTGATGAATATTTGAAATGCAGCTGCCATGATGGAGCACATTTTTATTTGTAATATGGTATTTAATTAGCTTAATTTACATAATTTTCCTCAGGCGAGTGCTTGTTGGTTAAGTCACGGAACAATATTTCAAAAATTCAGTGAAGCTCACAAGTAATTCAAAGTTTGTTGGAATCGAAGCCAATGCCTAAAAAATATTCAGTTATCAAACCACTAAAGGGAAAATGTGATTAACGGTTTCTTACGGATCATATGGTACCTGAAACGTTTCTTACAACAAATTCAAAATAATAATACTTTTTAGCTATGTAACACACAAGCGGAATGTTTTAACTCTAAGCAGCAGCGATATATGAACTTTCAGCGAATTAAAACAAAATTCTAAGAACACTTTAATGAGAATTAACGTTGTATTTAAGGTTATGCAATAGTTCTTTAAATTTGAAATAATAATGAGTTAATATAAGAATTTTTGCAGTTGTTTAATTTGTATAGGCGTAATTTCGAAATGATGTGCTGGTGCTTGAAGACCTAATTAGTTTGAGGAAAATTGCAGTCTAGAAATTTTAGATTATTATCTAAGAGGTTAAGTGGGGTTAGAATGTAATTATAAAAAATTCAATAACGTTAAGAAAAGAATCTGATGTGTACACTACATGACTTCCTTGTACGGAATATTAAATTATACGCATTTTGCATTTCATTTAAACTTATTGTATTGAATTAAATCTACTTCGTCGATAGCGCATAAACCACAATAGAATAAATGCGCCCTTTAAAATTTCCTATATTTATTTACCATAGCGACAATCTGGTGTTAGGTGCACTTAACAGCGTTGCATCTCATTCATTTTATAACTCAGAATGTACAAAAATTATGTATACCATGTGAAGAATTATCTAATCATTGACACATGTGCCATTCAAATGCTATAATAAATCTAAAACGATGTATAAAATAAATTAAACAAACAAACAAACAAAAAGGTTTTTTACAGATGGTTCAGTATTTATCATTAAATTAATTCAGTTCTCACTTCGCGACAAGACCAAAATGCATAAAAACTCAAAATATCTATGTTAAAAAAATCTTAAATACTTATTTCCTCGAATAAATTCCAGAATGGATTAAGCATGATTTAATTCACAATAACAAAAGAAAGCGTTATCTTTGTTGTTGCGAAGCTTAGTTTCTCTAGATTGGCAATGAATCCACTATTCTGCTAAGTTTCAAATGTAAACAAATATTGCCGCTATGTTAATAATAATTAAGCTTAGCCGCACTTGAACAACTTTTAATTGTTGATAATTCTACAAATATTGCATGCAGATTTACTAAAGGCATAAAAACAATAAGCGGAGAACAGAAACAACATAATTCAATCATTTTTAAAGCAAAAGAAGCACAATTTAAAAACGTATAAGAATAAAAATACTGAGCTCACTGAGCCGAGTAACAGAGTGATACATATATTTATATACTTTTGGTGCGGCCGATTGCAACTAAAATAGGAGATACACATCTACATGTTATAGCAGTCCTATATATAAAATTTCAACGTTCTGGGTCTACTCGTTTTTGAGTTATGCGAGTTACATACATACGTACGTACGCCCAGACGCCACGAAAAAAATCTCTTCAGAATCCATTTTAAATCAGTTTTATAATTTTTTTGGGCAAAAAGAGTCGTTTATTCTGTCCTTACGTACGGATGTCATTCAAAAATACAAAGGAGTAAAAAATGATTTTGTAGTACTGAGTAACAAAGTTGGTGTCTATACTTGGAGTAACCTGATTTTAATGAGCAATGTTTTCAACACTGAAATTAAAATGTCAAAGTAGAAAATTCAAATTTGGCCGATAAAAAGGTAAATGCTAAACTCAATAAACAATATAGAAAACACATATTTTAACGTACTTTCACTCTTTTTGTATTCATAACATTCACATTTATAACGTAATCCAAAGTAGTGAAATATTTTGCTTATTTATTTTTTAGTAATATGTGTTATGCGGCTGTTAGAAAATTTCTCTGCTCGAAAACTCTTCACTAAATTGTGTTGAAATTCTTAAAAACTAGAAACTCTTGTTGGAAATAAAATGATAGGAAAAACTGAATCACGTATTTGCTTTCAAAATTACGTGACATTATTTTGTTTTGAAACTTCTGTGAAAACCTCCTGGAATTTAATACCGATATACCTTTTCAGATTTTCCATTTTGTTTCTTTTTGCCCTAAATATAAACCATAAATCGTGCTTAGGGAATTAAGAGAAGAAGCATCTTTGCGCCTTCTGCAAAATAACAAGTTAACAGATATCCTCTAATAGACAAGTTATTGCGGAAAAAAAGTTAAATTATAAAAATTTAATAAAAATCCGTAATTTTAGTGAAGCATAATCCTTTTAGGATGATCCTCTTTAAGTTTCCTATTAGAAAACAAACGAATTTGATCTACTGTCGAATTGTGAAACGTTCACTTTTCTGCATGAAATGTTTACTTAAATGTAAATCACGACTTTAAAATTATTCTTACAAGAATGAGCTTAGGTGTTTAAAATATACACTTTTTTAACTATTACTTTTATAGCTGCCGCTCAACCGGTTAGTGAAGATGATTACCGTACAGAAGGGCTCAGATTCGAATCCCGGAGAACGCATGGATGCTTGTAAATGTGGTGTTTGTGCAGCGCAGGGGCACTCGAAATAAAAGGTCACCCGAAATTCGAGTAGTTTAGTGGTAGGGAGAGAGGAGTTGGAGACCTCAGACCTATCGTCCAAGGTACTGTCCTTCAAGACTGTGGTGGAACTAGGCGAAGTCGGTTCCACCACACCTGTATGGTCCTCAAAACTCGAACCTGTATGGTCCTCAAAACTTATGCCGATGATAGACATATTTACGCACCGTACCATTTTTCGTAAAATTCATGCGCTTGTTCTGGTTATAGAGAAGCAAGATTGGGCACAGTAACAGGAAGATTTACAACCAGGCTTGACAGATGTCCAGTTCTTAATGAAGAAAACTGATGTCCTCCTTTGCAGGCAAGCTTTTTAGCCTCTTTTAATGACTGAAATAATTCAATTTGCGAAAACTTTCACAACAGCCTGATATTTTGCAAGATATTACCGCCAGAGTATGTACGTTTAATAAATATATGCTCTGAGCAGCGCATTGTCTTCAACTTGCTGACCTTGTTATTCGTCATGTGGCGCTGTGTTTAAAAATTATTTATTAAAGAAAGAACGATAAAAAGATCTCGTGATTGCGGCTTTTGAAGCATGGTTCATTATAACCTATATTTAATATTTTGTAATGTTGAGTTTTATATACGAATATATCAATAAATGCAGTTTCTAATCCTAAATAATAGCGAAAAGATATTCTTGTTATTATGAATTGTAAGAAAAAAATTTACTCGTGTTCGTAAGAAGACAAAGAAAGAAAACAATTCGCATATTATATATACACTATTTTATTGGGACAGTGAGTTTTTTTTTAAATGCAAAGATGATTTTTTTAAAATTGCAGAGGCAGCTAAACAATTATAAAGATTAAAAATGCTTCTACTTCAAAGAATTTAGAGATATTTTTGCCTTCAAAATGTTCTTTGGAAAGTTACAAATTACGGCTACAGAACAGTCTAAAATATTTCATTTTGTAGGACATCACAATAGTTACGACAAACGTAAATGTCAATTTCAAGTAGATAAAACTGTGTATGCAGATTTTGAAATTGCAAATGAAAATTAGGTATAGAAAAGCAAAGGGAAGAATTCTGCGTTCTGTTCTTGCATCGCATTTATTTAGAACCCGTGTACAATACTTTAAAGGCAATAATGTTTATTTTTTATAGCTACTAAAACATGCATCAAGTGATAGCATAAGGTATTTACCGTTTGTTTGGCCATCTTTAATACTGAAGATGGAATAATGTACTTCCTTTTAGAAATTTACGAGGATAATCACCAAATAATAGATGCTATTGCTAACCATATAAAAGAGAACTAGACCCAGTGGTAGGCATAGTGGTAGAAAAATCGGCCATAGCCTTGGCCCGAAAAGGGATGGTTCCCTGGAAAGGCATGGTCGTTTGCAATTGTATAGCATTTTGATATCATGGAGGCATTTAAAATACTATCGAGCCCACGTCCTCTCGATAGGTTGGGGGAAGAATAACAGGGGTGCACCAGGAGGAAGGGGATACCAAACCTGATTTTGCTCGAGGCAGCCTTACACGGTTAATCGGTCCAACCCGTAAGGCTACCTAAAAAGGCATATGCCTCGGTCAACACAGAGGGGCAGCAATTTTTATTTCAGTTGTCAGGACTTTGTGTTCTGTGTATCCGTTTTGGAAGCATTGTAAACTCTGTAAAGGGTTCTTAACCTTACGTTCTAAGTCCTGAACTGGAACAGGGAGCGGAAGGTACGCTATGTTCTGATGTAACTGCTGGGCTGGAGAATAACTGCACGTGAAGGGATTTGAAATCCTCTTTTATTCAATCACTATTAAATACAAACCTCCCAATTCGGGAGAGATACAGAACGTAACAGTCACTTTGGTCGAACTTAACAATCAAATAAATTTAAATAAATTAAAATAGAACTTAAATTAAACGTTGCTTCGCAGAGCAAATCGCGGAAGTTGGCCTCTACCGAAAAGGGTGCGTAGCAAGGTATACTAAATACTACCGCACTTTAATTTATTTTACAATGCAATCACGTAGTAAGCACTATGGCTTATAAGTTTAAACTGCTAGCTGGTCAGGCGAAAGTTGAGCAGCGTGACCGTGATCTGAGGCAAAGCTCTCACACACCGAGAGGTTTCTACCTCTGGCTTAAATAGTGCTTGGCTGAACTTCAAAAATTAGCATAAGCTAAAAACGCGCGCTTCTTCTGACAGGAAGTTGAAGCAGAGAGGAGATAGAAAAGATTTAAATTAAAATAAACTTGGTTAGTTTAACTAAAACCTTACACAGTGAGTCTGGGTATTGAAACACAAGTCGGTGGACGGCTACGCATCTACCGTAAGAGCACAAAGACCGTCTGCCATTGTTGACCAAGGATATCGACCGTCCGCCATTGTTGACCAAGGAGAGCCAAACCCCCAAAGACAGCTTTCGATATTAAACCATGTAGCGTCTCCACAACCAAAGGGCAGACACGACAGCACTATAGGGGCCTTGCCGAGCCTGAACTTACCCAGGGCTAAAGAAAAAGCCCTGGAACCTACCACCGAATAAACGATGGTTCTAGTCACTGTAAGGACTCTTAATTTTTTCCCAGAAGTTGAGTATGTCTAGATATTGACCTAGCCAGAATGCCAGGATTGCTTCCAGGCGACCCTTGGGGTGAAAAATAAGTTCCTCGGATCTGCCTTCTGGGGATTCTTCTTCGAAGCTGGGACGATGCTCAGCAAATTCATACCGCCATTTAAAAGGTGCTGAAATCAACGACAGGCGCAAGATTTCTGTCTTGGCGAAGATAAATACTTGATTTAAGATAAGTCACAACAACATAAAATAGAAATTATTGTCATACATTTTAAATCTTTAAAGAGTATTATCTTTCACACTAAATAATGCCAATGTTAATTACGATAAGCATTGCATTCTTTTCTTAAATTTAAATGTGAACAATGGAACAATTCTTTCTCGGTAAGTATTTAGCTCATATTATCCGTAACACATTCATTCAAATATGAAGCATCAAGACTGGATATCTAGGGAATATTTAGTATTAAAAGTGTTTAACGGTTATGAAAGAGCTTTGTAATTTTGTTTATACGCAATATTTTGTAATTCTGAGATGTATTCAAAAAGGTGGTTAAACATATCACATGCTATTAAGAGATATTTTAGGAACTGGGCCGTTATGAACAGTTTCTTCAAAAGTCTAAGTGAAGATTTCAAACTAAGGCCCAGGGATGGGCAAATAAAGAAATAGGTGAAGTTTTTTTTGCGTTTTTGGCAACCAAATGTTTAAAATATTTAACGTTTTGCTAGCAGGGCTTCAAAAAAATTTCTTTTGTGATTAGAAAAAGTGAATTCAGTTTTCTCTTTTGAAAAGATTTTTTTAACCTTAATTTTGAAATGATCTATAAGTTGGAAGGAGAGGATATAAACATTCTGAACAGATGTGATTTTTTCCGTAATAAATTTTCATTTAAAAATATGTAAATAAAAATAAATACACTTTAAATAACAGTTAAGTTTAATTAAAACTAAGAAACCATTAATCTTATCAGGGGGTCCATGAAATATAATTAAAAGCATTCATTTTAGGAATTAAAATTTTATACTTAAGACCACAAATTTAATCTTTAATTAATTTTATGATTTAAACTAAATTTGTATTTTTACAAATTTTTGTGTTATATAAACAATACTGCAGAAAAAGTTGCATATAGTGCTATCTAATCTCAAAGCTAAAAAAAAGAACGTTAAAAAATTTTCATTCAAAAACGATTCGACACTTATGAATAAAAATATTTATTTTTGCTCTTCTGTATCTCATCTACGTATCAGAAACTAAATGTTTGCTTTGGTTATAGTCTGAAAAGTTCGTGGCAAGGCAGAATCCTTCATTTCTTTTTATTCATTCGGACAGATTTTCTTTGCTGTAAAGTTGATTTCACTAAAAGTTTTCAAGCAGTTCTTTTTGCCTCCCTTTAGGATCAGTAGCTTAAAAAATATGTCACATTTCGTTTGTTTGTGGTTTTCAGTTTTGTTTATTGTTTAAAAATGTATCTTTTATTATTTTTTATTTGCCGCCATTTGCTCAAGTTCACCTAAAGACAGTATTTTAGCACGAATTACAAGATTCTTTGTTTTTCTCTTCAAAGAGTAGTTTCATTTAACCATTTTTGTAAGAAAGACTAAGACTTGATTCTCATAGCTTTTGGATTAAATCGTTGGTTTTTTTACGGGATGGAGTATATTGCTTCCTTCCTGGTAAGATTTCTAACTGCTTCATTTGAAGGCCGCTCTTGAATATGAGAATTTTGTTTTTTTGTCCATGCTGAATTTGACTTCAAACCTTATTTCTATGAATGGAGTCTCCTCTGAGAAAGTATGTGTACTAAAATTAGTACGAATTTTTCATCTTTGTCATGGGCACAAATATTAATTTATAAAGTTAAAAGTTGCTCCTTTGATAGGTTTTCATTTCATGTTTAGTGTCTAGATGCATTCTTCCTTTTTTAATAAACACCTTCATTTTGTTTTTACTAATATCTTGCATATAGATCTAAATTTAAGTCATAGACCTTAGACTGTGAAGAGTTATTAGATTTTTTTTGAAGCAGGAGTACATTAACAATGAGCAGTGTCCTCTCCGACACTCGAACCTCGACATCTCGAATACGCCCCGAGTGTGCTTCCGTTACACCACAAAGGCATGCAGAAAAGAAGGAGAAAATACCTTATATACTCCTCCTTTTAACGAGCGACTGGGGATCAGGGAATCCTAGTCGCCGAATCCTGGTGGTGAAGAATCATAATCCACCACCTTTTAATTCGGGCGCCATTATAGGAATTTTTCGAAGCGGGAAGACATGAAAAATGAGCAATGCCCTCGCCGGGACTCGAACCTGGACCTCTCGAATACGCGTCAAGTATGCTACCGTTACACCACGAAGGCATGCAGAAAAGAAGGAGAAAATACCTTATAACTGTAACTCATAGCTGAGTTAATTTGAAAGGGATACAGCAGCGCAGATTAATATTACTGCCAATTTTTCGGTACCTAATTACAGGTATACTTTTTTACTGAAGCCCCTCACGATAATCTTTTGTTTTCGCAATAAGTTTTTTTTTTCAAAATGGCTCTTCAAGGTCTCAAGGCAAAACAGAGTATCGCTCTAATGTTTGCTTGTAATAGCTATGCAATTTTCGTACTGAATAGATCTGAGTGTAGCTTAAAAACTGTTGATCTTTTATCCAGCAGAAGTGTACATTATTTTTAATTAGAAGTAAAAAATTCAGTCATTCTTAAACACCTCAACTGAGTCCATTCAAAAGAAGTTAAATGAACTAACTGAAGAACGTCGCTTTGTAGACCGAATTAACTTCCCATATATAGATTAGAATGAAGGTATTCCTTATTTTTGAAATCTTTAAATGAACTCTGTGAATTCTTTTTTAGTAAATACTAAAAAATACTTAGTTAGTTAAAAATACTAAGTACTTTTTTAGTGAATACTAAAAAAGAATTCACAGAGTCCATTTATATTCTGGAGATTATACGGATATTAAATTGAATTTTTTATGAGTATTTCTTCTTATTACTTTGCAATCCTACCAGTATCTTTGTCTGAAGTACATAATTCTTATTTTAGTCATAACTTGCTTCGGATGACTTTTTAATGTAATTTAATTTTTCATTCGCATCCCAGCTTAGCCACTGAGAGACTTTACCAAGATTGTCTGTTAATTAACATATGTCATTGCTTTCTGACAAGACTTCTGACATACACGAGTTTTGCTTCAGCTCCAATGTTTAACACGATAAAGATTTACTGTTAAGACCGTTTTTCAACAGATTTGTAGTAGAGTCATGGATTTTTAGTATCCAGTATCATTCTTACTTTTTAGTTACAGATTTCTGTTAACTTAAAAATGCATTCTGAAAGAAAAGTGTGAGTGATACTTTTCCGGCACCATAATTGTCCCGTTAGTTTGAGCTTTTCTGAACATTTTTGACTTAATCTTAATCTTACAACTCACTTTACAGACTGTGCCTAAGAGCAAACTTCCAAAAAAATAAAGGTTTCAGTCTATAGATATTGTTGCAGCAAAATTTCTTTTTATACAAGCTGCACAAACAAACGTTATTAAGGCGTTTTGATCTGAAACCTGCTTTCATAGTGACTTAGAATTGTAATTGTGCTTCAGTGTCTGTCTCTGAATTTAACCATATCAAACGTATCCATACATTTAATTGACGTTCTGCTTGATTATTTTTTGTTATGCATCATTTTGCTCATGCCGGCTAATCATACATCTAACAATGTAAATGGTCTGAGTGGGACTAGTTACTAATTATATTGCTTTCGTACACATATTGTCAGGTATGGTTGCATTGGAATCTTTTATTCAATGATCAATTTAAAATTTTCAAACATTATGTTTTTTATCAATATATTAATAATAATACTTTGTTGTTTTCTACAGTTTAATTTTTCCGCGTATCTCTGACTAACGCATGCCCCGAGGGATATCCGTACCATATGTTGGCAACCATTCCTCTAGAGCAATGAAATAGATTAGGTGATATATATAAGATGAAAAACAAGCTCGAAAAGAAATGCATTATAAATATTTAATATGTTATAACAATGTATTATATAACAGTATCTAAAAATACAACATTTAGAATACTCTTATTATTAACTTTTGAATTATATATTGCATATAATGCGCCACTTTTTAAAGCTGTTATAATATTATAATATTGGGTACAGTGGTACCTTTGGATAAGAATGCCCCTGTATACGAAATTTTCGGGGAACGAGCTGGCATTTTGGGGAACGAATTAATTAAGTTTTGCATCTGAAAAAGAGTAAAAATCAGGATACGAGTCCAAGTGAGTGGTTCGCTGCGTCATCGCTAATTGTCACTGTAAACAAATTAAGAGCAAACTCATTCACTAGTTCAGTTCACGTGTTAACTTACGTAGAGAGTCGTATCTCTCTGTGCTCGCTTTCTGGTATTTTCACGTATTTTTGCAGTTATCTTGCCCTTGTTCTTAAGATATACTTACAATTACTATAAATATAGGATGCCATTTCCTGCGTCCGTCATATGGCCCTGCAAGCTATCCGATAGAACTCTGGTTTTCATGGAGAAATGCAGATGAGATCGCCATGATGAAAGACGAGATGTACGCGTTAAAAAGATAAAAATACTTTTTTTTGTTTTTCTTTGCTGTTACAGTTTTCTTGTGAATATTCGTATTTCTGTCTTTCATTTTCGTAGTGTGCATAAATTGTTAATATCTTCATTAAATGTTCAAGTTCTTTGTCAAATGGATTAGTCGATTATTCCTCTAGGCATCAAATTCTACTGCCATTTATGAAGTAAGTATCTAGCCTACATATAATGGAGGCTCAGTCCACGATAGGCCTAGGATAACGAATGAATCCCGACGTGGGAACTAGTAAGATTGTTTCGAATTATTTATTTGCACATTGTTTCTTGTAAGAAAGAACAGCTGAACTTGAACAAATGAATGAACAAATGAATGAACAGCTGAACTGAACGAACAAAAAATCGTTGTTTGGAAACTCTGCAATGTAGTGACTGACAGAGTAACTGCATTTACTTCTCAAGAATTTTCTGATTATTGTACTACAGAAAATGTTCGTTTACCCTTAATCATGACAAGATTGCTAAGAGCTAATTGGCAAACAGATCTCCAAAATTTCATTAGCATATCTGTTATTTCCTATAGATGTACCTACGAAATGGTATAAGCATGTAAATGATGCTCAACAAATTATTAATTCGACTTTGCAGAGCATAAATTCGACATCTTTCGAGCTTTTGTTTGGTATGAAGACGGATAAAGATAGAAAGACCAAAGAACTAATGAAAGCTGAAATTCAAAATGACTTAGCTGAACCTAGAGATATCTACGTAAGGAGGCGAAAAGCAGATTCGGAATATCCAAGAACAGAATAGAAAGAATTACAATCGAAGTCAAAAATTCCCTCTCAATAATATGATATCTATCACACGCACTTAATCAGGGCAGGGTATAAAACTAAAATCCAAGGTTTTAGGTCCATACAAAAATCCGTCAGAGTAAAATCTAATGACACATACGACGTGGAAAAGATTTGATTTACCGAAGGGCATTTGAATACTAGTACCTGTGCTGAATATCTGAAATCGTGGTCAGACAATCTTTGATAGTGATTTAATTTGATTTCGATGATCCAAATCTAGAGTTCCTCCCGATTTGACGAAAAGACTATTGTTTTAAAGATGTGATCCTTTTTAAGAATAAAGACGATGTCTAAGGATGGAGAGTATTAAGGAAGACAGCTTCAGGAAAATGGTACTTGAGAAGACGCATTTAGAAGACGTATTCTGAAGATGTTTAAAAAGACGCATTTAGATGACGTGGCCAGATATTTAAGAAGATGCATTTAGAAGACGTATCTAGAGGACGTTTAAGAAGACGGATTCGGACAGACGTATCCAGACGACGCTGAAGGAAAGATTCCACGGCGACGGCGACTCAAGCAAAACTCAGGGAAACTTATAATTCTCTTTTATTCTCCGTTTTTTCTTCCAGATCCCCAGAGGATGATGACCGCTTTTCCAGCATGTGAGGGCACATACCTCCCGAATGGACGAGCGATGTAGGATGTAATTTTTCGCGTCCGTCAGATGGCGCTGCAAACTGTCTTATAGAACTCTAGCTATTGCGGAAAAGTGTAGGCGCAGTTACGATTGCGAAAAACGAGATGTGCGCGTTAAAAAGATAAAGAACTTTTCCCATTTTCCTTTGCTGTAACAGTTCTGATGTAAATATTCGTGTTCCTGTCGTCTATTTTCAGAGTCTGTATAAATTGTTAATATCTTTATTAAATATTCACGTTATCTATCAATTGGATTAATCGATTATTTCTCCATAGATATTGAATTCTACAGCCATTTATCGAGCCTATATATAACTGTATATTTATAATTATTATTAACATATAAAGAGTGTCTCAAGAAAATCAGTTATGTGAAGCAGCTTATGATGTCCCTAAAATCAAAGCATGAAATCACTGCTAGACATGGGGAGCTTCTTGCACTCCACTTGGCCAAGCAGTATGAGGCTATTACTTCTGCGATATGTATGATAGCACCAGCCAAAGACGTTATAACGATATCGAAATACGTACTTCTGTAAACGAAAATATGGATGCTGTTGGTATGGCTGAAGAAGAAGCAAGTAAAAGGAGGTAGCGTGACAAAAGCATTCATTTGCGAGAAGCCATGCATTATACTTGCCACTTTTGGAAGAATTCAAACAATGGATGTGTTAAACTGATTTATTTTATTCGTTTTTTATATAACACATTTATTAATTTTATTAGTTTTTTTATATAAAAAGTGCATTTTTGCTTATTTTAAACATGTAACAAAAAACTGACGTGTTTATTTGAGGGTCTTGAAGTAATTAAAATATTTAAATTTATTTCCATATAAAAAATTATTGGAGGATATTACTAACTGGCGTACGATCTATGTCTAGAAAGGAATTAAACTCTTATGCTGAGTCATCACTGTATTTGATGACATTTAGAGTTTTTAAAGCAGCTCAAATTTTTACATAATTGTGGTAGATAGTGCGCTTTACAAAACTGATTAAAAACAAAAGCTCTTTCAGATTTGATTGGCTTACTGACAAAAGTGTTTTTACGCACTCACAGATACCTCCCGACCCCCGCCGTAATATATACCTCTACAAAAAATGATAATCCAAATCACAACTGTTTTGTAATGTACAAATTATATGACTGTATTTATGCCAATATTTATTTGACATATACATACTACATAAAACCATAACTTATATTTGTAACTGTTCTTTTAATCAGCACATAATTAAGCGAAACAATGTGATAATGTTTACCACCCATACCTTAAAAACTCGAAATATTGACGTTCACAAAAGTGATAAACACATAGACAGAGCTAATGATATTTTTAGTAAATTACAAAAATATCAATAATCATAAAGCAACGCAGAAAATACAAAAATTGATATATAGAAGTAATTGATTTAAATATGTTCTAAAATTAAAAAGGACTTTTATATTGTAGAAAATATTAAGAAAAACACTCCTCTTTTCAGAAAGTTTGCGAGAAATGCCTGTAGGACAATTTTATCTAAAATGTGTGTGTAGGAGGGGAACCAGTTAAAATGTAAAAATATTATCTAATCATCTACGAAGTAAACGCATCGGAGCGCGTATATTTGCTTCAGTGCTCATGACACTCTGGAAGTACCGGTGGTAGAATACTCTTTTTATTACCTGTTAAGAATTGGGCTGTTGCATCATTTTGGATATTTCTTTTATAAAAAGTATGGTAACGCCTTCTTACAGCCACTTTGAGTTGTTAAAAATTTCGCGCTTGTGTAACGTTTCTTGAACCTTTTTTAAAAGATAATATATACTCCGAAAGGGGCAGAAGGAAATTCCATTTACTTACTGATAAGTGAAATAAAATAGAGGAAGTTCTTTTAAGGTCTTTTCCTTTTCCACTTTATAGAAGAAAGACAATAGACCTGCAATCTGTATGATTTAGTAAATTAAGAAATTACCGTAATTGTAAATAATTGTTTACTAATTTAAATTAAATCACATGGAGGTTTGCTATAACGAAAAAACACAAAACAGGGAATATGCAAAATTATAATTTCGAGAAAAATGCTGTTTTTTGAACCAGTTTGGGAAAATCGAGTAAATACGTTTAATTAACAATTATTTTGTATGTGTTCTGAAAAATACTCATTTCTATATATCTACGATGTGAAAATTAAAAAACAAATCAAGAAATGCCCTTCGGCTAATTGAAATTCGAAAAAAAATTCGAAAAAAAATTGCAGATTCATGGTTTTGATGGGATATAGCTGATATATTTTCTTTGTTCATTCATTCTCAGGATTCGAATTGTGGATTAATTTTATCTTTGGTGATTGTTTTTACATGTCTAGTTCATGAGCCATTTGACATTGCTTCTTTTATATGATGAATGTCTGGAACTGAAGTGATAAGCTAACATTTGGAAATCTCAGAGTAAAATAACCTGAGCAAGAAAAAAGTTTTTCCTTCCATTTCAGCAACGAAATCTCTCATGGTGCTACAAAAGAGCACATAAATGCTTTGAAGTAGGAGAACAGAACTTCACCTACAGCATTTCAAAAGAATTGGTTATCACAATCCTAAATTTTTTTTCCCGTGAAATTCGTTGCAGAAAATTCTAAGAATATGTCAAAAGCCAGCCTTATGACTGATTTCTGCACTGAAAAGTTCTTTGCCACACAACGCAGATAAGAGAGAAATTGAAAATAAATTCTTAGCTGGGAATCTGAGCAGCTTTGGCAAGTTTGAAAATTTCCTGTTCTTTGCTTCTTATCTGTAAACGCAGAAAATGTCAAATTTTTATCAAGAAAAATGGTGATAAGTTGTTAACGTTTATTGAAAATAGTGTAATGAAATGCTAAGGCTCTTTAATACTTTTCACACGCATCATGCAAAAGCCAAACATCTAAACTGTCTCTTTACAATAGTTCTAAAGAATTTTGTAAAAATATAAAATACGTAATAAAGAAATCGCTCTTATCATTGTGTACTGTTTGTTTTTCTTCAGTTTGCATCTAAGGACTTGACATGGCGACGGAATGTAAGATACATGTTACTTTATTTTTTGTCCAATAGATGCTGCTGATTAGGGCATTATTAATAGAAAATGCTGAAATTTAAGTTAAGTTCAATTTTAAATGCTCAGATTTAACATGTGAAACTGAAAACTTATGAGGATTACTATATTAATAGAAGTATTGGAATTTGCTCATAAACGCAAGAAAATAAATGTTATTTAATCTCTATTCTTTTATCGCATTGTTATAGTACAATACTGACAGTGTCAATAAATTGATGAAAATTTGAATTAAAGCGTACATTATAGAATCAAAGCCCGCTTTTTGTGAAAATCTGGAATGATAACAGCACTCTATATTTCTACGTCAGTGCGCATTGCCGCCACTGAAGCGTCAGTGTGTAATTGCCATCTTTATATAATTTTTAAAAATGTATCCTTATTTACAGTACACCCAATATATGCATATGATGAAATTCTGAGTCTGTTGTTGAAGATGATCATGGAGATGTTCAGAGTGAGATGCAGTCGTGGCATTTAAAGTAAACATGTAGAGATTATTACATTTATTTTTTTATTTATACCCCCACCCTAACGGGGATCGTGAAAAATGCCAAATATCTTCACGAAGATTCGAATCAAGTGTCTTCCAGTCATTAGCTGAATGTGTTGACCATTTACACCATAAGAGTACTCATACGGGAATGAAATAATGAATATATATATAATTCGACATAATTTATCAAAACCCAGCTAGCCTATAGCTGTCAATTTAAAAATTTATTTTTATTCTCACCACCAAACTTTGTTTTTCATGATAGGATATACAACGCGGGGGAAAAAAATGGAGCAGCCTTCCGTTCTACTGGGCCATTGCGTTGTTTCGTTCGAGGCATTCAGCCATTCGAGACATGAAAACTTGCGCTTTACCTCAAAAGAGCGACTTAGGATATAGTAGATTTTTATATAGCATTGTTCTAATATAGGTATTTTGACGCAAAATCGGACTTTTCTGAAATGACATGCCATTGTTTTTCCATATTTCGATTCTACGACTTTGTTATGTAATACATACATATCTTAATTGTAAAGCTTATCTTAATTCAGTTATCAGTAATGGAAGTTATTAATTTGATTTTAATTTCCTCTGTTGAAAAGTAATTGTTGTTAATTTTTAAATAACAGTTTTGGTTAACTCTGAATATAAGTTGCTTGTGTTAATTTTTCTTTTATCCTTAAGGTTGTTTAGTTAACCATTTAATTTTGTTCTTAAACTATTAATCTTAACTTGGATTTTATACTGTTTGTTTAATTTCTGGTTAGGTTGACCCTTAAGGTCATTTTCACTTTGAATTTTTTAAAGTTCTTTGTTTTTACACAAGTTGGTGTATAAAGTTTAGTTTAACGTATCCCTCTTTCTGGTAAAGGTTTAATCCATATTTTCTGACTCTGGTGGTAAGGTCGTTTATGGTGTTGTAGAAACATGAATTTAGCTGTGCTATTTCTATATTTCAACTGTAGAAACTTTCTTAAGAAACGTGAATTTAGCTGTGTAATTACTATATTTCTACTGTAGGAACCTTCTTAAGAGACCTGAATTTCGCTGTGTAATTATTATATTTCAACTGTAGAAACATTCTTCGGTGTTTAGTTTAATTTAGTTAATTAAATGCTAGTTTTTGAAAATTCCCTTTTCGTAAATTATTACTTTGTGATGAAAGAGCATATTTTATCCACTTGCTTTCGAAATTTCCCTGGAGAAAAAGATACCTTCTGTTTCTACGAAGCTTATCTCTGCCAGACAGTTGTCTGGAAAATTCCTTACGAAAATACTAAAATCTGCACCCTGCTTCTAAAGGTTTTTTTTGTATGCATTTGAACTGCTCAGGGTTTTGTCACGTGGGTAACTGGGAGTTCGTTAGGCTTTCACCCATGTAAGAGTGACACCCTGAGCAAGGCTAGCACAAATATGTGTTTATTTCATTTGTAGCGAATAGTTGAATGACCCCATGTGCCGATTGTAATTCTTTCTGCTTGGCGTTTTCCGCCAACTGCTGGCCACCTCAAAAGACCCTTCCACCTTCTTCCATGGATACTCCTCATAGGGTTGCCTTGCAGCTGGCAACTTTTGGAACTTCAAGCATCGCCAAGCCGGGGGCTGGCGAAAAGAAGAAAAAGAGCCTGTAGCGGGTTTTTCGGCACGAATCGGAAAAGAGGCGAATCGCTACTTGTACCTAGTGATAGATGGCTGAAAACGTTAGCGAAGAGGAAACCAACGAGGGTCAGAAAAGCATGGAGGTCGGCCTAGGTTTTACTCCACAGTATTCATATGTCAGTATAATACTAACATGTCAGTATAATACTAACATGTATTCTTTTCTCTTTTTAGATATCAGTATAATTCAAGGATGTGACTACTCAACTCTTTATTGTAACCAAAAATAAGGATCAGCCTTCATTAGGTCATTCGTGGACATTCTTTCTAAGTATAACATGTTCACACATCATTTTGGGTGCGATAACCACTTTCCATACTCTTCCATTACATAATGGATCACATCATTAGACAATGGCTGAAGCAAAGGAATGAGCAGTATGAGATTGCACAGCGACAGAAAGACAGGTAAAGTGAGATCGTATTTCAGCAAAGCGCAGTTATAGAATTAAATTCGTTGTTTAAATTTTGAACGGTGATTGGACAAGAGTTAATCCCATTGCAGAATTAATGAGATGACACAGTGCGGTTTAGTTTTCAAGTTACGCAGTTTATATTCCAGGAAGAAGACTTAACCAAATTAAAATGAAGAATTTTAAGGACTAGTGCTAAATTAATGCTAGTAATTTTATTCCTTATTATATACATATATATATTAGATTATATATATATCTTTATATATATATATATAATATAAAATATCCACATTAATAATAATAAATTAACAATAGTCCTTAAACTCCTCTTTGGCTCCCCTCTTCATTCTAAAAATTGCAAAACAATAAATTTTCTAATATAATCCCTACTTTCTGTAATTCTGAAAAGTGATTCGTAATCTGATCTCTGTTGTGGAATTATTCCTGGAATGCGATAAAATCTTAACCCAGCATCCGAATATTAATCTACTGTGTGTCTGAAATTTAATTCACTTAATGTAAACATTCTTGTAACGTAATCCGAAATGTAATTTGTATAAAAAGGTCTTTGCTTCTCTCTCTCTTTTTACTTCAACTTTATTCAAGAAAAAGCAAAAACCAGCAAAAGAAAATGGTATATCCTTCTTCACCTGGATAAAAATTCACATGCAAAAAGCCAAAGAATTTTTTGTAAAATTTAAGTCTGCAAAATCTATTACGGACAAACTTTAAGTCGGAATTGCTGCCTTCGATTATTTTTCGAATCTCGACTTGGAATTTTAGTTTACTACATTCCATTAAAGCAACTTTAAAAAGTCACGTTATCCTTCCTAAGCTTTCCTTCACGACTCAACACATCGTTCATCGATATTTTGATTGTTTATTGTGTGCTTTACCTATATTCATGCACTTTTATCTTCCTTATTCCGCCTCCGTGCGACGATGTACTAGTGTACATCATATTTTTTCAAATCAAGCAAATGTTATTATGTAATGTACTGGTTAAAACTTTCTTTTGTAGTTGTATACCAGAAATAAATAAACGATCAACGATTTCTCTTTTTAATCAATGATCTTCTTCTCTTTGCTCACCCCTTTTTAGTCGTCGCTTTTTCGCCTTCCGCTACCCACGCAAAGTTTACTTTCCGCTTCGTCCATTGTCTAAAAAGGTGTAAGCTGTACAAAATTGTGGACTGCATGTCGAACTCATTAATGACACTTGTGAATCTGTTTCTGCATATAAAGACTTGCGCTATTACGAAAATAAACTTATGTATTCAAACCAGTGGCCACGTCTGAAAGCTTTTCTTTCCCGTTCTCTCATCTTAAGTACCCACGCAGCTGTTTTCCGAATCCTCAAGCCATCTATGCAAATAAATACATTTTATTCACGCGAAAGAAAAGCTTTCAGACGTGGCCACTCATTTATACTTCTAATTGTATCAGAATCGAAACGTCACCAAGTGTTCAGTTGTAGAGATAAGGAAATTTACAATTATTTACGTAGGTAAATGAATATTTTTGTTTATGCATCATAGCAAAGTCTAATAATAAACAAAAGAAAGAGACTTGCTTGCCATTATTTGTTCTCAAGTTTTGTTCAAGTCATATGAGTGTCACAAGCAATAAAATATAGTGAAACTTCTACCAAACTATCTTTAATTTTCTGGATGGGATTTTTTTGTTGATTTTGTTGATGCGTACTATCGTATTTGGAGAACTAAATTGATTTATAAATTAAAAACACTGGAAATCAGTAACAAAATTTTCCGATGGATAAAGAATGCCACCACTCAAAGATTTTGCGCAGTTCGGTATGTATCGGAAACCTTTGGCTGCAAATAAATTCACTGTGGTTTTTTACCGCTGAGAGGTGTGACATCTATACGTTAATGATCTTCCTGAGAGAAATAATAAAATAAAGAACGTTGAATGTGTTCTATATGCTGACGATTAGTACTAGGGACTTCAGCACCTAGAAAAGGAAAGTGAACTAGCTTAAAAGGGAACTGAAATTTTGTAATCAAATAATTTACATCAATGAAAAGAATAGTAAAAAGTGCTATGAGGAAAATTTTTTATGTTAAATTTTTAAGGTTCTACTGTCTTTCTGTTGAGTAGGATCCGGAGGAATAGCAATTGCACCGAAGAAGGGTTAAAACTTCCCTTTATTAAACACTTATTTAATTATTAATTTATTATTTTATTATTATTTAATTATTATTAAATTATTTACAATGCGTCAACTTGATGCCTCAACTACACATACTACGCCTCAACTTGGGGGGTAACTGAAACAATAGAATCAAACTTAAGAATTCAAGATATTCACAAGTAGTAGAATTACACTACAGGGCTCATACAATCCTGTATGCTACAGCGTGTAGATGAGTCTAGTGGCAGCAAGATAATAGCTATTATGCCACGTCTAACCAGCAGTAACTGCTAAGCGGAAGCTTGCGTATAAACATACAGAAATTTCCCAGACTCTCTCTTATTCTACTGGAACGTCGATATTTAAACTTTTTCTCCCACTGGTAGAATTTGCATTTCTTACGCGCGCTACCAAATTTAAATATTCTGGCACTGACAATTAGGGCAATGAAGGCTTATAGGAAAGTAACTTAAAATTAAATTTAACTGGTTATTTAAAATAAACATAAATCCCTACAAACTACTTAAATTAAGAATAAGAAGTGGAGGGATTCGATTTATAATATCCCAAATCCATCGTAGTTGCGGCGTTCCGAATGGAGACCGGACATGATTACCTCGCACCGTATATATGATAATCCGGTGCTTCCTTTGTGCAACCAGAATTTTGAAATAGACAGAGATCATTTGTTAAAATGTTCCTCCTCGAAGGTAGAAAACCCAGTCAGTCGATATTAGCAGTCTGGAGAGTGGATACCCAAAGATTAATTTTTTTATTACTTTTTATTTTATTTTTTATGCTTGATGTAGTCACATATTATTATATTTTTTCGTTTAGATGTAGTTATTGTTATTCTAATGAGGTTAATTACCGTTTCCTCTTTTTGTAATTCTATTTTTCTTTTCTTTTTCATGGTCCAGTCTTAGGCCTCTTTGGTGTATGGAGGAAAATGATATGTAATCAAGTTCCTATAGAACAAAAACAAAAACAAAAAAGTTTTGTACCGCTTGAGAAGTTTAATCTGAAAACTTTGAAATTTCTATAATTTATTTGTTTTTGACTAAAGTTAAGTCATTTGATAATTAACTTTATTTCTCCCGCTTTCTTATCATGCCTTCGTGGTGTAGTGGTCAGCACGCTTGGCGCGTATTCGAGAAGTCCGTGGATCGAGTCCCGGCGAGGGCATTGCTCAGTTTTCCTCTCTCTTGCTTTTAAAAATACCTAATGTCTCTCCAGAGGCGCCCGAACTAAAAAAGGTGGCGAATGATGATCCTCCACCACTACGATTTGGTGATTGGGTCTTTCAATCTCCAGTCGCTCTTTAAAAGTGGGAGTATGTAAAGTATTTCTCCCGCCTTCTTAGCATGCCTGCGTGGTGTAGTAATCAGCACGCTCGGTGCGTATTCGAGAAGTGCGTGGTTCAAGTCCCGGAGAGGGCAGTATTCGTTTTTCATCTCTCCTGCTTTCAAAAAATACCTAATGTCTTTACAATTTAACATGTGCGAATTATTTAAAATAAACATCAGTTTAGAAAAGTAATATATAGTCTTCACTTAAAAAGAGAAATTTAAAGTTTATTTAGAATATTTTGTTAATTAAATATTTTCATTTTATCAAAAAACAATGTCCAGTCTGACCAGTGTTTTCAGACCGTTCATTCGGCCCATATGCAGTTTGGAGACCACTGTCCATTCTCATTAGATAGTTTCACAGCATTTGCAAATGCTTCAGGTTCACAATGCAATAGAGATTTGTGATTTTATAACATAGATTTAATCAGTGACTATTTAATATTATGTTTGCTCCATACCTGCAAATATTTTGGATGGGAGCTCCATGTTTTCTTGAACATAGTAAAAAATACAAGTGTAGTATGCTGATGGTAAATAATTTACTGTAAAATCTCCTACTGATTATTTAATGAAATTCCACATCTGTATTTTTAATTTATTTTTCACAAGCTGTGTAAAACAAATAAGAATTAAATTTCATTAATTTAACCCAATTAAAGCAACTAAAGTATAAATCAATATAGATATAATTATCTACAGTTAGCTGATTGTATAGAGTTTAAAAAGAAAGAAATTATTTTGCATTGCATACTTTTAATGACCAAGAACACAATCGATAGTACTTTACTATAGATTTTTGTATACTTGTAGAGACATTAGGTTAATTACAAGCAGGAGAGATGAAAAATATGCACTACCTTCGCCGGGGATCGAACCACGGACCTCTGAATACCGGCTCAGTGTGCTGACCATTACCCCACGAAGGCACGCTAAGAATGTGGGAGATATACCTTATATACTTACTATAGATATTTTGCGGTTGTAGTATAACTACAACTGCAAATATTGCCAGAGAAGCAATTATTGATAATACAGTGATCCTTAAAATAATATCTTCCAGGTTTCATCTTCTTCCAGGCTGTACAAGACTGGAGCCTTTTCTGAAAGTCTATAGAGCATGCGACATTTTTATATTTTAAGTAACTTTAACAAAAATTTCCCTAATTTCCAGATGGTTAACGAACGAACGCAAGTTTCAACAAAACAAGGCGATGATGCATATACATGAAAGCATAACCGATGTTTATCAACATTTTTCAGGATTGTTATTTCTAAATTTGTTATTGGTCCAAAGGGGCTTTGTCCCTGAAAGACTATGGTTTTCGTTTTGCGACTTTGAGTTGAATCACTATAAACGGCTGTATCACTTTTCAAATTGTTGTCAACAAAAGTTATCGCCCTGTATTACATTTAAAGAAATTAAATAGTGAAGAATCTGCATAAATGTATGTATATTTCTCCAAATGTGATAAAACAACGGTACCTAGAGCCGTCCGGTTTTGAATAACGTACGTTTCCACCCGGATATGTGTATCTGAAATCCCAAATATGGAATTTGTTTTATTATCTATTTCATATTTTATAAAACTTAAACGAATTTTTGATGAACAGACTCATGCGAGCAATGGCAACACTCTACGTGGAAAAAAAAAACCTTTTTATCTCCAGCGCGCGGAACTATGCATCGGAAATTCTAAAGATATGCCGATTTTAAATTATTTTGCGATATTGCTGTTGAACTGAATTTTATGGTTTAAGTGCGCAGAACATGATATTTAATAAATAAAGGTAACACAAAAAACGTTAAAACGCCCCTTTGGACGTAATTTAAAATCTGAAACCTTTCAGATTTTTTTTTATTGATTTCCATGCTCTTTAGATATTAGTCATTTTGACATTTTCCTTTCGAATATTTGAAAGTCTTCATGAAAAATATATAAAATAATGTTAAAAAATGGAATATATTGATTGCAGAAATGGATGCTTTTGTGGAGGACTTTCTAAGAAAAACTGACTATTTTTCATGCTACTGGAACGTAAAAGCGTGAAACGTGAAAACGTGAGGAGAAACGGGAAAGCTCCACTGCAGCTGAAACTTTCGGCGAGATCTGAACCCAGGTCGAACTACCAGTATTCGGTGATTTTACGGCTCAGCTGTTTGCTGGCGAAATGATATTAAAGGAACAAACAAAAGGCACAAAAAAGGCAAATATTATGAAAGCTATTCTAATGACCTTATATTAACTTCTAAGCATTACGACATTTATCCATTTCGGAGCAAATGCATACCTTTATTGCTTTATTTGAATTTATGTGTAAACTTCATATATACACATTTATCATGCTTTCTACAGAGAACATATTACTATGAGAAGTTTTACATGACCATATGACAGTCTGTTTCCTTTTACAAGATTTCGGTTGGCCTTACAAACAGTTCTTGAACTTTTAAATTCAAAACGTTTATACTAAATTCCTGAACATATTAATTAGGGATCAAAATTCAGGAACTAAAGTTACGATCGAATTGAATTCAATAATTTTAACTGTCATTTCATAAAATTTGTGTCAATTAGCATATAATGGGCTTTCTGCTATAAGGGAATATTTAGATATATACATATTCCCCTGTATTATTTCTTATATACATATCTGCATATCTGTATCTATATATATCTATCTGCACAAATTGATCAAATTATTTAAAATACATTAATTTGCTTAACATTTACAGTTTCTTGAAAATCGCATATCAGTGAAAATATACATTATTCTGAAATCAAAAATAATTCTTTTTATATATTGTAACGCCTAGTTTTCTTAGCGAGCATAAACTAATTAGACGTTAATCGACTGTGTAAAGGAATATCTTTAAGTACGACAAAGCCCAGAAAAAGGATATAAAGGACCCTTTATTACCCCAGTATATTCACAGATGGCACCAACTCGTGATTACAAAAAGCCAGTACTTTTCTCTTAACTCAGAAGGTAACAAGTAAAAAATATAATAGAATAGTTAGCTTGACGGCTTTTTATAGGTTTTCGAAATTGAAATCTAGTGGCAGCAAAAGTAATAGCTGTTACGCCACATTAACCAGTAATAAATGCAGAAACAGAAACTCACTCTACAAAAGTACAGCACTTGCCCAAACTCTCTAACTTTTCCTGCTACAACTCGGTATTTAAACCTTTTCTCCTCGAGGCAGATTATCGCTCTATTAAATTTAAATATTCTGGCACTGATAATTAGGGCAATAAAGGCTTATAGAAAAGAAAATGTAACTTAAGCTGAAGTGGTTATTTAAAGTAAATATAAATCCCTACACACGTAAACAAAGCGATTACTCTTAGGGATAAAATTCCTAACTGTGCGTATTTATTTTTTTTAGTATAGAATATTAGTATTAGTAATCTTAGTATGAATAAATGTTAATCTAATCTGTGTTTTCAAATCTTTGAATAAGATTTATATCACACGGTAAATTAATTAGTCCCATTTATAGACGTTTTAGTGCGTTAATAATGTTCGCTGTTAATAATAATGAAAATAACGTGAAATTGGATTTAAAATAAATAAAATATTGCAATCTTTGCAACGCATTTGATACTAATACATAGTTAAAATATATTCTCGGGCTGCATAAATTTGCTTCGGAGGCTGTATATGACCTGCCAGTTTATATCATAATACGTAATAATAATTTATGCAGTAGTTCAAACGATATTCATTACGATGTATACAAGCATAGCATATGTTAAAGATAAGTACTACATGTCCAGGAGTTGATGCCTTAAATTCGTAATGTTCATTAAATAAATATTTATGATCAATTTTATACTTTAAGCCTGATCAACAACGTTTCCTGTTATACGATTAGAAGGAAATTTTAAACTATTTTATTATCACAAAATGTAAAAAAAAGGAGTTAAAACAATTTATTCAACATTATTGTTCAACGTTTAACCAAAGTTACTTTCCATACGACTTTCATGACATTTACGTAGCCTCTGATTTGAAATAATATTTTCATAGATTTGTAATTTCCGAAGCAGAATTTTTAAATACAGATAGCTTCGGATTTCAGTCTGAAGAAATCGCGTCATTCTCATTTTCCTATAGACTGGTACATAACAGATTTAGTTAGGTTTCTGATCCATCTAATGCTTGAAGATGATGAAAAAAAACTAATATTAATTTTTTGTTAGAATTTTTTTTGGGATACGAAATAAATAATCTTTAATAACATCTTTTCAAGACGAAGTAATATAAAACAAAATAATAGTTTATTTAACTTATTTTCTTGCAGATATTCAGCTAAAAACATCTAGAAATACGTTTTTACCCCCTAATATCAAAAGAACCACGATACTCTCCACCGAAAGAAACCGATATCTTGGTTGCCCAAACATGTTTATCATTCTTTTTCTTTCTCTCCCCGACTGAAAGAATGCTATATTGCGTGGTCCATTTACCTACTACTCTCTTGAGAACAGACGCCTGAGATCATAATGTGATGTCGAAATAGCAAGCGGTGTACGGATATTCATCAATCAGGCTAGCTATTTGACGTAGCGTGATAAGCATCTCTAATATCTAGCATGCGTTACGGGCGAAAGAAAGCATGGCAACAAGAATTGTGTGAATAAAATAACTCGGAGCTGAATTTTCTGTGAGCCGGTAGATTTATTCTTGGCTGAGAATAGAAATTTTGTAAAAATTGCAAATGTAAGTAAAAAGTATGGCCTTTTATAGCGATTAATTACTCATTTTAGTTTCGCGTTGCACCTAGGAGCTCATGTAAGGCATTATTAGGATAGTTAGTTATTTTATGATAACTAGTTTTGTTCTGAGTTGAATTTTCTTTTTTTTCTAAAATAAACACATTTGTTCTCTAGAGAAACGCGCAAATATATTCTGCAGAATGCAGAATCAGCACAACTATTCTTCGAATAGATACTTTTATATCCGCTAACAGATTAAGTCTTTGAAAGTTTAAGTACGTATCAAAAGAAAGTAATCATTGCTTTTGCTTTTGGAGTAAAATTGCACTCAGCTTTGGATTAAGAAGTTCTGGGTTCAATTCCCAATAAAAAATAATTTTTTTTATTATCAAATATTAAATCCGAAGTAAGCTCCTCCTAACCCAAAAATTGATGGAAAACTTCTTCTTTTCTATGGTCAAGAAGTTTCCAAATATTAAGGAAAAAAATCTAAGTAATCTAGAAGCTCTTTCACAATAACCATAATTCAGTAGTTCTCAGATGCAGAATGTTTTTAAGAGTATTTATGCAATATGCTGTATCCTTAATACTTGAAAAACAAAAATTGTGGAAATTATTTTTATTATCACTCTTTATTTTATTTACGAGTAAAACTGATCTTGGTTATAAATTCTTATATTTCAGTAAAATAAACGTATATCAGATCTGAACAAAATAACATTTTAAACAATTAATATCTTCTTAACGTAAAGAAACTTAGAATATTTATTTTTTAGAAAATCATAACTAACAGTTTTCTGTTTTTTTTTTCTAAATTAATATTATAATGGATATCTGGATATCTATGTTTCAAATTATTTTTTTTTGAAAGATAATAATTGTTGACTGTTTGCAAATAACTTTTTATCCACCAGATAAAAAATTCTTTCAAATATTTCTTAAAACATCTACTTCATTTTCTGAAAGTTTAATTCCTCTATTATGCATTTATTATGCCTAAAATGAGCCTAATTATATACTAATATGACCAAAGTTCTTCAAATAATACTTATTAACGTTATAACAAACTAATAACGTAACAAAGACTGAAAAACACCTGTTTTATAAAATTAAGAATATTACAATTTCTTTGCCATATTAAGCACATGCTGTGTTATAAAAGTAAGATAATATATGAACCAAACAGACAATTAAAGCTTAAGTAATCCTCAACTAAGAAACATTCTAGTTGAGGTTGCTAGACAAATCTCATTATAAGGATCTTACTTTCTTAGGCCACATAAACTCTACTATATCCTACTGAGGAACCTGGCGACTTCTTCAACCATAATAAATTCAAGACTAAAGAGAAGTGCTAGATTAGCACTTAAAGTTAAGGCTAAATTAGGTTGACTCGACAACGTCGTCGTGTTAATTATCTCGACTCGTCGTGATAATTATTTAAATGTCCAAAAAAACGTATCAGTAACTCCACGTAACGGCAGGGACAGACGCGTAACGTGCACTGGCTAGAGAAAACGCGCTCTGAATAAACTCTAAGATTCACCCGTTTAAATAATTACTTCAGTTAACTTTAGCATTCCTGGCGAGGAAATGCGAGGGGAAGTTGAAGAGTTCAGGAAATATAACAAAAATTTGAATAATTGGTTAATTGAATTAAGGGAAACTCTACAATTATTATTAATAAGCATTATTACTCATTCATGGTACAATTTAAGTAACTACTGATTTACGAAGCATAATTGTGCATATCCTCAGTAAAAATTATCCGTAGTATTAAAAAGAACGCCCTATTAAAATCCTGTCAACAAGGAATGTATTTTGGGTCGTGTAATGGAAAATATTTTACGAAAACTAAGCAGCCCAAGGGCTGTCAAATAAGGTCCGTTATTAACTTTCTGATAGCAAGAAATGCAACACCGGCAGAGATTTATCGCTAGATATGTGAAGTGCATGACCAAACTGCTATGCATGCTTGATGGCAAAGTTTGTGACCGAGACTATTTAATACAGGCCAGAAAAAATTAACATGAATGAACTATGCTCAGACATGCCCTTCAGTAATCACCAACGATTTTATGTGTGCTTTATTCATCATGGCTCATGAAAACAGAAAATGCATCCTTTCCACGTTATCAATGAATTTCGCGCAAATTTTATGAACAGTTCCTTACAAAATTGTGCTGGAAAATTTGAGTCTCAAAAAGATGTGCTTTCATGAGTTGAGTGTCGAGAATGCTCATTGAGGAACAAAATGGTGAAAAAATTAACGAGTGGGATATTTTTTATCAAAGGCCTCGAAGAAATTGATGATCTTTCAAGCCATTTTGTCATAGGAACGAGGAAGGAATGTTTTACGTGACTTCTGCAAAAGTCGTTGGAGTTGAGACTCTAAGACGAGATACACATTCAAATAGATTTCTGGGACATTTCAAATAGATTTCTGGGACTCTATCGTATTTTGCTAGAGGATTTCATGCCACTGAGAATAAAAATAAACGCTAGTATTGCTATAGATTTTGAAGAAATTCGCCGCGCAATTCAGAATAAACGTTATGATGCCTACCGGAGTTTTGTTGCATTATAACCATGTGAAGTCCCATACTAATGCTCAAACGCAAGATCTAGTCGAATCGTTTGGCTGGCAACAATTCGATCGTTTCCAGCAGTGTCGAGATCTGTTGTTGACAGATTACCTCTTCATCTTGCATATGGAAATATTTTTTCCTTGCCAAAAATAATTTCGAAAATGAAGAATTGAAAATCACGGTTCAGAAATCTAACAGCACTCTTCTTTTGATACAGGGTTAAAAAGACTTATCTCACACGCTATAACCAATTTTTCAGAAACAGTGGAAACTGTGGAAAAGCAACTGAAAGTATGCAGAAGATGAGGAAAATTCTAGAATAGTCCAGCAGTGAATTTCTTGTTGCAAAAATGTTCTTAATTAAAAATACTGTAATATATTATTATAAATTGGACTAAAGAAGTAAGATAATCGTTAATAACATAATAGCTTTTTTCCTAAACCAAACAACATTATCTTATATCTCACTACTTGCTACAACGTGGCTAGGGTTTCAAAGATGACTTGTTTTCGCGTTTCTTGCTATTTTTACACTAAGCGCTATCGCAAATACAGACCACCCTATATGCGAAATTAAAGCAGAACTCTTAATTAAAGACATCTCACAGTACAACCTTAAAGTTTTATAGTCAGCAATAAAGGTGTTCAGTAGACAAGAGAGAACAATTTACAATTACGTAAAACGAACTTAAGTCCTCTATTTTTCTAAATATGAATATCCATAATTATATTAACTAATTGCCTCTCATCAAAATTAACTATCAAAGAAGAATTATCATTTACTTTTTGATATTATTTAAGAGATTAAATTTAATTTTGCCAGAGAGCAGTTAGGGTATTGAAAGAAATTTTGGTTACAACAGCGTGCGAGAGACAATTTCAAACCGAAATTGTTATTTTATACCTACCTGTCAAATTAATCTTCCTGATAATTTATCTGCGTACCGAATATAAAGAAACAAAGTTGACTGACTTCGATTTTACTTAGTCGGAGATTAGGCTAGTTTAGGTTATTTGATTACCTAAAAACTCAGGAGGCTGTCTGCCTAAGGAGAAGGATGCGTTCGTGAACTTAATGAAGTAAATCGTTTTTGGGAAAGAGAAGAAAAGCAACCGCACAGACAGTGCGTTCGTTTGGGATAGAACGTGGGATAATTTCTCATATTCTTTCAGAATTTCCAGTGGTCTTAACCACTCGGACGTTAGTGCAGTCTATTTTAGCAGGAGCGCGTTCTTCTATCCAACACTGTAGCTTTCTTCAGCTGCACCCAAATGAAAGAAATATAGAGAAAAAAATTGTTTTTCTTAGATTCCGTTTTACTTAGTGTGTTATTCTTTTCCATAATCTGTAGTTTCTTCTGAAGTGAGAATTTATATTTATGAAATCAATGAGGACACGAAGTAGCTTTGGAGTTGCTCAATAAATTAAGAATAAATTTACAGTATAACCTTTAGCATTTACCTAATTTATTTGTAATTAAATGGTGCGCACTGAATTACCAGGCAAACAATCACTCTGGCTAAAACAGAGCTCGATATTTAAAACTAGAATGGCTTACCAGGGATGTTAGTTATTGACTGTTTTACTATGTTCTGTTATGCAACATGAATGAATTACCCTGTCGAATGTGATACATGCTGCTAATTGAAAACAAGTGTGAATGAAATATATGGGAAAATTGGTAAATCAGTTTTCTCCCTTCTTTCCTCATGTCTTTCATGATGTAACGGCAGCACGCTCGGCACGTATTTGAGAGGTCCAGGTTTGAGGACCGGCGAGGGTTGATCGCTCATTTTTCGTGTTTCCTACTTCAGAAAATCTAATAGACTCTACAGCATATAATTTAGAATAAATTTTGTTTATTTGACTATAAATTTAGAAAAGGTGTTGTAATGTATCCATTAGCAATGAAGTACACAAAATAAGCAATGGCAAATTGATAGTTTTTGTCCATATTTTGTAATAAAAAAAGTTAATTATGATGAAGCGCTGTAATTTTTGCCTGAAATAAAAAGGTTGCGAACAGAAACACATCTATTACTAATGCTATATTAACTCACTAACATGGTCGGAAAAGAAACACCAAAAAGAATCCATCTTTATGGCTTTCTCTCAGCAGACGTGTAAGAAAGAACATGAATCTAATTTCCATCTCATTTATTACGCCAATAATTCGATATGAATATTGAATTATGCCTAAAATAAGAAAATAATGTTCTTTATAAAATTATCTCCTATTTTTGCACTAACGATTGTAATTAGTTAAATGCTTTTACGAGTTTAATATTTTTGTTTATTTCGGATGCGAAACCAGAAAGGAATGAGAAACAATAGAAGAAGACGCAAGAATAATTTGTAAGTAGTTGCTCTTTTGAAAGCCACAAGTCTAAATTTTCATAACTTTAAAACTAATGAAACAGGTTTCAAATAGACAGAAAGGTCCAATAATTTTGCAAAAAGAAATAAAATCAGTGAATTACTTTCTTTAGGACATTAAGTAGTTTTAGTTTTACCATATTTGATGCATATATTTTATATGCATACAAGTCTCACCAGTCGCCTGCGGGCAAGGTACGCAGCTCGCGAGCCGTACTATGATCATCCTTGATATATACACGCTTTTAGAACATTAGCTTTAATTATATTTAAAGAAACTTAAGTTAGTATGTAGAGACATTAGGTTATTTCGAAGCAGGAGACATCAAAAATGAGCAATGCCTTCGCCGGGAATCGAACCACGGACCTCTCGGTTACGCGTCGAGCATGCAGACCACTACACCACGAAGGCATGCGAAGAAGGCGGGAGAAATACTTTATAAGTAGACTAACTAAAGTAGTTAAGGTTATTAAATAGTATAATAATAATAGTAGTTAAGGTTATTAAAATTAAGTAGTTAGGGTTAAGAAAGGTAAAGCCGTTAAGTAAAGCCAGATTAGGTTCATTGATTAAGGCAAAACAACTCGAAGGTTATTTGTCTAAAGTAAAGCCAGAAAAATACCAAAAACGTCCGTGTATATATATATATATTGTAGCGTGGGTACGGGTTCATCATGGATATAATGCACGCAGAATCGATGATAGCTTGGAAAAAATTATTTTCCCAAAAGATACATTTTACAATTCCAGAACTTTACAGAAAACTACTCCTGCAGCTTTTCTCCACATGACATCGCACAATCAGTCGCTACACTTACTAGGAACATTAAACACAACTCAATGCAAAGCGCATCTAAAAGGCGAAACCCGCATGGAGATCTCTCAGTATCCCAAAATCCACACTGTACTAAAAATTTAGAATTGATGCTTTCTCCGTTCTTATGTAGTTTTACCCGGTCGACGAAACATTTTCTGTACCTTCCATTTTTCGAAATTGCTGGAAAGCATGTATAGTTACAGTGACATATAAGGGTCGGATGCAGTTACAGTTACATATAGGGATAAATTACAGTACCAGTTAAGTTATATAGAAACCGGTCCAAAATGTCTGGAAACTCTTAGGGGGTTTCTTGCCAAATTTCGCAACCAAAATTAATCACCAAAACCATTACTAGCTTGGCGATATCTCGCCAATTAAGCGAGATAGGCATTTACCTCAATGTTAAATAGACTTGCCCCTGTAATGTAATTTTTCTGGTAGAGCCTCACTCTCTTCAGAATTTTCATGTTTCATTATACAAATTTCTCAACACAATATATATATACTCAAACACTGATGAAAAATGAATAGCTGAGACAACGATCGGGTGATCTCACAGGCCAAGGCAACATTTTGACACTCTGTACAGCACTTTGTGTTATAGAAGCGGTATGCGGGCGTTATCCCGTTGAAAAATGCCCCTGGAATAGTGCTTGAGAATGGCATCCTAACGGATGCAATCACCAGTCTGAGGTGAAAATTTGTTGTCAAGGTGTATCGGATAATGATAAGGGTGCACTTGCTGTCATAAGAAATTTCACTACAGATCTTAAGTCCTAGTGTAAGTCCAATGTGTCTACGCAACAGAAAAGTTGGCTCCAAGCGTTCACCTGCCTTCCTTCTAACCAACATACGGTCATCACTGGCACCCAGATAGAAACGACTGTCATCTGAGAACACAACAGATCTATATCTATTCCGCCTTTCAGTGAGCTCTGGCGGGAGGCCTCCGAGTTGATGATTTCTAGATGGTGATTAGATGGTGATGATTTCTAGTTAGTGATGTAGTCGCTACAAGAGCGTCTGGGCTCAGTGCTGATTAAGTAAGAGGTTTGTAACAGTTTGCTGTGTCTCTCTAGCTCCAAGAACAGCTCGAATGTTTGCTGCAGATGCAGAGCGATTTGCCACAGAGATGCAGCGAATACGGTGGTCTTCCCTTTGTATGGCGTCACTTGTGAGTCCGGGCCCCGGCCTTCTTGAGGCATACCGACTTTGTAAAAATAATCAGCCTCTATCTATTACTTTATAAGGAATAAATGCAGCCTGATCTGTGGCAAATCTCCACTGAAATGGCGGGCATTCAGAGTAGATACATCTGTGCCAAGTCTTGCAACAATATCGCGAAAAGAAAATCCACCTTCTCGTAGCCCAGTTACATAGTCTCATTTAAACTCAGTAAGCTGCTGACACAACCTTCTTCTGCATAAAGGCATTTTTGACTCAAATATCGCTCACAGCGCCTAATCCAGAAGATAGAAAAATCACAAGGCGTTTACATCGTGCATTTAAAGCAAACGGGATTTGCATGTTCATAGTTGTACTCTTACCTCTGCAGTTATTCGTCTAACCGGAAACTTGAATAAACGTCTCCGTATAAAACTTCTTAAAATAAAATAGAGTATCTTAAGTGGGAGGTTTTACACTGCGAGTAAGAATATTTCACAGAAATGAAATTAACTTTATAGCAGGGGAAGTGGGCTGTAATAAAATATTCAACACGCTTTAGTAAAAATTTTCATGTATTTAGCTGTGAAATTCACAGTATATAATTATTGCAACATCCTGCTCACTTAAATTTCTCTTGATAAAAGTCCGCTCACTTAACAAAAACGGCTGGGAAAAGTAACTTTATATCATTAAATCCCAGACCTGATTACACATCTCCCGACTATGTCTCAAAAACTAACTTCTATCATTCTGGCTTCTTCTAAAGTCTGATAATTTCTAGAGTTTAACAAATTAAATAATGAAGAAAGGTTATCTCAACGTATTATATGTAAAAATAGGTAAAAGTGAAAGGAGTTTCTATTTATGAGATGGCTTAAGTATTTACACGCAACGATGTATCAAATAAAATTTAAGTTGCACTAAAGGAGTTGTCTGAATGTAGCTAAGAAACAAACACAGTCCTAAGAAAAACAAAGTCCTAAGAAACAAACACAAAAGTTTACTATAAATTATTAAAAGTCTTTCCAGTATATTCCCCAGTAAATTACTGGCGTTTTTCCTATATAAGTACTAGAATGTAAATCTAGAATATTGGCAATATGGTTACCGCTGATGTTGACAATATTCTACAAAAGGAATTCTGAAAATAGAAATTTCCAGGTATTCCTGAAATTTCGCAATTTTTTTAAACTTTTTATTTCTTGAAAGTAATCATGCGTTTAAACTGCCGCACTGCTAAATTTTGTATGCGCCTTTTCAGCTTCATTCCTTTTATGCTGAATAAGTCATTGAAATGTGGTAATTTAAATAAGAATAAAAATATAAATAAAAAACCATGTCGTTTTGTTATTTAATCTCCGTATTATTTTATTTACGTGCTTAACATTTAATAGAAAGCGTTTATGTTTCCCAAAACGGGTTCAGATGTTACTTTCTAATAGAAAATGGTATGTGAAGAATGAGCTTTTTTAAATTTTAGGAAAATCATCATGTCTTAGGAAATCAGGATGGAGTAAATATTTTGTTGCTTTAAGGGCAGAAACAGAACTATGAAATCCTCGGTAAAAGACCACTCATTGTTTTTAATAATACAGATACGCAAATTTGCTGCCATATAAATATGTTAAGTGTATTGTAGTACATACGTTTCTTTGACAAACTTTTACATACTCATTATTACTTTTTATTAATGAAAAATAAATCTTATGGATCATTCGAAGAAAGTGTTAACCTGAAAGTGTTACCTGAAATCTCTCTTTCGAGCTATCAAAGAATATACATGGATGCGTTTTTTGAAATAAAACAAAAGAACATTTTGTAAAGGATAAAAGATTAATTCGATATCAACATAAATAGTTTATGACGGGAAGTTCTAAGCGTTTTTTTTATCAATTTCGAAAAAGGCAAAGGGAGAAAGAAAGGTCTGATAAAAATATTTAAGAGTCTTAAGTATAGTTTTTTTTCAAGAGCCATAAAACGCGCTTTCATGGAAGCAAAATTACAGAGGAGTAACATTATAAATCAGAATTATTTATGTATAATAAATACATAAACATATGCATATATTATAAATACTTGAGTAATTGTATTCCTCTATATGTATTACACTTAACTGTACCTCTTTCAATGTGGGGTAAGAATATCTCCACAAAAATGTAAAACCTGAAAAAAAAACGACCATTCCTTTTAAGCATTTGTTGGGGATATAGCCGACAAGTGCTCCAAATATTACGTCTGGCTTGCTCTGATATATTTGGTGGTACACCAGGAATACGTAACTGTATGCTTTTGTAGACTACGACAGAGTGTTATTACTTGCAAAAATAGCTATCTCATTACAGATTTCGAACATTAATGTAATCAACTCTCTATACCATCAAGTTACCTTTGCCATCAGTATCAGCTGCAAACCTACAATAGTGTTGGATAACCAGGGCAGTGCACACTGACAGCTTAAAAGGCGAGAAAGGAAAAGAATGTAGTTACTGTATAATAGATGGAGATATAAAACTGAATCCTGTATAAGAAGACTGGAAAATAACAACTTGTTCTTTCAGGTCGGAATGGCTGCTTTACACAAATAAAATATATCTAAATATCGTACCAACTACACAGATTCCGCATCAAGCTTACAAGCTATTCGGGGCTACAGCTCCAAGAACGCCATACTCAGGAAAGTATAGCAAGCAGTAATAAACAGGCCTTCAAATCTCGGTGGGTCCCAGTCCGAAAATTAACGGAAAAGGAAATTTAGATATGACGGCGAAACGAGCAGTCATAGATTCTCACGAACCTGCACTTGATTTACTACTCCCAAGCTCAGATTTCGAAGTAGTATTGAGGAAGGAGTTGGACATAAAGTGGTAAAAACTATGAAACTGCGCAAGTATGTGCAGGTGACAGGTGACGGAGAGTGAAGACTTTTGGTGCCTACCAAAGGTTAGCAGGAATTATTTCTGCTCTTCCATCAGGCACAAGTATGTACAGAAGAGCATACAGATTCTTCCATAAAACTAGGCAGAATCTAATCTTTTGCCCTTCGCATTTTACTCAGTATTTGAGAGGAAGGGGACGTTTATGTGTTATCTGTACCGTTTGTGGTCAAGGACACCGACCATGACTTTTTTTTTACTGTCAGAAAATTATTAACTTTCACATACGCAAGCCTGCAAGTGATAACATCGTTCTATCGGCAACCAACACCTGCAAAAATAAAAAAATAACCACGTGCTAACATATTTACATGAATGTGTATATAAAGTGCAGACTATCTCTAAGAACTATGGTGTAATTGCCCCGGTTCAGCTAGTAAGTAACATATCTGACCTCATTTGCGCTTTGGTAGCTGAGAATGATGGTTCGGTAAAATCATCGAAACTAGTCCTGTGAAAATTTGCAAATATAGCGCTGATTTTTGTTATTTGACTTCTAAATTAATACTTGACCTTGCTGAAATTTCTGACGGCGGAGATAATAACATAGTTGGTTATGATGTAATTGTCTCCAGTGCAGGTTATTGCCTACACTCACTTCAAATTACTATACGTTATTGACATTTAGCTGGATCAACTGAATTTGTGTCTGTTCGTTTTCTAATTGTTAATGAGTACAGATTAGTCAGCCGCATATATGTATAGTATTTTTTTCCTATAAATTTAATATATTATATTATTTGTATCATTTGTTAGTTAATACTCTAATTATCATCCCTTCGAACTATGTATCACATAAAAGTATTTTTAGGCAGATGCTGCGTGTTCACATATAATACCAACACCTCTACTAATGTGCAATCCAATATATTGTCTTTTTTTTCATTTGGCATATGTTTTACGATCTTCCTTTCTAAACATTATATGTGCATAAATGTTGTTTCTAATAATTTACTTAACCAAGAACTGCATTAATGTTGTATATTGCAGCAGAAAATAATAAGCATAGTCATGCCCAAATCGCAAACATTTTATTTGTTTCATGGTGTACCACCTATTTCACATCACGTTTCGTACAGTACTTCGGTTGGTTTCAACATAGTTTTCTTTTCTGATGAAATAAAATGGAAACTCTTGACTTAAAACTAAGCAATGAAGCTGAATCCAATGGCGGAGTTCAACAGCCGGCATGCCGAAACCACAGTTGAAGAGTAGCTATGTTGTCGGTTCTACGGCCTTCACTCGCGTACTGCGAGATGCATTTCCTAAGACTTGAATTCGATATCTATGATATGCCATAAAGCCTTTTTAGTATTTCTTCATAAAAGCAACAAAATAATACATAGCCATGGTTACGAATAGATGTAATATATTAATATAATCTCACACAAAGCGATTAAGGGTTGCATATAAGTTTTTAACTCAAGAATAAATAAAAGGAAGGCCATAAAAGGACATTTTTATGCCGTAGAGAAAGGTCAAATGAATCAACATTCCTGCAACAAGAGCAGAAGTCAACAGAAATCGTATGTCCTAGTTAATTAAAAAAGAAAATTGTTTTTATAATTAGGAAAAGATGAAGTGTTCTCTAAAACAAACACTTAATTCATTTCATCTCAAGAATTCAGACGTAAAAGTACGTTTATGTTTGCATTTTCTGACTGAATAGGTATATTAGCTTTATCATGAAAAATCAGCTAAAGTTACAGTTTTTCTCCTTAGTCAAACAAAAAGTGAGGTGATTAATTTTTTAATGTCTTCTAAGTCTAAAGCGGAATCATTTTCTGTTGAAAAAGTTTATTATATTGTGTTGAGAAGACTTTACTTCCTAATAAAATAAAAACACGAAAGCTAGAAGTCGGCTGTTGATTTAATTATGAGAGAGTAAGATTATAGAAAATTTCAATTTTGAGAAGGGGTAGATTCTAAGACTGCTGTTATTTTAATTTCGAAATATATATATATATGTGTATGCGTGCATGCATATATAAATATAATGTTGTAGAAAAGAAAATGAGGACAAGTAATCTTTGTACTAGTGGATTTCAAGTAAAAAGTAGCATTGTATCGAGATGTAACATCTTTGTCTTAACTTAATTAGCAAACTGAATAATCCGTTTGGTTCAGAGAGCGGTGTGCAGGTTTCGTTTTACTATCACCCCTAATTATAAAGTTTTTATTTGAACGTAATTGAAAATAATTTCACTTTTAGTTTTTAATGTTACATAATTATAAACATCGCAATGCACTATTTAATTAATTCCTAAAATGAAACCAAACAAAATGATTTAATTATAGACAGCCGAAAAAACAAGAATCGAAGCCAAAAACATCTTCTGTGATTTGCAGAGCAAACAGGAAACATCGCGGCTATTGGGGGGGAAAAATAACCAATTTGAAGTTTACAGTTTCATGCTAAATTAGACTAAGTGCCCTTTAAATTTCTTATCCGGCTTTTTTTTTTCACAACCATTGGTTGTTGTTGTTGTCGTGTCCATGAGCACATGGAAGAATGACTGCCAGAGCTTACTCCGAAGAGAGGTTGGACTTCTATTTCCCACCCCCAATTTTGTGGGAGAGCACCCCGGGAGTGAATTCCAAGGATCTCTCACCCCTCTTCTCTCCCAACAATCCACACGAGAGGACATTCGGCTCGCCGCATATTTAAAGCGCCGCCATGCCGCACCGACACTATACATTTGCAAGAATCCATGTCTTCTTCGGGATTCGAACCCGGCCCCTTCGGTATCGTAGTAGGCTCCCCTAACCACTATACCATCTGGGCGACGCAACCACTGGTCGTAGACTTTTATACTTAGTTTCAAAATTAATTTAAATGAGACAAATATTGATGTTTTGGTATTTCAAACTAATTTAAAAGAATGAAATTACGGTTTCTAGCTTTTTACACTTCCTTGTTCCCTACTCATATTTTTGGTAAAGGTTCGCAACACGGAGTACTGACATCTTTTGTATTTTAGTTTTTGTAACAAGTGTAATTCTTTGCTAAATACAACTGTTGGGAACGGGGAATGAAAGGGAGAAAAAATAAAACTGAAAATTTTCAGAGTTTAAATTACGTCGAAAGGGGCGTTTTTTAGCGTTTTGTGTGCTACCGTTATTTATTTATTAAATATCATGTTCTTCGCAAATTTAGTTCAACAGCAATATCGCAAAATAATTTTAAAATGAGTATATCTTTAAAGTTTCTGATACACAGTTCTGCGCGCTTTAGATAAAGAGGTTTTTCCCCCCGTAGTGTTGCCATTGCTCGCTTTTAAATCGTTTGAGTTTGTTCATCAAAAATTTATTAAAGGTTTACAAAATATGAAATAGATAATAAAACACATTTAAAATTCGGGCTTCCAGGTGCGTATATTCGAGTAGAAACGTACGTTATTCAAAATTGGATGGCTCTAGATGCCGTTGTTTTATCACATTTCGAGAAATATGTATATATTTATGCAGATTCTTCATTATTTAATTTCTTTAAATATAATACAGGACTGCAATATTTTGTGGCAACAGTTTGAAAAGGGATTCAGACTTTTAATGTCGCCAACGCAAAATCGCAAAACGAAAGCAATAGTCCTTCAGGGACAAAACCCCTTTGGACTTTAAAAAAAAAAATCGTAATTTTTACGAAATTGATTTTAAAAATTTAAAAATGCAAAATCATGTGCAGATCCATCATTTAAAAATATTTTTATATGTCAAGAACCAACAGTTATGAAAATGAAGACCATATAATGACATCTGTAGACACGGCATATAATCTTCTTTTCTTACTTTCTTTCATCTTCTTTTCTGATGACTCAGATTTATTTCACTGTAAGAGATGCCTTGAGCTGCAATATTTCTGAAATCATTACCTAAATGTTTTCCTTTTACAAAGTTTTGTTTGTGAGTATTATTTACAAGTTTTGTGTTACAATTTGAGGGAAATGTGCATAGAAAGCGTATGGAAGCGGCCTTTTGGGAAAGAGATAAATTAAGAATTTGAGAATTACAACTCAGAATTGCAGAATCTGCCGAAAAAATTCTTGAATCCAAAACAAGATCCCGAAAACGCAGAAAAAAAATTATAAAAACGACGGGACAGAAGAAACTGATGTCAAGAATGTTTTAATTCGCATCTGTTTCCTTCAATTTTTTTGCTATTTTTGCAAATTTTGTTATACTTTGTTGAAACACGAATGCTAAAAAATGAATAAATTTACACCGAAAAATAAGTAACTTCAGGTTGTAATGAAATACCATAAAGTTACTGTCGAACCAGGGAATTTATTTGTAAGTGTACAATGTTTTTTGCATAGTGAAATTACAGGTTAAAATGTGTAAATTTTTAATGAATAATAATCTTTGTTTTTAAAAAATGTTTTTAAATAAAATAATAAAAGTTTAAATATAATACTGTAATAATATAGACTTAAAATAATAATATTTTAAATAAATATTTCCCTGAGTTTTTGGATTCTGATTCAATTCATAGCAACATTTTCATAAGCGTTTTAGAAATATATACCTAAATGTGTACTTAAAAATATCTGGTTAGGAAAAGTATGCATGTTTATAAGAAATTTTAAAATTAATCATGAGTCCGAAAGATGCTTTACCTTAAAATATTTATACAGACATTCTTAAACTCCCATAAATGTGGCATAGTAATAAATGAGTGTTAAAAGAAAATATGGCATTTAAACGTCCAAATTTATATCCTGTCTGAAACGTCTGAATCCCTTTAATATTTTAAGATGAAATATAATGGCTTAAATTAATTTTAGCTAAGCATAACTAAAGGAGTTTTGTTTTACGTAAAAAAAGTAATTTCTTTGCTTCATTACAAAAATGAAGTTGTTAATAAAAACAAGAAAAGTTTATATGTTTAATCCAAAGGCCTATGTAAATAATAAATAATTTCATATTTTTATTTCAGTCCATGCAAAAACTAACATTCTCAATGCGCTCAAAGGAAAGATAAATACGTTTTTTGTTTGGGAAGAGAGTCGAAATATTTCTTCATTTTTTCAGTAATTTCTCCGTGCCTCCAGTAAACTATTCCCCTAATCTTTAATTTACGTACAAGAAAGAATACTAAGAAATTTTTGGCACAAATTAATAAAAATAAAAGATAAAATGAATATAATATATATATGTAGGATTACAGGATCAAGAGCACGAAATAAGTATAAAGTGAATTTATTACGAAATTACTAGTATGAATGAAAGATGATAAAAGATGGGATGATAACATGATAAACTGACATAACTAAGGATAACGATAACCCCAAGACTAAGAATAGTCCACGTATTGTTCTGTAATAATCAACAGTTCACAGTTTGGCTTATCTTGTCGAATCTCGGGAACAAGATCAGGATTCACAAATGCTGGGGGATTCTATAACAACAACTGGGACATCATCCCTCCTCGAACTTCCTGGAAGGCAAGTCTACATCGGCCTACTGAGAACGCGTCTGTTCTCGTCCACGTTTGGAACTCGTCTGCTCCACACCACCTCTGGTACTCGTCTGAGCTGTTTTGCGCTGCGCTGGGCTGGCTGCAGATGACGTCACCTCACTGGCGTTTCTGATTTCCCACAGTCGGCCATCCTGGGAGACATCTCTATCATCATGGGTTACCTGTAAAGATAATAAAAAAACGAAAAAAAAGAGTATCAGGTCCTTAAATTTGAGCTGACACAATTTTCAATTATTTGACCATGGCTTCATATGGTCAGCCGCAGTAGATGTCATATTTGGTCCTTCATGGCGTCCTACTTTTTCGACTTCGTATCTGTCATTCGATTTAACGGCTATGACTTTGTACGGTCCGTGAAATTAGGTCGTAGTTTCAAACTAGTCCCATACTGAGTTCGTTGAATTGCTACCAAGTCGCCAATCTTGTATAGTCTCGGTTTCTTCCGTCTTCTGTTAAACTGTTTACGATTCTCTTGTTGTAGCTTCAAAATATTGTTTTTTGCATCTTCCCTCATTTCATCACGTTCTTGCATCGACTGCTTTAAATATTCTTCATTCAATATTTCGCTGATCCTCAGATCTTCCTTGTTCTTCATTTTCGTACCTATGAGCAGTTCAAAAGGTGAATAATTCGTGCTTCTCGTAGTTGTACTATTGATTATTCTTTAGACATTCTTTAGACCATTTTGTTGAATCTTCATGTGATAATTTTGACAAGACAGGAATCAAAATCCTATGGATTCGCTCAATCTGTCCGTTGCCTCTTGGAATACCGGTAGTAATTTTGACATGATCTATTCTTTCCTCAGCACAATAAGCTACAAATTCTTTCGACGTAAAGGCACTACCTCGGTCAGATATAATTCTAGCGGGATTTCCAAACACAGTCTGTTGTTGCCTCAATTTTGAAATAACTTCTTGCGCAGTTGGTGATTTCACTGGATAGAACCAAGTAAATTTCGTAAAAGCATCAATCACGGTTAAAATGTGCTGGTATTTTTTGTTCGTTGATGGAAGTGGTCTAATGAAGTCGACATGGTACGTACTTAAGGGAACGTTTTCCTTCGGTATAGGATGAAGAAATCCTTCTGCTTTTCCCTGCTTTTTGTTGTATAGTATACATTCTATGCAATTAGCAATTACTTTTTCAACTTTGTCTTTCAGTCTAGGAATATAGAATTCTTGCTCTACAGCATTTGCAGTTTTCTCTACAGCAAAGTGACCTCTTTTATGTACCTTCTGTATGATTTCGTTTTGTAATGTTTCTGGCACTACTAGCAGATCTTTTCCATTTTCCAATTTATACAAAATACCATTTCTCAGAAAGAATCCATTGTCTTCTCCTTTCTCGACTAAATTCTTAATCAATTTCACATGCTCATCTTCATTTTGTTCTTGTGCTAAACGAATTTTCTCAGTTACATCGGTTGTATATGATGTCAAAGTTAAAGCATTCCTACTTAAAGCATCAGCATGTTTCATTTGGTTTCCTGAACGATGTACAATTTCGTAATCGAATTCTTCAATGAACATTGCCCATCTTGCAATCTTAGGAGTTAAATCTTTCTTATCCAAAGTTTTCTGGAAAGCGCTACAATCTGTTACAATTTTGAATTTGGAGCCCAACAAATAGTTTCTAAACTTCTTAAGAGCTTCTATAACTGCAAGGGCTTCTAATTCGTAACTACAGAGTTTCTCTTGCTGCGGTGAAGTCTTCTTACTCATATACTGGATTGGGTGATAACTACCATCGTCAGACAATTGGAGTAGTACAGCACCAAAGCCTTGACTACTAGCATCAGTATGAAGTTCTAATGGATATCCTTGCTTAAATATGTGTAGAACAGGTGCTTGAGAGAGAATTTCTTTTAATCTACAAAAAGCTTCTCGTTGTTCGGAATCGAACTTAAAACCAGTACCTTTTCTAAGTAAATCACTAAGAGGTTTGGCTATCTTAGCATAGTGTGGAATGAATTTACGAAAATATCCCGTTAGTCCTAAAAAGCTTTGTAGTTGTTTACAGTTACGCGGTTGTGGAAAATTTTGGACAGCAACAGTTTTGGAAAGTGATGGTCGAATAGTTCCGTTTTCAATTACATGTCCCAAAAATTCAATTTTTCGCTTTAAGAACTGGCACTTTCTGAAATTTATTTGCAATCCGTATTCCGAAGCGGTTTTGAAGACTCTCTCTAATTTTTCTAAACATTCAACTTCATCCTTAGCTGGTACGATTATATCATCCATATAAATAATTAGTACACCTTCATTTAACAAGTCTCGAAACACCGAATAAATATACCTTTGAAAAACATTTGGACTAATACATAGACCAAAAGGAGCTTTAAGAAATTCATAAATACCATTGTGTGTCACGAATGCGGTGTATTTCGTGCATTTCTCATCTATGTCTACGTGGAAAAAGCCATTTTTTAAATCTAATGTAGTGAAGATTTTTGCTTGCTCCAAACGATCGAGAATTTCTGGAATTAAAGGCAGTGGAAATTTGTCTTTGATAATCTTCTTATTTAATTTCCGAAAGTCAACGCATAATCTTTTAGAACCGTCCTTCTTGTTACATAAAACTATAGGTGCTGAATAATTAGAATTACTAGGCTTTATTATACCATCTTTTAACCATTCTTTAATTTGCTCATCAACAATCTTTTGTTCCGCAAAAGACATGTATCTTCGATTTTGGCAGACCGGAATATCGTCACTTAAACTTATTTGCATCTTGAAATCGGATTCTTTACTTTTTTGAGGCTGGTACGAATTAATTAATTTACACAGTCTTTCTTTATGTTCGGCATTCGAAATATGAGTTAAATCAATCTCGTTGACAGAAATAGCATTCACCACATGAGCAAGGTAATTAGATTCCAAGTTACTTCCGCTTTCAATGGTAAAAGAACTATCACTGTTTACATTAAAAGAGACGTTAGATGACTGCAAAAGGTCATAAACATTCCTAATTGGCACGCCGATATTCAAATTTCTCATAACACAACAAGCGTTACCATAAGCATTACGAGATGACTCATCTGTTATCAAATTCGCCTTACTTTTATTCCGTTGAGAGATTATTTGAAGGCCATTCTCAGTGAAGGATAAGTTTAACTGATTTATTACATCCAAACCTAACACAATTTGATTGCATAATGATCTAACAACATAAATTCTCGTATGAAGTGAAAAACCATCAATTAAAATATCAGAAATAAAAAAGCCAACGGGAGAAGTTTCCTTCGCCTCGATACCGATCAGTATTATGTCACTACGATTTAATTTCGGAGAACCAATTTCTTTATGTAACTCTACACTGCATATTGTAACATCTGAACCAGTGTCAACAAGACTATCAACTCAATGATTATTTATTTCTACAGTTTTCATAATTCTACCGTTATTTGGAATTTTCTGAACCAACGATGTTTGCTTCTCGCTAATTTCGTTTTGACAGTCGGTCGATTTATGTCCGAACTTCTTACATTTGAAACATTTTATTCCACTTGTTTTGTTTTTACACTCAGATGATTTATGACCCAGTTCATTGCAGTTAAAACACTTCACTTTATTTACGTTGGACTGATTTCGATTTGATGACGCATTAGGCTTACACCTATCCCTAGTTTGCATGTCTACTTTCGATTTCTGGTTTTTAAACTTATCATTATCAGCCCTCATTTTGTCATAAATTTTTAGCCTTTGTTTAAATTCAGGTATTGTTTCGCAACCATAGAGTATAGTTTTCCTAACCACCGAATCTGGAATACCGTCTATGACATATTTAATTAACGAAGCATCTTCAATGTTACCTCGCGAACATATTTCTTTCATTTTCAAAAAATACTCATCTAAAGATTCATTAGGCATTAATTTACGCTTACACAACATTTCATGCAATTCAGCTGAATTAAAAGCTTTACCAAATTCAGATTTCAAAAGATTTTTTAACTTACGCCAGTCATTTATTTTAGGTTCACTCTGAACAAATAGTTTTGCTTTACCTTTTAATGATCTTTTAGCGAAAACTAATTTATGCAAATCACTTAATTTTAAAGAATTTATAACATCTTCAAATTCATCAATCCATTTATCCACATTTTCATATGCATTACCAGAAAAGGGATTAACAATACTTTCAATATCCGAAAAACTGATATGAGGTTTAAAATAATCTTGAATTGGAAACTGCATACTGTTATTTACTTGAGACACGTTAAAACCAGGATTGTCTCTTTGATTATCATCAAGCATTACTTTGGAAATTCTATTAACAGTTTCGTCTTCAATATCACTATTTTCTTCGTGCAAAATATTTTCAAACAATACAGATAAATCACATAGAAAAGAGACAATTCGGGTTACTACTTCCGTTTTCGAACCCTCTGAATTTATGCATAGTACATTACAAACTTTAATTAACTCATTTAAAGTAAAGTCATTCTTTACTATATCTAATTTCTTGTTAAATTCTTCAGAATCTGGTTTAAACGTAAAGCCAGGAAATTCACGTAATCTTTTCCTATTGTTTCTATCGCCTTCAGTGTTGAAAATAAGTTTATGCAAAGTTCTGATTTCAGAAGTTTTACTGTTCTTTAAAGCTGTTTCCAATTCTGGAATTTCAACTAACTTCATATTGAAAAGAAAGTTTTCTACTCACCCGACAGATGAACGAACTGGTAATCCAAACACCATGAAATAGTAATCCAAATTCGAATAAGTTCGTAAGACAGTCGGAATTCACAGTTCATAATCACTAGAGCACTTGTAGTCGAACAAATCGCAGTTCCCATACTCAGAACACTCCGTTAGGTTCGTGGTTGATTCACGCCACTGTTGGGAGCCAAAATTTGTAGGATTACAGGATCAAGAGCACGAAATAAGTATAAAGTGAATTTATTACGAAATTACTAGTATGAATGAAAGATGATAAAAGATGGGATGATAACATGATAAACTGACATAACTAAGGATAACGATAACCCCAAGACTAAGAATAGTCCACGTATTGTTCATGTAATAATCAACAGTTCACAGTTTGGCTTATCTTGTCGAATCTCGGGAACAAGATCAGGATTCACAAATGCTGGTGGATTCTATAACAACAACTGGGACATCATCCCTCCTCGAACTTCCTGGAAGGCAAGTCTACGTCGGCCTACTGAGAACGCGTCTGTTCTCGTCCACGTTTGGAACTCGTCTGCTCCACACCACCTCTGGTACTCGTCTGAGCTGTTTTGCGCTGCGCTGGGCTGGCTGCAGATGACGTCACCTCATTGGCGTTTCTGATTTCCCACATATATAATGAGAATTAATTTCTATTTATACAAAAACTAGGGAAATTACGAAATTTTAGTATTTTTTACCGATGTTACAAATATTTAAAATTGAAATCAGATTGAACAGTTTTTTAAGAGACAAGCCGAAGGAAGGTTCCAGAGCATGGGAAAATTTTCTCCTTTCTGCTTCATATAACTACTCACATCTGGAAAAATAGTAATCAAGAGCAGTTCAATTTTTATTGTAGCTCTAATTATACATTTCAGATACTATCCACAAAAGAGCTTTTTTCTCTTCTCTTAGTAAACTTATGCTTTCCCTTCCTCTTTTCTATATTTATTTATTTTTTATGAAATAATTGGGGTTCTTTAAAGTAGTTACCAATATTCGAAACAGAAAATAATCATACATTTTCTATACATTTTTTCTATGATTCTTTAGAGCGTTCTTGAACTGGTATTCATCTGTATTGCTATTTTATTCTGAAGATTTCTAAAAATCGTGCATTTCGAAAAATAAAAATTCCTAAAAAAAAATGCTAATTTTTTAATTTTTTTCTACAGTGGTCAAATTCATGCCTATTAATAATACTAACACATAGGAAAACTTTTTAAATTTCTCAAAACTGTATAAACAGTCACTTGTAAGAATGACATTAAAAAAAACTAATTTTAAAATCATCCTTTCTTTTCAGTTAATTCGTATTTTTTAAGTTATGAATGGTTATATTATATTTAAACCCAATTGGTTTTATGCGATTTCTTATAACGCAGTTGAATCTAGGGTCATAAAGTTATACAAACATTGATATTACGGGAAAGGGAAAAGACATTATGATGCTATTTTCTTACGTTTCAATACAATATGAATTCTTTGCAAATGTAATGTAAAATTTATCTGAAAGTGATTTAATGCAAAATATGAAGGTATATAATGGTTTAGATAGGAAATTTTGTCAGCGCGCTTGAGCTTGTTATAATTGAAGCGCTTATATCCTATAATTTTATCTGCGCAATACAATGTTATGACGAACTTTTTAATGAATGTAGAAAAATGCAAAAAAACTTAGTCTTATTTTGGTGTTGAAACTTCCTGTTTCCTACGCAGTTTTATACTTTTCAACAAATAGCAGTCAAGATTTTACGTATGAACACTCTAAGTTTCATCCGGAATTCAAATCCTTGCGAAAGCATGCAACTGCATGGGAGGTTTCGTGATTTTCTTTTCTGCATGTAAAGTAAATGAAGTCAGATTATCCTACAGCCTTTTAGTCAATGAATTCGATTCCTTTACAAGGAAGATAATCTTATTATAATATGCTATAAAAATTATTTGTTATGTATATATTTCAGCTTGGATTCCTTTATAAGGAAGATAATCTTATACTTTGCTATAAGAAATTATTTGTTATGTACATTTCGGCTTTTTTAATTACTTTTTTTACATAAACTGATAGTTACAAGTGCGGAATCTATAGCAAGAAGTTTTCGCTTCTTTACTCTCGAGCAAACTTTTATGTTATTTTGCTAATATAATGCTACCTTTCGTGGCAGATTAGCTCGTTTCCAAGGTTCAACTAATTCATTCTTTAAAGCAATGCCTTAATTTAAATTCTGTAAACTGTTTAAGCAGGAACTGTTTAAGCAAAACGGAAATTCAATAACATAAGCTGTCTGCATGTATTAATAAAATTGTTGAACTTAAACTAAATGCGCATCCGTTACCGATTAGGCTAAGAGTGGTTTTAATGAAATCTTTCAGCTACTTAAACTTTTACAAATCGAAATATTAGAAAGATTTGAACATTTGAATATTTGAAAGATTTCTTCCATATAAACCTGCCAATTTATTTCATTCTTTTATTGTCAATGAAAAAAAAACATGGATAAGAGGCAAGAAAAGGAAGTATTTTGTTAAATTTGAATGGATATATGTTTCATGTATCATATCCTATAGGGTAGCATAAATTTTAGACAAGGTTGCAAAATATTAGCTAAAGCATGAAAATCGATGTATAGAATTTATTTTATTTGGATTGTTGACGGCAACCTCATAAAAGTAACCGAGAAGTACATCTATTGACCATACATGTACACGAAAAAAAAGAAAGGGGGACAGTTCTATATGCCAAAAATATGGAAAAAAAATTGGTATGTCATTTCAGAAAAAGTCCGATTTTGTGTCAAAATACCTATGTTAGAACAACTGCTATATATAAATCTGATATATATCCTAAGTCGCGCTTTCGAGACATAAAAAACGCAATTTGAATTTCGCCAATCGGCCCAGTAGAATGCGAGATATAGAACTGTCCCATTCTTTTGTTGCACAGTGTACGTTCATGTTTACATGCATTTTTGCTATACTTGTTATATGACAAAATTTAAATAATATTTATAATAGAATTAAAAATCTCTTTGATTAAAAACAAAACTGTAGTATTCGAATTTAGATAAATATTTTATTTTTGTGTTGTTTAGAATAACTTAAATGCCATTGTTATGTCTGTTTCTAGATGCCAGTTTGTCTTTTAAGGAAAGCTAAATTTTCAATTTAAAAAACAGAAATTTCAATTTGATGTGAGTTTTTTAAATTTATCTCAATATTTCCGTCACAATAGCAGGAAGCATAGCTACACTAGCTTTTAATAGAAATCGGCGAATTACATGTAAAATTAGAGTATATTATTATAGTGTAAAGCTTTCAAGGCCAAGGCCACATACTTTAAAGGGATAAAAACCTATCCTAGAATTCTTCGTAATTCTGCTTCTCCCTCTTGAACTAGGAAAAGTGGGTATCTGGAGCCCTCGAAAAATGTTGTGCACAGGACCTGCAGTTCATTTTGATAGCACATTATTTGTAATTATTAAATGCCAAACTGCTGAGAAACAAATCTGCAATCATGGTTTGAATTACGCAGTTTGAGAATGAGTATCAGTCGGAACCAGAGCTTTACTGAAATAACGTCTTTGCAAAGACTAGTTGAAATATAAATCCAAGTTTACATAATTAATTCTATCGTAATAGAGGAGTCCATCAATAAGCTCTATTCATGTGTCTAATAGTATTCATAAACTTTCATTGCCCTCACGCTTACACACACATAGCAAAAGTAACGATAGAACATATTATGCCTACGAAAGTCCATACCTAGCTTTCAGTTTTGAAATCATTGGTCTCATGTTTACTATTACAAAAATGTTTTAAACTGTACAAGTATTCAAGTTTTGGCATTTTAAAACTTAAAGACAGAAACGTTTAGAAAACATTATGAAAATCCAACGTGGTATATATTCTTCCAGTTCCCATACTTGTATTTATGAAAATATTTGCACTCGTTATAAAAAATAACACACATTTGACCACTGTATGATGAAAATTGACCGATTTATTTTAATTTCAAAATTTACAATTTTTGATATTATTTCCAGATTCTATTAATAAATAGTATATCAGAATTACTCCAGGTTGATTTTTTTCCCACCTTAAATGCCATTCATGATATTCTTTTATGCCTTTAATGATTATAATGGTTAAAGTAATTATTAATTCATGATATTATTTACTCCTTTAATTTATAATTTTTTTACGTTTGTTATGCCAGAAAAATTTCGCACAGTAGTCCATAAACTTTTAAAGTTTAAAAAATAAGTTATTAATATTTTCATGTTATATTATTTTAGAATCATATTATAGTAATTGTGAACCTAAAAATATTTTTATTGTTAATTAATACAAATAATATTTCAAGTTGGTTGCTACCAATACTGAAGCCAGGCAATATTTTCCATACGATTCTATGAATATCTTCGTTTAAAAAAATATATTGCATTTCGCTCTTCATCTGAGTGCACTCCTCGGATATGGTCTCCGATTTTATTATCAGATATGGCGGTCAATTTTCATCTTATAAGAGTCAAACATTTTATGTGTTTGTATTTAAAGAGTAAACAGTTTTCCTAAATATAAGTGTAGGGACAAGATGGAACGTATAAAAAGTTAGATTTCATAATTTTGATTAAAAACAAAACTTTCTATTTGTTTCTTTAAATATAAGAATTCCATAACATGAATATTTGTATCATTTAAAACATTTTGATAATTGCAAGAATATGTTTAGAACTATTGGTTGCGAAGATAAAGGCCGGGAAAGGACTCCTATGGCTGTGGTGTGTATCGGGTTCTCGAAAAATAGCTGGTAAAAATGTAAAAGCAGATGAAGGAGACAGAAACAAGCAGATCTTGTAATAGAATATTTGTGACAAAATAGCTCTTTGAGGTATTATAGAATGCTGTAGAACGGAGGATAAAAGCATTCAACTAGCGTAAATTGTCATTCCCGTGCGGACGTTGAGCGAAATGCATCTCTAAATGATCGCGAAGCTCGACGACATGACTTTATCTATTGGGCTGTGGCTGAAACGGAGGAGCTACTAGCAAAAGGTAAAATTCCTGTATACCTGTTGATCGTGTACCTGTGCCGGCTGATCGCTTTTATCTCCTATTCAATAGCACCCACCTCATCTTGCCATATGCGCACACGCTGCATTACCAAATCTGTTTATTTCGGTCTGCTCTAGGTGCTTTTACATTTTTGCCAGATAGCTTCCGAGCATCTTCTATATTACGTATATAAATAGAAAGCAAATACAAGTAACAGAGATTTAACCTTTTTTATATGCTGAATAAACATGTTGAATACCGGAAGCTACCTGAAAATATGAACGTCGAATTTTTGATAAAAACAAACAACCTGACTTGTAAAGCAGCGTGTGCCCAAACGGCAAGGTGAGATGGGTGCTATTTGAATAGGAGATAAAAGCGATCAGCCGGCGTAAACTGCAACGGCGATCGCTGCATTACAAAATTTGTTTATTTCAGTCTGCTTTAACTGCTTTTACAATTTTGCCAGATATTTTACGAGCACCTTCTATATTACATATATAAACCGAAAGCAAATATGTTTAGTAATCAGAGATTTAACATTTTTTATATACTGAATAAACATGTTGAATAAAGGAAGCTGTCTAGGAACGTCGAATTTTTGCCAGAAACATTTTCCTATTTGCATTTTATTTTCTGCTTAAACTTTTTCGAAAATATTAGATATTATGAACTGGGATTTTAAATAAATGCGCTCAAATGAATAAAAGCTTTGAATATTCGTAGTTTCGACGAAATTCTGTTTTCAGTAAGAAAGAGTCTTAGGAATTTTTATGGTTGCTCCTGTGGAATACAAATGCTCATGCCACTCAACCAATATAGCGATTAGTGTCGCTGACTACCGTGCCGAAGGGCCCGGGTTCGAATTACGGAGAAGGTATGGATGTTTGTAAATGTATAGTCTCGTTGCGGCATGGCGGCACTTTGAATATGCGGAGAGCCGAAAGTCCACAGTTGTGGTTTGGTGAAAGGGGAGAAGAGTGGGAGACCCTCCCACCTGTCCCCCCGGGTGCTCTTTATTAAAATTGGGGGCAGAACTGAGAAAAATCGCACTATCACTTTCAAGGTGCTCAAGACTGTTGCCAACGCTTCTTGCCACGAGGAATTTCGTGGGCTTGGGCTGATGTTGCTGTCAAACAAGTGAGCATAAGTAATAATAACAACAACTGCGCATAACCTTCTTTTAGAAATTTCATCAGAGAAAACATATTCCAAAGCAGACATCCCCTGGAGTATAAAAATTATTTGCCATACTACATTGCCTATTTGGGTATAGAATAATTATGATTATAATTTGAGTTAAGACTATTTTTTGCCTCAGTTTATTGAATTTCAGAGCAATAAACAAATGTAATTTCTGTTGCAATAGAACTTCGTTTAACGATCATAATTTGTTCCCGAAAAGCCATAACGCGAAGCACTCGTTAAGCGAAATAACGTTTTTTTCATAGGAATCAATGCAAAATTGGATAACACGTTCCATTCTGAAAAAAAAGTACTCGAATAAATTTATAATAATGTAATTTACTATTTATATATTACATCATTTTTTTTTACAAAAGCTGTTTAAGGACATATGTCTTCGCTTACGTTTCAAAATTGAGCGAAAATGAAACACAGCTGTATATCGTTAAATAAATTTGTAGTGCTCGTAGCTAACTACCTTATTAGGGTTATGCTTCTCAATGGACGATGCAACAATTTTCCATGTTTTTAGCATCTCCCTTGTTTCGCTGAAAAGTTGTTGTTTTGCCGAGGCTTTAATCTCCTCCTGTTCTAACGAAATCTCCTTTACAACTTTGACACAGAATTCAGCTTCATAAGCTTTTCAGTGCCCACCCTCTGGCTATACTCTTCCATTAGCTCATTAATGTCATTACTCTATCCATTTCTAGCTCCATAAATTTGGTCAAAGACATAACCTCCTTTATTATGGTTCTACAAGCACTTACTTAAACCCTTCGAAGACACATTCGACAACTCCTTTCGTCTAAAGCTTCTGGCAGAGATGCAGGCAGGATCCTGCAAGTGACGTTACAATGTCTCCACGTCACTCTTTCTGAAAAACATCGCTTGTTAAAAGATTAATTTTCTTACATTTCGTTTTGCTTGTTATGCGAATCACTCGTTGTGGGATATTTCCAGTTAAAAGAAATTTGATTGTTTTATAAAATGAATAATCTGTGAGTGAATGAATATATGAGTTCTTCGTAATGGGGAAAGAAGTCGCTAAAAAGTTAATACACTCAATGAGCAAAACGTAACACACGGTAGTCTCGAAGCCTGACTTTTTAGTTTAGAATTTCATTTTCTTTTCATTTATTTGTTTATTTTATGTTCTATGCGAATTTAATGAATTTTAGATGTTTCTCTACTTCAGCAGATGGTACTTTCTCAGCTAAATAACAAATTTATATCAACTTAAACTATAGGCATTTCTCTTTTAAATGAGATTCACCAAACTGCTGAGCGGTAAAGTCGCTGAACACTGGTAATTCACTCCAAGGTTCGAATCTCGCGAACAGGCTGGCTGCATGGCGATATTTGCGGTTTCCCTCCCCGTCTAAGTGTATAAAAGCCAATTTCCTCAATTCCTTCACGAAGGCATCCCTCCCTTTACGCAGATAACCTTCGAGGCTGTGCCGTAATCTCATAAACCAACCAAATCTCTTTTAAACGAAGTGTGTTTCATCTCTGTATTTTAAAAATGTACATTTTATAAATTTTAGAATAAATGTCACAAACTGTGAAAATTATTTTCAAACTTTCGATTATAAAAACTAAGGATTGATTGCAGAAAAAATTTCTCTGTCTCTCTCAATTTTAAATGAAGACATTCCTGCCTTTAATGAATTTTATTTCTCCTCTGCATTTTAAAAACTGAAATTTGCCCGAATTTTTAAAAATGAAGTTACAAGCTTTTTAAGCTCATTAACTCAATCGCTTTATTAGTCAGCTGCACTTTCATTTTTGCTTTCGTCAACTTCCCACGGAATGCAGTTAGAGATAGCTTTTATTAGTAGAAACTGATGTCCACTCTGTTTTGCTTCTTTGCTGATTAAATCTGATTAAGCTTCAGCAAGCTGCCTTTACTTCGCAAACAACTAAGCCAAGCCATAGCACAAATTTGCATTTCAAATACAGTTTTCAATTGAAATTGCGTTCTGAATTGCCCGCAAGCAATACAGTTTATTTCGACTGTAATTTTAAATCTATGTAATCATCTGGCTGACTTGTAAATAAACAGCTTTTATTTTATACTGTTACCTGAGACTGTAATACTTGTAGTTGTAGGCAGATAGGAAGATAAGTCTTTTGATATTTTTTTACGGTTTTATCAAATTGGCCCTTTAAAGGGTGTTAAGTCAAGTGAGAATTCTTTTAGTAAATTTTTCACATCTACAGAAAGCCAATGTGTAGGATTTTTTAATTAACCAATTATTATAATTTGAAACTTTACTATAACTTCTTCTTTCCGTAGACCTCAACAGAATGCGAATTAGTTGGAGAGTATCTAAACGGAGGGTTTGAATGTTTTAAAGTTAGAGCCTTTGACAGCCTTGCTTGCATTTCATGTCATATCGCCAGTTCTACCGGAGTTTACTCCTGGTGTAGTCCTTTTGCTGGCGGCCCACCAGCGGCCGAGCGGTAAAGACGCTGAACACTGGTAGTTCGGTCTGAGGTTCGAATCCCGCGAACGGGCTGGCTGCATGGGCGTTTTCGTGGTTTTCCCCATGTGTAACGTGTATACGAGCCAGTTTCCCTTAGAAAGTCCTCCACGAAGGCATCCCTCCCCTTAGGCAGATAGCCCTCGTGTGCTTTGCCATAACTGAATAACCTAACCTAACCTAACCTTTTGCTGGCCGACGTCAAATACGCGTTGTTAATTATTTGAGCCAGCTTAAGTTGATCACTTTGTGTAATCTGCGACTATGCTACTTGAATCTGAACTTAAGCTCATGTTCATTAAATATTCCGAAGTGGCGAATTTCACTTTGTAGCACAAGTAGCGCCTTTTGTTAAATTTCAAGAGTTAATAAAGAGGTTATTTTTCACTTCGTAAGTCTCCGTCATTTTGATACAGACTAAAGAGATAACTCACTTGTCAGTCTAGTGCAGGGATGGGCAAACGTTTTCGTTCGCGGGCCAAAAATCGAAAAAAAAAAAGTTCGGCGGGCCAAGGTAAATTTTTCTAAAATTTTGAAAACATGTACAAGTATTACAATTTAAATATGTTAATGAGGAGAATGAAATTGCTCTTTCATTTTTAAAAGTTTCTTATATTGAGGTTCGAAGTGAGATGTACTGATTCTAAGGAACGAGGCTAACTGCTCATCTCTCACTCTACTTCTTAAATAATTCTTTCTAAGGTTCATTGTTCAAAACACTTGTTCACATATATAAGATGAAGCAAACATAGCACTGATTTTCTGGGCGTGAGATATTAAATTCGGGAAACTCACTTTCGATAATGATGTTATATTCTTTGAAGACTGCTACAGCTTCATTGCAGATGAGACACACTGGTTTATCTTTTACAACTGTAAAAAAATATTTCTAGGTCCATTCATCATTAAAAGCATGGCATTCTGAATCAACTTTACGTTTTTCAGTTGACATTTTGGGGTTGAAACATTTTACGAATAACCCAAATAAGCACTAGCTACGCTATACTTTTAACAATTTCACCACTATTCACAATGATGCTATTTGTCGGCAATCTTTCCATACGCAATTAATAATACTAGAACTCGCGACAAAAGGAAAGACCGCTGGCTGGAGCTTAAAATGCGCAGTCTTCCAAATATGAGGTCTGATTCACTTATATTGGATTCGCATACGTCTTCTCCCCGAAAAACAGATAACGTTTCTTGGCGCCAATCTAGAGATATAACTACCAAAGTACTTGCGTTTTTAACACTTTACCGATTGAAAGCTGTTTGTGCTTGCTATTTCCGTCGATTTATGGTTTGCAAAACAAAAATAGAGACAGTAAAAAGATCATCAATCCTTTGAACAAAAGGAAGAAAAAAAGTAATATTTAAACAAAGTAGAAAAAGAGATGGAGATATAATATTTAAATATATATTTCTTTTAATTTGCCTCGGACTGGCAAATTAAGATTCTATCCGCGGGCCGGATACAGTCTTCCGACGGGCCGGATTTGGCCCGCGGGTCGTAGTTTGCCCATCCCTGGTCTAGTGGATTGCGAAGGACCTTGATTCAGGCTACGAGTATAAATCTACAAATGTTACTTGTCTGTCTGTTGGGAGGAGCATTTGAATGTGACGTCATTCGAACTGAAAGATTAAAATGTTCTTAAAATTCGTTTTGGTTGCTTTCTTAGGATTCACTTCGTTTCAGGATTTTGGTAACACTATGCTCCGCTTACAGCCGTTTATTCGTGTTTAATTTTGCACTCCATTCTGCGTTCTCATATTTTTGTGAATGGATATATTTATTATTTTTCAACAACTCGTAAATTTTATTCTTATTTTCAACACAAAGTTTTTACTAAGCAAAACGTTTATTCTTTCGAACGCAAAGATTCTCATTTATTTAAAATCCCGGTTCATAGTACCTAATATTTAAAAAAAAATTAAGCAGAAAATAAAATGTAAACAGGAGAATGTTTTTACCAAAAATTCGATGTTTCTTTTTCAGGGTAGGTTCCTTTATTCAACGTGTTTATTGTGCATGTAGTATTTACACGCAAAAAAGTTGGCTTTCTTAATTGTTTGTTTAGCTCCGTGTTTTTTTATTAATATTTAAATTGCATTTCATACGTTTATATGTTGAAAAACAAAACGATTCACGGCAATGCATTCGATTCTCTTAGCGTTCATAAGTTTTCCTTAATGATTTACGTATGATTAACTGAAGGTGAGCGGGTAATGGATAACAGCAATAATAAGAATTACCGACAACAAATGTGCAGTTTTTATTACATTCCGGTTAATAGAAAGTACAATATTAAATAAGCAGCAAAATTCTAGAACTTTTTTAGTACTAATACCACTGCATGAAAAAGAGCCTTGTTTTGCCTCAAGCACCTAGACGTTTTTTTTTTCTAATAAAAGCAAAGTTTTTTTTTCTTCTGGGGGAAATTGAGTTTCTGGGGGAAGTCTCTTAAAACTGTTATTCATTAAAGTGTATAGGTTATTTGTGAATAAAATGCTATGAAAGTGGAAACCAGAATTTTTTTTTAGCAATTAGATTTTAACCTTATTCGATACTTATTTCATAAGACTTAGCTTTAAAAGAATTTCATACGTAATTAATTAGCTATTAAGGGTAACTAGGACTTCATTTAAGAAGAAAACCCCTCCTTCTGTTTGTCAGCCTGCGTTTTGTCAAAAGTTTTAATTAGGTGTTCTGGGAGTTCTCGAGTTTTTTTCTTTTTCAACACCACCCGATAAATTATTTTTATGAGGCCATTTTTTAATAAATATTTGGAAATACTTTGAGGCGTTCATTAAATATGCTTTTATTACAAAATTTCAGAACATTGAAGTAGTTGTATAAGGATAAAATGCTTTTATTTGGTACTTGAATTTATGCTTAGAATAAAAGTCTCTAATACCGAAGTGCAGACAACATTTTTAAATTTTTAGGAAAATTAAATGAAGAGACTTCATCGTTACACTAAATATTTATTAATACATACTTGCGTCATCATGCTGGATAATAAACTACAAATGTTTCTACCAACAAATAAAATGATTCATTAGACTTGAATTCGCTTTTATTACATTCCCGAAAGTTTTCTTTGTTAATATTTATAGAGAATATTATGAAACAGTTCAAAAACCTTCCATTCTAAAATTCACAGAATTAATATATGGTATAATAATGATTAGTATTTTTATATATTATTTTGACGGATTTAAGCAAATCCATCAAACAGAGATTTAAGCAAATCCATCAAACAGAAAACATATTTACTTAGAATTTCAAATATAAGGTGAATGCAGCTAGTTTAAAAAAGGTTCCTTTTCCTTTGTTTTCATCTGAGGTTGCCCAAATCTCTATTCTTCAATTTGAAACCATTATCATATGTGTCACTTGCAAGTTTTAATAATAAAACCAGTGATAATATTATGATTACTCTTAAGAAGGAATGATTGTAGTAAAATCCAAATATTAAAAATTAAAACTATTTAATCGGGTGATTATTTTTCGTGACATTGGTTAGTTAACCGATAATCGAAAACCTTGTCTTATCATTTGGCAATTGATAGAAGCTGAATTAATCATTAAAGTTTAAGTTATAAGCAAAAGTTGTAAAATTTTAGAGAGAAAAGTACAATTAAGACTGCTCATATTGGATTTAAAGCATGTTTCTGTAATATACTGAATTCTCATATGTAAATGCAAACATATTGTTGCGTGCGTACGGGTTCGTTATGGATTGAATGCACAAGTCGTTAAAAAGTTAACAAAAATTTATTCTCTCCACAAGAAATAAATGAAAATGCTGAGGTACTTCTTCAAAGATATTAGTACAAATCCGCAATATCTCAAACGTTAAATAGAATTCACTTCAAAACAGATAAAGTTAATCCAATCTAACAGCGAATTCGCTACAATCACAGCATTAAGTAAACAAACACTTCGCTTAAAACAGCTACAACTGCAACTGAGATGAGATGTTTAACTTCGGCTTTTATAAGCTTTTTAATTAATTACTAGAACATTCTGGTAAAACTTCGATTGTTGTGGGTGGCAACAGCAATTACGAGATATTTATTTATTAAATATTAAATGCACGATCTCTTTTATTTTTACTTTTCGGACGTAGCTTTCACTTCAGAAATCGTCTGCATTGCATGGGAAAATAAAGCAATTTTAATTACAGTTCCAAATAAATACAGGGTGTTTACAGGGTTTTCCCGGACTCATTTCGATGTTTAATAACTCATAAAATAATGAAGATGTAAACAAACTTATGGCATTTATTGATGGAATAATTTATATATTTTCCTTTTCAGGTTTGAATATGTTTACTTTTGTAAATATCCTCTGCACGTGTGGTTAATTTCAGATAATTTCATTTTCCAGTCTAAATATCTGTACTTTTCTAAATATCGTCTGCTTATTAATTGCATTTTCGATATAATGTGCGCATATGGGAATCTGAAAACCCCCATGAATACTGTGAGGCATAAAGGGATTCTCCAAAGGTTAATGTGTGGTGTGGACTAATACACGACCCAGTCATTGGGCCTATCTTTTTTACAGAAAAGACGGTCTCATCAGTCGTAGACATGTTGGAAAACTTCGTATTTCCACAACTAGAAGAGCTTCAGCCACATGTCGTTTTGCAACAAAATGGTGCACCACCTCATTGGGGTACCATCGTTCGTAGTTCTTTGAATGACCCTTTTACAGGAAGATGGATTGGGCGAGGAGGTTCAATTCCTTGGCTACCCAGATCACCTGATGTAACGCCGCTGGACGTTTTTCTTTGTGGATTTGTAAAGAACAACGTTTACAGGAGGAGAGTGTCGAACATTGATGACCTAAAAGCCAGAATTACAACCGCAATAGCCTCTGTGGATGCCGAAATGCTTGCCGGTACCTGGCGTGAAACTGAATATCGACTTGATATTCTCCGTGCGACGAAGGGGGCACACGTGGAAGCTCATTGACAAGGGTCATTAAACTTTTTGAGTCTATCTAATCATTTATATTAGTTTACAGGTTACTTAGAATTTTAATCTATCTTTATTATTTTATGAGTTATTAAACATCAAAATGAGTCCGGGACTTATTGTAAAACCCTGTATTTAAATAAATATGAAACCCTGTATTTAAATAAATATGAAATCCGTAACAATATGTAACAGTTTGGAAATTGTTGAAGACACATGTTGAAACATAAATAAGTAGTTGCAGACATGGTCAAATTAAATATTTCTCTTTATTGTTGACATCTGCATCCATAAATAACTTAGCGTAATAATCATGCCTGTTCGAATACTTTTAAATTTTTGATGTTATTGCAGCAAGACGAGGG
>KK115206.1:14450-51611 GCA_000611955.2 Stegodyphus mimosarum | reverse complement strand
ATCAAGAAAAGCGGAAAGTAAGTGCGATGTGTTGCTGTAGTGACTTATCTCGCTTGTTAGATATCAGAACAAGCCCACGAAATTCACTGTGGCAAGGAGGCATGATTGCGCCTGTCGTTTGAAAAAGTCTTGGACGCCATACGGGTGACAGTATACCATTACTCAGTTTAGCTTTTAATTTTGAAGGAGAGCACCCCAGAGGAGCGGATATTAGGGTCTCCGAGCCATCTTCCCCTACTACAACCTTTCGAGAAGTCTTTCGGATCGTCGCATATTTTGAGTACCCCCATGCCGCACTACACATTTACAAGTAACCATGTCTTTTCCAGGATTCCAACACCGACCCATTCAATCTCGCTCAGAACAGCTGGTTTCAGTTTCAGTTTAATTTCTCTTGGTTACATTTAAGGGCCTAATATTGTTACTGGTTAAAGGTTTATATAAGAGGCTGTTTCAGTAGCGTTATGTTAAATGAGTGACATGGATTAATTCGAAAGTGGCGCATTTTAGAGAGATTATAAACCATATATAAGCAATATTTTAAAGCATTATAACCAATTTCTGTATTCAGGAAAGAAAAGGCAAATAGCAACAAATTAAGGGTCTATACAAAATTAAAGTTACAATTTTAATTACATATTTTTTATCTTACTTATCAACTACAAATAATAATTTGGACGGAGAAGATTCAGATTCCTTCAATCATGGTCGATGTTGTAAATGCGTTAATGCATTGCAGCCAAATGATGATTAAACCCACTTTATCTCCGGACAAAAAAATTCTTAAGAAGCACATTTTTATTATGAATTACACATAGGCTCAATCTTCGCATTCATTTCTAATCGTATTTATAACTTTTCTACATATTACGACAACTATGATGAATGAAATACAGAGATGAGCGGTGACATCTTAGCTCGAAGCAAAGCAATAGCAGACTTTTGAAACTATGTTCTACTCCTATCTCACCCTCATGAACGAAGCCTGGAATAGAAGTAAAAAAAGTGGTATTGTACCCAAAATGAGTTTTGGTTTGCTTTATCGTGATTGACATTTATGTAAGTACCTGCAACAGTAACGCTATGGAAAATCACATGACATGGATTAATTTGGAAGAGACGCCGCTTAAAGAGATTTGTTGGAAGAAAAATGAGAAATGGCCAAATTAAAATGAGGAATTTAGAGACTATTGAAAAATAAAGTTAGAATTTTGATCCACATATTTCTTTATTTTACATATATACATTCATATATATATATATACTAGTACCCGATGGCAGTTCAGTTAAATTGAGAGTAATGCATCTAACAACAGAAAGAACGATAGCCTTATAATCCTTCTCTAATAACAGAAGAAAATACGATTCATAGTCATATATTTTTCCGTCTGATGCGATATGGAACCCACATAAAAAATTTCAATAGAAAAATAAACTAATTCTCTCTTATTATATGAGCAAGAATGACATGCAGTTTTTAGTGATTTTCGTCTTTCTAATCAAATGGTCGTAAAAGCTCAAGTTCCATCCAATACTTCAGTTATATTAAGTTTTAGTTGATTAAATGTGGCAAAATTTTATCATAATGAATCAGAAATCAATAACGCTAACAAACAAACAAACGCACAAACAGGCATTCTTCCTTATACATACAGATTTCGTAAAACTTACAAATTTTTCATTAACAAACTTTACGATTTGAAACCCAACAGTAGGAACACTTTTCGAAATAAAGCATTTTTTTCTCCAACGCGCGAGACTGTTGTCACTCGGGAAAATGAGCGCGAAAATTAATGTTTTCGGAGTTTTTCATTAATATCTCGGCTGAGGTGAAAATGAGTTAAATGTTTAATGAGTAAAAATGAGTGAAAATGAGTGCGAAAATTAATATTTTGGGAGTTTTTCATTAATATCTCGGCTAGTCGCACCCATTTGAAATGGCTTCCTCACGAATTTTTAAATCGGAAATAATGTATTCAATGTTTGGCAATGCTATTTTTATTTCATTGTAAAACTTCGAAATTTTTTATTAAGAAACTCTACGATTTGAAAGCGAACAGTGGCAAAAACTTCCAAAATAAAGCGGATTTTCATCTCCAGCTTGCGAGATTGTTGCCACTCGGGAAAAGGAGGGCGAAAATTATCGTTTTTCCGAGGTTTTAATTAATATCTCTGATTTTAGATACTTTTTTGGGGGGAAACAGTAGACGTCGACCTTTTCCAGGACCCAGAAAAGAATTGTAGAAAGTTTGGGGGCGATAGCTATAATAGTATCTGAGTTATTAACGAACAGACAAACACACATACTTTCTTCTTTATATATATAGATATCATATATATATATATATATATATATATATAAATTTAACAATTTCGTAAAAAGCAATTTAAAGTAAAAAAATTAATTATAGAAATAAGTTTAAAAGAAATTATAAACAATTTATATTGCTGCGAACCTAAGCTGCAATATCATTTAAATTCTGAGAACATAAGTAAATCAAGTGCAAGTATCAAATATAAAATTGTAATGAATTTTTTTTTAAATCCTAAAAATAAAAAATATGCAAAAGTGAATAATTGTTGAGCTGGGGGGCAGAAGACAGACTTATCAAGGGGAAGTTGCCCTCAAACCTAACTCTTCAATTATTCAATTCGTGTTTTGTCATTTATGTAGGCAAGCGTAAAATTCAAAACCAAAAGTAAAATCAAATGATGTGACCTACCAAAAGCAATTCAAACAAGTGGAACTTTTAGAAAAGTACAAATCAAAGTCAATACAAAACAATACCCTTTACAATACCAATTTTTTAGAAAACCAATTTAATTTAGAAACTCTTGCCCACAAAAAACTTCCCCGACACGAATATGCATATAAACAAAAAAGATACAGAAACTATTAACATACTAAAAATAAACTAGAAACTAAATTAAATAATATTAAAATAATATAATAAAGGCAAGTAAAATGTAAGTTTTAAATTAAATTAATTAATTTACCATTATTTATATTGGAGTGTGGACAAGTAGCAAGTCAAAATAAGTGATGTAAAGTAGTGTTTCTTCTATTTATAAAAGAGGGCGCTAGTAAAAGGTAAAGTTGTGTGATAAGCTGCTGTATGTAAGAACCATTTAAAAAACTATTTAAAACTATGCTGCAAACTATATGTAATGTAAAAAGTGTGTTCTGTAGCTAAAAAAGATATTTTAAATCTAACTGTGTAGTAATGCAAAAATGTGTCTGAAAATGTGTGTAAAAATGTGTAAAAATTGTGAAAAAACAAAATTGTAAAAATTGTGAAAAACAAACTGTTGTAATGTGAAAAATGGTCGCAAATTACTAATAATTTTTTTAGTAAATTTAATTTAAGAAGTATTTTTGAATTTTAATTTAGAAAAATTAAAAAATTTTTTTATGAAAATAAAAAGTATTTTAATATTTAATTATATTAAAACTGAATAAGATGTGTAGTAAAACTTAGTAAATACTGGCCAAAAAGTTAAGGAAAAGGAGAAAAAGATTAAAATTTTCACTCAATTCGGGCTATAATTGAGACTTTTGAAAAGAGTTGGCCTTTTATTAGTAAAAGGAAAGAATTCAATATTAAATATACATTTTAACAAATATTTACAAGAAATAATTACAAGATAATCCCTTAACTCTTCAAAATCCTTCATTACCCTCCAGTTAAGGTTTAAGGTAATGTTATCATACTATAATGAGTCAATAAATTATAAAGAAAAGTTAATGCCTGCCTTTTTAATATATAAATTAATAAATTATGTTGGGACTTGGTTATTAACCTGAATATCAACTAGTTTTATTATTTCATCTTTTAAATCTTCTATTTCAGTACAAATGTTTTTTATTCTGATTAGTTGGCTATAAAAAGTGATACCTATTACTTTTCTAGAGATATTAGAGTTCCGATTAATTAGTTTAATAGTATTAAAATGGAAATTTCTTTTTTTTATCATATAATTTAATTTTACTGTGTTTAATTATAAGTAGGTCAAGGTATTCAATAGTATCTTGATTAGTATTAGTTTTATTAAGTGTTAAACTATTTGGGTAAATTTTGAATTCTTCTAAAGCAGAATCATTATTGAAAGTTATAATATCATCAATGTATCTAAATGTATTCTCAAATAACTTTAATTCATTCTTATTCAAACTAAGTTGGAATTTATATTCATAAGCAAAAAGGAATAAGTTACATATTTGCGTAGAACCGTTGGCTCCCATTGGTAATCCTCTAATCTGCTGAAAGATCTTATTATTGAATTTAATGTAGTTATTAAATAATGCACAATTCAGGTAAGTTTTCCATCTATCAATTCAAAGGATGTAAGCATATCAGGAAAAAGTTGTGGGAGTTGCATTAAACTAGTAAAAATTTCTTTTAATGGTAGAGAAATGTAAAGATTCTCAAAGTCATAGCAGTTATATATATATATATATATTCAAATGTGTAATTTTACTAAAATAGTGCCGTTACTCATAGGACAATACTCCCTTCGTGTAGGATTTTAAAAATAAACATACACGTCTAGCACACATATGAATATATATATGTATCCAATATATGGACGCGTATTCGAGAGGTCCGTGGTTCCAGTCCCGGCGAGGTCATTGGTGGACGATGATTCTCTACCAGCGGGATTTGGCAATTGGGTTCCTAATCGCAAGTCGCCCTTTAAAAAGGGGATCATGTAAGGTATTTTTTCTGCTTTCTTCGCATGGTGTAGTGGCCAGCACCATCGACGCGTATTCGAGAGGTGCGTGGCTCGAGTCCTGGCAAGGGCATTGCTCAATTTTCACATCTCCTGCTTCCAAATAACATAGTGCCTCTACAAACTATAGCGACTGTTCTATTTTATATCAACACAACATTATCCAAGAATCTCAGTTTTTAAAGTAGAATCCATCCGTATCTCAAGGAACCAAAAATGCAGTATACTATCTTAACAATGCACCTCATGGTATTTCGAAGTGTTAAGTTCTGAAAGAAAATGTGGTTTAGAATGAAACGTTTTGAGGTCCAAGTAATAATAACGGGGAAAATGGGTCAAATAATGCTCATAATTAAAAAAAAGATGCATTCAAATGCATTGATTTTGCTATATATGTTTAAGCGAGAATGGAAGTAGACGCCATATAACTTCAGAATATTTTTTAGACAGATGAAGCGCATTTTCATTTTCAGAGATATTCAAACATTTAGATCTGCCTCTTTTCTCTCAGATATGCTATTATTGAAGCATATGGGTTTTTAGTAGTAATACTGTTCGAAGATTTCAACATATGATACCTATATATGGATTTCCTATTGAGCACATACCTTAGTGGAACTAAATCTGGTTATTCGAATGAATGTTTGACTCTAAATCTTATATCTTAATTTTTATTTTAAGGCAACATTTTATACTAGTTTAATTAAAATTTTAACTACTTTTTCTCTTTCATCTTTATTTCATTAGTTCATTATTCGTAATTCAAATCAAATTTCTTTAAGTTCTGTTGATTAGAATAGGCTCCAGACTATCTTGATCAGAATCAGTTTAATTATAATCACCCTTGAGCATTCGGACTGTATTTTAGTGATCAAATTGTATGGTTACTAACGTTTTGAGTTAATCAGTTACTTATACACTCATGTCCAAAATTATCTTTACATACCCAAAAATGATGATATTCAATGAAATATCGAATCAATGGGACATAAGTATCCGTATTTGCAGGGAATGTATGAAAACCAAGCCTAATTAGCATTATCTAATCAAAAGTAATCAAACGGTTTGTGATATGCAAATCTAGGCGTTACGTCATCCAAGGGCGAATCAAGCGCTTTGCGCAAACTGAATATTTGAGTGAATTTCTGCAACATAGCGTTTGATTTCAGTGTGTAGGGACTCAAAGCGGTTTGTTATGGCTTCGAAGTATCATTTGGAAGAATCTGTAAAGTGGCGAATTATCGGCCGTTTAGAAGCAGGGCAGTCAATCATGGAAACAGCCACATGTCTGAATATTTCAAGACAGACAGTCTCTAAGCTATGGAAACAGTTTCAAAATGATGGAAGTGTTGTAAGGAGGCCTGGACAAGGTCGGAAACGAATGACAACTGCTTCTGAAGATCGGTATCTGGCATTAACTGCCCGTCGTAACAGAAAGGCTACTGCTCGCCAGTTAAGTTCAGAGCTTGCAGCCGCCACTGGAACTGTTGCATCACGGCAAACAATATACAGAAGGCTTAATGAAAAAGGCCTTTATGCCAGAAAGCCAAGGGTATGTGTTTTACTGTCTTCACAGAAAAAGAGGGATCGCTTTAATTGGTGTAAAGAACATCAAAACTGGACTGAACATCAATGGTCCCATGTTCTCTTTACTGATGAGTCGCGGTTTAGTTTAACTGGTGATTCTAAACGTGTTTACATCTGGAGGGAGTCAGGAACACGAAATGATCCCTCGAACATTGTGGAACGTGACCGTTTCGGTAGTGGAGGTGTGATGGTATGGGGTGGAATAATGATCGATGGACGTACGCCCCTACACGTGTTCAGCAGCGGATCTGTGACAGGCCAGATATATCGGGATGAGGTCTTAGATCCTTATGTAAGACTTTTCAGGGGTGCATATGGACCTGACTTTTTATTTATGGATGATAATGCCCGTCCACATCGAGCAAACCTCGTTGATGAATTCCTTGAAAGTGAAGACATTAAGCGAATACCTTGGCCACCAAACTCTCCTGACCTTAACCCGATAGAGAACTTATGGGACTACCTTGGAAGAGCAATTGCACGTATACATCCTCCTCCTAGAGATGTAAATGCTCTGAAGACGGCATTGCTGGAAGAGTGGAGATTAATTTCCCAAACTCTGGTTAACAACGTTATTTCCAGCCTTAAAACATGTTGTGATATGTGTGTACAAGTCAGGGGAGATCATATTCCATATTAAATTCGTAAGACTTAATTCTTTTTCTGAATCTTTCCTTTTTTTCTTAACTCTCTTTGTCACACTTTATTACCATTTTTATTGTTTCATGCTACAATTTTATATCATATGAGGTGATCTTCAATTTTTTCTTTTGCATTTATGTGTCATCATGTTATGTATGATTTCACGAAAATTCATTAAATTATAAGTCATAGTCTCTGAGAAATCCGTTAATTTATGCATGTAAACATAATTTTGGACATGAGTGTATTTTCAACATTTACTATCATTTCTTCTCTTACGTTTCCTCACCAGAAATGTAAATGCTTTTGACAGAATTTAAGTTGAGGGTTTTGGTTTGAAAAATAAAGCGTGTTTCTGTCTCTCGAGGCCGCATTGCTAGGTTTATCCAGATATGATAAAATTGTAATTCTTCGGCTTTGTGTTATTGCTGCCGACATTTAATTGTTACGCCAGTGAGAAGTTCTGGGCCAACTTGAGTTAAAAAATCAATTGTCTAGTCTCTGAATACTCGGCTTTGTTTAACTTTTGAATTTGACTGTTACTTTAAGTTCAGTGGCGGCTCGTAGCTAAAATTAGTGGGGGTGCTGTTCCAAAAAAATTTAAACTTTGTTTTAAACCTGTGTAAAAGGAAACAAACATGTATAAAAAGAAAATTTATTTTGGAACTTCCATGAAATTTTACAAAAGAAAAATTAAACATTTCTTAATTACTTTAACTTAAATTGTTACAGTTCAAGCTTTACCTATTAATTTAAAAATGAAATCCATTCTTCTTGTTTTAGTTTGCGCGAAGAGATCAATAACTTTCTCCTTGATCTCTGGATGACAACTGAGGAAATTTTTCTATATTAAAAGCATTGCAAGCGCATGAAAACGAAAGCTCTTGAAGTTCACTTACAGTCACAGAATTTATTACTTGAGGATGCAAGGACATGGTTAAAGTTTTCTGTAAAATAAAAGAACCGAAAAAAAATGAATCAAATAGAATAGCTAAAAAATAATCTAACCAAGAATATGGCGTATGATTTTTAAACACAGCACACGCGGAGTAAAAAAAAGAATCAGCTCCCAACGATACTCCAGATTCGGCACTGTAAAAGCAACAGTGCTCTCTCCGTCTCGGCCTCGTACGCTGCTTCCTAAGAGCGCATGCGCAGAACAGCCAAATACCACACGCGCGGAGTAAGAAATAATCACGTTTCCAGAATTTCAACATTGTAAGAGCGACAATGCTGTTTTATCTCCCTGGCTCGAGTGCTGCTTTCTGTGCGCGCTTGCGCAGAACAGCCTTGTGAAGCGCAGGTCCATACAAAAACTTTTGTACCTTTTTCATAAACTTGAGGATGGCTACTGACATTAAGGATTATATATTGTAGAAGAAAGAATTAAAGAAAAAAGGACTCATTATATTAAATATTAAAAATAAGTGGAAACAGGGGGTGCTGCAGTTCCACAGTGCTTATTACGAGCTGCCACTGTTTAAGTTACATATCTAATTTAATAAAAAGATTATTTTAATCTTCCCGAATCTCGGACCTTAACTTCAGACACAGCGATAATTCTTTCCAAGTCTGTTAAGAGTTTAATACTAGTTTACCAAAGTAACCAAAGTTACCGAAGTATACCAAAGCAAGTCAAACTCTATAAAATTGTTGATTTAATGTCTTAGAACTTTGCTCGTAAATATATATAATTAGAATTCCCACAGACGTTTTGAATAGATTGTTTTTTTAAGGAAAGTTTGGGTAAACACGTAAATATGTTATAAGGTTTCTTTCTCTAGCTATGCCTTTCAACTGAAATATTTTACGGTACAAGATCATGTAACTAAATTTTTGACCATAGAATCGGAATACTTAAATTATTCTTTTTCCCCCTGAAATTGCTTCTGTGATCTCTATTTAAACTGGATTGTTTCTTTATTTCATACTATTTTGTCAGAATGTGGGAAGTACGAATTCACACATTTTTCTTAATAAGTGCATCAAGACCTTTAAAAAATATTGAAAAGTGCATAGTTGGCATGATCTTTAAGTAAAAACGCCAGTTTAATTAGGGTAGAAAAGATTTCTGTGAGCTAATGCTTATAACACGATTTAAAAGCCGAGGTATCCCATTCCGGGTTAAAACAATTTCTCAGTAATTAAAGAAATCCACAGGAAACAACCTATTTTTATCTCTATTAGCCTTAATATGATAATAAATGCAGAATGTCCTGGAAAAAATAATGAAAAAAAACGACACATATACCAGAAATCAATATGGTTATTATATTGTGGTTTAAGTTGTTAGTACACTTCTGTGTGAAATCCATCTATAGCTCGAGCTATGGCTAGGCAATCCCTTGTTTCATTCTAAAGGTTGGAAAGTACAGAATTATTCAAAAAAGAAAGAGCAGATATCAAACATTTATTCCTTCCAAACTACAAAAGATAAAAAACATGATTCTAACGTTAATGGATAGAGAAAAGTTTACAATTATGGTATGCATTCATTTTTTTGGGCTCCTTTCGTAAAGTGTACGGATACGCGCGACATTCTCTTTCGATGTGCGTGGACGTCCCGTGCTTTTCCCTTTGCAGATGCAACCATCTTCTACGAATTTTCGATGCCACTCGTAAATTTGCTTATGACGCGGTGGTTGTTTATTAAATTGACGGCGAAATGCTCGCTGAACTGCAACAATGGACTCTAGTTTTGCCAATTGTAGAACACAAAAAGACTTCCGCCATTTCACTACAGACTACCAACCGACAAATAATACCAGAACAAACAACAGCGCCAATGCGGCCATGATTGGAACTTTTACCCGTGCTAATAATAAATTGTACACTTTTCTCTATCCATTAACGTTAGGAACATGTTTCTATCTTTTGTAGTTTGGAAGAAATATATGTTTGCACTCTCCTCTTTCTTTTTGAATAACCCTGTATAAGCAGTAAGACCATAGTCTTTTTGTCTTCGTAGTTTTGATACGCAAATCTGCAGCAACGGCCACAGGTGTTTGATAAATTCTTTTCTTGATTTCTTGCGGGAAGTGGTGAATACTAAAAAAAAGTCTATAGGATTTAAGATTGTACAGAAAAAAATCCAAAAGCTCAAGCCGCCACAGAAAGAAATTGTAAGCAGATAAAGTCTACTCCGCTCCAGTCGCTTCGGGAAACAAAACGGTTTATATCTATGTAAACCAAATGTTATGTCTAAACAATAAACACAATTATTTCGGATATTATTTTCAGTACTTCTTTATCAGTTACTCTGTATTTAAAAATTAAACATGTATGCTTTTAAATATTAAAAAGTTAAAATACTTAAGACTCCTTACGGCACAAATCAATAAGTATATTGAACTAAGTTACTGTTTTTATTTCCAGATGAGATGTAGAAGGCAATTATAACAGAGGAAACAATTACAAAGAAAGATAAATTACCAGAAACACGAATAAGGCATAAATTCAGTCCTTCACAGACAAGCATTTTAACGTTTATAAAAAAGACTTGTAATAATATTGCATTTCAAGACATTTTAAAATTTCACCTTTTTAAACTTTTTTCTGCGCCACAATTTGACACTTTTAAGAAATTTTAACAGAAATATTACTATGTTTTTTTCACACGAATTATGGTACTTTTAAACAACAATGTATAATATTTTAAATGAATTGAAAATTTCAAGCTATTAAAAAGAGAGATCATAAAACGGTGGTAGATGGCGCTATAGTATTGTAAATAATGTCGCCACGTAAGCCGTGACTGAAAAAGCGTTTCCAGTCGTATTGTACTCATTTTTATTGTGAAATTATAATTTATCACACACATAATGTTTCTTCCATAAATTATTAAAATTTTGCAGCATGTTTTAATTATATTGTGGTTTTGGATTTCTTATACTAATTAAAGTGAATTTTGAATGATAACACTATATAAAATAAACCTAAAATGTTAGAAGAAAAATACAAAAAAAGATCTTCTGAGACATTTTCCTTTTCTGAACAAACGAAGCCAGTTACAGGGCGTTTTGAAGAGACATCATTATAACTGGAACTGACGCCTTCTTTTCAAAGAAATGACGCAAATATACTCAAGAAAGAGGTAAAGAAAAATTCATTGTTTTCTCTGAGATCTGCTTGCGTTCGCTGTGTTAGAATTTGAATTGCTGCGTAACAGAAAAGTAGTACATGTATGTGCACAGAACTTTATTAATACTTGGAATATTGAGAAAACTTTTCCTGAACATCCTTTGCCCATTTATTCCTTTTGAGATAAATCCGTGCGTACCCATCAAAATGCGAATATTTTCCAAACTTATTTTCTGGCCAGGATTTTGTGTACATTCCGTGCTTGGATGTCAGATTTTTTTAAAATCTAGCACAGACCGCTTTCAAAATCAAGGCTTAGAATCTGAAGTTAGAATAAAGTACGAAAAAACGGGATTAGAGATTGCCAGATTCTATTTTTAACCACGTTCCAGTTTGAGTGAAAGCAAACTATTTCATTTTGGATTTTGGACTTTTCTTGCACTTTTACGTACATTTATTTACTTTGTGGAAGTTATAACGTTGTTATTATTTTCCATTAACTAATTACATATAATTTCAGCCTTTACGATAAACTTTCCTTTCCAGAAACGTAAATGATTAAGTGAGTATATATCTGAGGTTTTCGATTTGTGAGAAAGAACGTGCTTCTGCCTTTCGAGGCCACGTTAATTTAGCATTAAGATATCGGATCAGTTTCGAATTATTTGGCTTTGCGTTATTTGCTGCCGATATTTAAATTGTTACGACGGTTAGAGTTTAGAGCCAAGTTCTATTTAAACTGAATTATGTAATCTTTGAATACTAGTCTATGCTTTAATTTAAATTTGACTGTTACTTTAGTTGCATCGCCACAAGTGGTGGTTGATTTCAGCACAAGTGCAGTTATCTTCTGAGTTCTATTAAGTAAAAGGGTTGTTTAAACCTTTTCAAGTATCTGTAGGCACAGCGATAATTCGCTTTACGTCTCTTAGGAGTCTGAAAGTAGTTAGTCAGTCTCTATAAAGTTATTATTTTTACACTAAACATGCTTTACTAAAAATTACATGCAGTAATTTTATACTTTTCCTCTGACAAATGATTGTTTTCTTTGGATATACATGGAGGTATGTTTTAATTCTCACGTGATGTTATTCAAACTTCAGTTACTGTATCAGCCTTTGTACCTCTCAGCATCAAAAAGTAGTAAACAACTCATAAACAGAAATCAGTATTAAGTTGTAACACAGCAATTTAACCTTTACTAAGACAGAGTTTTAATTATATAGCCTAAGAACTGAAATTAACATTGAACAATATCGTAATAATTTAATGAGACAAACGCTGAATTCACAAATTAAATGTTTGAAAAAATCAAACAACTCTTAACCCGCAGACTAATAACGGAGAGATTAATAGAGAAGCTCGCGAGAGTACCTCTTTCTCTCGCTAGAAATTTCCTAGCTCTCGCAAGCTTAATTTTCACTTTCATATGGCAACGCTTCAGGCAAACAAGAGATAATGATGGGGACTTAAAAGTGTCGACAGGCGAAAAACAAGAAACCGTTTATTCAAGTAAATTGTGCATCAACATAAATCAATCAGCACCATAACCTTGCTTTTTCTTAATTCTCTGATATTTCTTGAGCCATTTACTTAGGTAAGTGACTAAGCGAAGCTAAGCAGAGAATGGAATTTTCTTAAGCAAATAAACTGGCTGTTTTTGGTATAGTACGAAACAGAGAATTCCTTTACCTTCATAAAATCATTTCTTTTTCTATGTGAAAGTTATTTAAATTAGCATCAAATATAATTTTTCTTTTATAACAGTCTCTCAAAATTATTTTCATGGGTAAAAACATTTCTTTATCATAAATGAAACCTGAACTCTCTACATGTAACTTGTTTGCCATCTTCAAATCGTTGAGTGACTAGAATGCCAAGTACGTGAGGTTAGGTACAAGTGTAGGGGACACCTATTATTTATCCTGAGGAGGTAAGTTAAAGGCCCCTTACACTATGCATCCAGATTAAAATTACCTTCCTGGGGCCGTTCTGCTGCTGTTTGCTGCAAGCAACATCGCAAGCTCTTCACCGCTGGTGGTGTCGTCAGTCGTCTCGTTTTATATTCAGATTTGGGCAAGTGGTGTATTTACATCGTTACTTAGATTACACATTAAATATATACACGCGCAATAGGTATGTAGAGTCCCTCACTTTTATTCTGCTAAACGAAGTGTCGACGAACCTAGTGAACTGTTAAGCAATTATCGCTTAGTTCAAAGAACAGAAAGCATAAACTCAAATTGCCCTTTATTCATTCAAAATAACATTAAGAGTCGGCCGCTTTCTTCGGGCTTACAGCAAAGCTTCCACTTGGGCTTAAATTCAAAAGTAAGAAATAAGAACTAACTAATGACTAACTACGAGATTTAGCCGAAGCTAACATAATTCTCAAGTAGATGGCCCGTAATCTTAAACTATCCGAAGAACTATCAAAAGGCACATAATAATGCTGCCGTATGTAACAACAGCTTAACGAGACGTAGCCCAAAGGCAAAGGGGCTCTACACAGGGTTCCTGACTCCCTCTCACGAAGTCAGTTGAACTTTCCTTTAATACTGTTTCTTCCTTATTTGAATTCAAAGCGTTTCTAAAAACTCATTCTGGTAGGAAGTTGGAAGTTGAAACGAAATAAGATAGGAAAGGTGAGCTAAATTAAAATAACTGTTATAAAATTAAAAATATACCTTACAGGTATAACAGGAATACAGTACACAGTTGCTTAATACTAGCTTTTTGGACTGGTGAGGCATGGCACTTAACTACGTATGAAATGATTGTATTTTAAACAACACCTAACCGTTCGTTGCTTTTAGAGATATATAAGCTTAGCCCCTTGCACTACTTGTGAGTGCTCTGTATCCTGCTTCATGTTGATAAAGGCGCTTGTTGCTTTCCTGTGCACTCGCAAATATTGTATCTGTACTTAACTACTCTGTTTTGCTGTTACTGAAGCAGTTTTTAGTGGTTAATTTGCGCGACATAACTCTTGAATTTCCGCAGCTGGAAAGTCAGCAACCTTCGCAATTTTATTACTTAATCGATTATTTTTGAGTGCATATCTTAGGAACGGAAATAAATCCCCATTTGAACATGACTTTTTTAGATGAAGTGACTCTCTTAACGGGCAGGAAAAAAATATATTTTTCTGAAGCATCACAGTGTGAGAGTAAAGATTGAGAGCTAGAAATGCAGTTTGAATCTTGTATCTATCACCTGAAACATACCATCTTTCAAAAACATCTTGTACATACCATCTTTGAATTTTTTTTCATTAATTTATTATACAAATCTATTTGAAAAATATTCCATTTTCTATTTGAAAAAAAATAAATTTTCATTTTTTTACTAGGATGTTCTGTAAAAGAAGCTAGTAATTTCTTTGGCGAAAAATACTTTTATTTCTTTCAGAAATATATTTCATGCAATAAAATCCACACTTTACAGTAGCAGAATGTTATATAAAGACATCGTTAGACGTAGTATAAATGTTTTTATTAGATAATGGAAGAAATTTCCAAATATTATCAGGAACAAACATTTTCTAAGTTTAATTTTATCTAATTTGTATTCACCAAAGACTCAAAATATTCTATATATATATATATATTTAAAATAATTATAATAACCCAATGAGTTCGAGAACCTGTAGATTAATCTAAATTAATAATACAATATTCAAGTTCTAAAATCTTTTTCGGTAATAAATCTAACATAAAAACACACCTAAATCCTTTATAATTTTTCGTATTTTCTTTAATCATTCGCCCTGAAATTCCCATGTTTGATATATCCCATTCTCATTGGATTTTTTTAGCCTTAGACAGCGAAGCTGTCGTTGCTGATTCAAATCCTTCCATCCTTTTTTATACCGTTGAACAACCTGATAGCTAAACCTGATAAAGCAGATGTTGCTAAAACCAAGAATTGCAAATTTAGCTTCAAATAGTAACGAGGGTATGAATGCAGCTAAAAATGAAAAAGAATCGTCCACTTTCTTTAATTAAGTTTTACTTATCGTAATTCTTTTCTTTTTTATTAATTTTATTAATTTGCGTTTTTGTTAAATACGTATCATAATTTATAGTTTTAGATTTATAAACCTGTAATGTTATTTCTTCATCTTTTTTTAAAAGCAGATTTTAATTTACTAATCTGCAAATCATTCAAATAAACTTTATTTGTTATATAATTACTCATTTATTAGGAACGAGTGATTTAACCTTTTGGTTTTTAAGACAGAAAGTGATTCTATTATTTTATTTCTTCATTAGGTATTACAAAATTCTTATTTGATTTATTTAATAATGTAACTATTCCATTGTGCAATTTCTTAGACTTACTTTCTTTAGTTTACGGTTTAATTGTTTAAATATCTAGCTGATAACCCATACCACATTATTCTTTAGTGGTGAGAACATGCTCTAAAGCAGCGATTATCAACCGGTGGTACGCAAAAGAAAAATAGGTGGTACGCAAGGAAACAAAATATATTTAACTATTAAATATCCCAACACCTTGTTTAAGTTTCTTCTCTAACGCTCGTAAATTTATGCAATCTGAGTTTTGTCAATAGCCGCTCGTAGACTTCAGAAAATTATCCGTTTTTATTTTCACAAATATCCTTTTAACCATAGACGTAACAAAATTTCTGATTAATTCATAAATGATGTTTTTAAAAGGAGTAATGGAAATAGATGTTGTATTTAATAGGAAAAAGAAATAAAGTCCTATAAAAATATAACAGCATCTCATAAATTCTTTTAGGTCGTCCAACATGTATAGTGGTTAGCGTGCGAAAGAGCCTGCGTTCGGAATCCCGGAGAAGGCATGAATGTTCGTAAATGTATAGTGTCAGTGCGGCATGACGGCACTTTAAATATGTGATGAGCCGAAAGTCCTCTCGTGTGGTTTGATGGAAGGGGAGAGGGGTGGAAGACCCTGGGGGTGCTGTCCAGCCTTCGTAACGGAACCTTTGCTACAATGAGTACGTGCCGTAGCGAGCTCCAGTTTTAACGCCGGCAAAGTGTCGTCATTTAGTGCAATAGCGCATTTTTCTCATATCAGCGAAAAGGTATTGGTTTCATGTTATTCTGTCTAATAGATACAGAGTTTTGATCTTTTAAAGATTCTACTCCATTGTCTAAGCTATCGCCATTGATAACATAGCAAGGAAGTGACAATATCAGCGAAGTGCTATTTAATAGCGTTTTTATAGAAAGGATACCTCGGCTCCATCTGTTCATCCAGCCACAATCGACATACCATTGGATAACTGGTACCTTCCGTCCGCCCCTGATACAAGATTGAAAACTGTAGTGTCATCGTGTGTGATAATACTTTGTGTTTAATAAGTGCCGAAAAGTGCATATTTCCAGGATATTTACCTTAATATCTCATTATCCTTTGAGAGTACTGAAGAGATACAATAGTAGCAAGGTCGGCCTCATTATTACCTTTATTTTGATGTGCATCTCATCTTGGTAGTCCAAATAGTTCTATTTTTATAAAGCATTCATTATTTAATTAAGGATTTGGAATTCATTTTCCCCCTGTTTGTACCCTATTTTTGAGAACGCAGCAACGTCCATTGTCCAGCTCCCCTCGACGTTCCCTTACCCTCTAAGGTCATTTGGGAGCTATTACGCAAGCCAACTTTGCACTGCCATCTAAAGTACTTTGCAAGAACTAATTTTCCATGCGCTAAGTCAAAGACTTAGTTCCTGTCCCGGTAGCACTCCTGTGTATTCTTTTCAGTGCCTATCAGTGTAGCATAAGTGATTTATTTTAGGGATGCATTTTCTCAACTGTTAATACTTTTTCTTCTAGCACTTCATGGTTATTTTTGACATTTCCTTGTTGCTAATATATATACTTACAGTACTTGTTGCTAATATATATATATACATTTAAGTCTATTATAATGATTCTCACATTTTCTGTATTTCCTGTTTTCAGTAATATTTTTAACGTAACGTTTCAGTAATATTTTTAACTGCGTAGGATATTAGCTGAGTATTTTGCTTCTAATATATTCTAATATCTTCTAATATATTCTTCTATAATTCAATCCTAATTTTTTGCTTTGTATAGTCATTTTAATTCTGAAATACTGCGCTTTCCGAGTAATAACATCATTATAATTCTCAATTATTGTGCTGTCTAGAAAACATAACTTTTTAATTTTTTTTGCTTTGTATAATCATTATAATTATCCAGTTTTGTGTACCTCGGTTAATATAACTAATCTTTTGCATTATTTTTGTATTATAATTATCACTTATTGTGCTTTGCAAGTTAATATAATTTTAATTTCCTGCAACATATAATCAATAATTCTCAAGCTTACCACATATTCCCAATATAATTCTAATTTTGTTACATTATATAATCTCTATTTCTCTAATTCTGACTCCTCTAGTGCGCCAATAATTCTATACCAATTTCACATCAATTTCCTTACCCATTCCACCTCTTCTATCTCAACTCCCACTAACACAATTAATTAATTAATTAAGTTCATTATTTTTTAATTCCTCCTGCTACTCCTTCTGTAGCTTTTCCAATCCCTCAGTGGTAACCCGCATTCAGAAAGTACTTAGATTATACTTTATTTATGTTCAGTAAGTTTTATACTTCTTAACAGTCTACTTTATTGCCACCATTAGCAGTTTGATCATTGCCCCCCTTTTTTTGTTTTGTTTTGTTGTTGTTGTTTAGCTAAATTTACCTGTTTACAGTGTTGCTTTGATTTTAATCTTCTTAGTAGTCACTTATCATTCTATTTTTTAAATTACGTTATTGTATTATAATCACAAATATGCCACTAACATTGTAAACCTATAATCCAATTAGCATCCCAGCTAATCTAAGACCTATTGTGTTAGTAATTTTCTTTGTGTTAGATACGAAGCGGTTTTATTATTTTAATACTTTATTTACTTTTGTTTCCTTTCCGTATTATACTGTATGTCAGTACGCCATTGTTTTGCAACTGCATAATCATGCCAAACACTACATCTCACACACAAACCCAGTGACGACAATGAATGCACTCACCTCCCCACGCAAAACACCTCCATCATTATGTCGCAAACAGCATCCCAATCAGCAAACTCGCACATGTCAGTGCCTATATCTGCCTCTGGCATATACTCTGGCTGCATGGAGCTCGTAAACTCACTTTACAGCTGCAGATAAGTAGTTCCCACGTGAACTACATATCTCACATGATCAGCGGTGATTTTAACGCACAGAACAGCCTGTGTGGTTATCCACGTGCACACCAAGAGGAACGGAAATGGAGGACTTTATTTATTCTAACAATCTAATACTGCACAGCGACCCTGAGGACTTACCTACTTTCACCACAATCAGTGGAAGAGGATGGCCTAATCTGACTCTCAGTACACACCCTATAACTCACAAATGCCAGAACAGGAAGATCAGAAAAGAGGATTCTTTCTCCGATCACAAATACATCCTCTTTTAAATTGCCCAGAAAATAGATAACATACAGACGAAACGCTTTCGAATTAGCAGTAGCACAGAGAAAACGTTTATCAAACTATTAAGTCCAAAAGTTCAATCCATTCTACATACCATCACCCAGACCAAATTCAAAGAAGATTTCAATATTTATGCAATACACTTCCCACAACTTGTTGTTGACAACAACAAGAATGATGCCATGCGTCCTTCAAACTAAAGACAGCCACCAAAGAAAAAAAAAGGTAACTGGTGGACCAAAGAACTGCGTACAACTCGCAAAAAGACCAGAGCGCTAACACGAAGATTAAAGTCTCGCATAAACGACGAAGATCGCACAACGGCATGGGCCGAATACAACAGGTAAAGGGCAATTTTTAAGAAAATCAGGGAAGCAAAGGTCTTGGACCATCTTTTACACCAATAACCAGAATACCTATGGAGCACTCTATAAAATGGCCACCTCAAAGATTTTCAAACTGACGCAGATACACACCTCAAATAGTATCCATACTTACAACAATACCAACGTCACGACAGAAGCCTTAAACAACATTCTAGACCATGTGTTCCCACAGGGCAACAGCGATGAAGATTCGCAGAGCAACGGGAATTAAGAACGTCCATTAATCCACTAAACATCCCAGATGACCGGGAGTTTGCAAAGAGCGAATTGCTATAACTCGTCAAAATACTCAACAGTGTTAAGGCATTTGTCAAACAGTGTTAAAGCATTTGGCGCCGATGGGATTTCAAATCAAGTTTTGAAGATAATCTGTAAAGTCAGAACAGAAATACTCCTAAAACTTTACAATAAATGCCTGAAATACAACTGCTTCCAGGACTTCTTCAAGCACGGACAAATCATCCTGTTCTCGAAGAAAAACAAAACCAGAGAACCCTCACTCATACTAGCCAATAAATCTACTACCAACCATGGGAAAGGTTCTTGAATGACTATTAGTCAATAGAAGATAATACCATATATATAAATACAATAGAATAAGTACCAATCAGTATGAATTTAAACCCAAAACTCAACGACTCACGCAAGAGATATAGCAATCTCCCAAATAGAAGCAAACAAAAGCAATCAAAAGCAATCAAATGCATTCGGCTCTCCTATGTCTTGACCTACGAAACGCATTCTCTGGTGGCCAGCTTTCAAGTAGGTCTTCAGAGAGATGCAATGGCCAAAAAACCTGTACCTTATGATTACGGACTATCTCAAAAACAGACAAAGCGTAGTAATCTAAGACAATACCATAATCGCCAGAAAAACTAGAGGATGTCCCCAAGGGTCGTGTATGAGCGAGGACCTCTGGAACATCACCTTTAATAATATCAATCATCAGTGGCCAAATCACAGACGGATTGTTGCCTTCGCGACGATGTTGCCTTCATAACCCAAGGATGTACACAAAGACAACTAAAGGAAAACTGCAACACCACCCTTAATAAATTCAACAACCTTTGTCAGAGAATAAAACTCCAAATATCACACATAAAACCGCACGCGCTCATAATACAAAAGCTAGAACAAACAATCACCAGGAACCTCACGCTGCGAATTAGAAACAATAAAATAAAATGTATGAACATCATCAAGTACTTAGAACTCACCATAGACCAAAAATTCAATTGGATACCGCATCTCCAGAAAAAGAAGTTAACCACCGCCAAAATCGCAAAAGCATTAAGGGCGATGAAAGGATGTTCCCGGGGCCTTAATCATCGCATTATGAAATTTCTATGAAACACAGTAGTCAATAAAATAATCACTTACGGAGCTGCTATCTGGGCCTTTCCCACGACGGCAAGAAAAATTCGAATTCTTAATTTAAAGACCTTTCTTGATCAATATTATCCGATCATTCTCACCAACCTCCATCAATGCACTGCAGACAATAGCCGGGGTGACTCCACTACCAATTCAAACAGAAATCGACGCACTGTCCACAATGATCCTACAACTCAAGAAAACTACCACGTACAACACCGTCATTTTCAATTCACAAGACTATGCAGAAAAGCCACCGAAATATAACAGAGATTCCGCTCGGGTCTTTGCAATCTCAATTGCAACCTCGACAAACCACCTCCATCAACTGAATTAACTGCCTACACGGATGGCTCAAAGATCGAAAATAAGGTAGGAAGCGGTGTCACCATAAAAACAAAAACAGGCCTCCACTCCGAAAGACAAGGTTACCTTCGGCCGGAAAACACCGTATATCAAGCAGAGCTCATAGCCATACTTAACAGCATTATGCAACTTAGAAACTTAAATACAGATATCATCCATGTAATCACCGACAGTCAGCCCCCATACATGCCATCAAATAACAGCACACAAATTCTCCAGTAGCCCGGCAAATTCAAGACATCATAAGCACAAGTAATAAGAAATGTGTCCTGCCATGGACCAGAGGGCACAAGGCCTGTGAATGCAATGAAAGGGCCGATTTTCTAGCAAAACAGGCAGCACTAGAACAAACAGGATCTCGAATTCATATCCCATGGCTTAAATCAGCATTAAAGTTCAAACTAAAACAAATGGCGAATGAGAAGTGGCAGCGTCAGTGGGAACAAGGACCATAACGAAAACGTACATTCGAACTGCTACCCAAGGCTGACGAAAATACCACAATATCAACCCAGTACATCTCGGATCACGGTCCCAAATACTTTTATGATCGCAATATGGCTACGTCGGATAGATGCATATGTGGGTAAAGGGAAGACCCTAAACATTACATGTTTCAGTGCCCGCTAACGTCAACCCATCACATTCGCCACATCACCATACTTGAATAAAATTTAGAATATTCATCATTAAGCACCTTTAAGTCTTCCGAAACATAAAAAATAGTATTGATTTTCTACACCGCCTAGGACTGGACCTCTGTTATCCATAGCTTATAACCTGAAATAATTCTCCAAGTTCAGAGAATGAAACAATAAGAATATCTCCACTCTCTATGCAGGAGTGCCTTTAGAAAATACACTTAAATATCTCCACTTATTGAAACAACCGTAACGTTTCTTGTACCTACTCAAACTACGAACTATAAACTACTTCATACTGCGCATTGTGGGACAGACACACCAGTACTACGCACTCAACACTATGTACCATAAAATGAATTCATTAACTGTGTGCTGAACTATGAACTGTACTAAGAATGAACTTATAAATCGCGAACCGTTAACAAAAAACCAAACAAACAACGAACCATGTAGCATAATCATTCCCCCAACCAGCAAAACTCCAAACCGAAACACAAAAGAAATATGTATATACATCTGTAAACGACCCATTGTATTTATTGTATTTACCTACGCAATTTCAAAGTACCCGTGTAAAGTATAACTTATGTTAATATAGTATGTAATGCAAATTATGCACCATCAATATGTAACTACTATTATGAATGCTGCAATGTAAACAAATGCCCGAGCATGGCGTTAGCGTGCCCCTTGAGGGTTCACTTCCATAGATGGTTAGTGCAGTGGGAAGATACTGGTTTTGCCCATGGCGATGTTTTGGTGTCCCCTGTACTTCTTTCGGTCTGGGGTGCTCTCCATCAAAATTGGGGGCGAAACTGAGCCAAATCGCACTGTCGCCTGTTAGGTGCTCAAGGCTGTTGCCAGCGACAGGCATAAATTTGCGCTTCTTGCCACGAGCAATTTCGACGGCTTGGGCTGACTGCGTCAGACAAGTAAGCATAAGTAACAACAACAACAAATTCTTTTAGAGTTGATCGATTTATTAGTATGTCTAAGATTTATATCGCCACCATTTCCGGGCTCATATTGCTCTATTTTCAATTAGAATCCTATTTTGCGTCGATTTATGGTCTCTAAAAGCAGGTAGGTTGTCTTGTTGCTTTGTGTCCCTTACTTTTCTAACCGATATGAGAATGTAATAATTTATTTTTGAAGAACTCGTAATATATTGTGATTTAAATAGATACTTGTGAAATAATAATAATAAAAGAACCCTAGATTTTCCAAATGGAAAAATTGCTAGGAAGCCTAGCGGAAAAATGATTCACAGGTAATGAATGGATCCAGGACAATCTACTCGCATTAAGAATATTGAAAAGAAAAGAAAAATTCTTTCTAGGAAATATAATGAAAGTTATTTATCATTTGGGTTTACTTGGAAGGGAGATAAAATGGACGCTAAACCTGACTGTGCTTTTGTGGTGAATTGTTATCCAATACAAGTATCAAACCATCGTTTCTTAAAAGGCATCTTGAATCTAAGCATGCCAATTTAAAGGATAAATCTGAAAAATATTTTAAGAGGAAATTATCGAAGTTCAAAAATAGCAAACCATTACTGAAAGGTTTTGTTACTTCAAGTGACAAAACTTTCGAAGCTAGTTACTAAGTAATCCTAAGAATTGCCAAGACTGGGCAGGCTCACACTATTGGAGAAAAACATATACACTGACTACCAATAAGTATTTGGACACCTATGCAAATGACGATATCTGCGGTCCTAAGGTACGTCACGGACTCCGCCGGTATATATCGTGTAGGAAACAAAATCGGCTTTAGTCGTATGCAAGATGCCTCGCAGTTCGGAGCTCTCTGATTTCGAGAAAGGTATAATTATCGGGTATCACAAATGTGGCCGATCCTTAAGGCACATATCTAGCGATCTGAAGTACCCAAAATCGACAGTGGCCTATGTGATTAAGAAGTGGAAGGTGAGCGGTGATTGTCGGAATGTGACCCGAGTCGGCAGACCAAAGAAACTGAGAGATAGAGACCGACGAGTGCTGTCCAGAGAAATTCGGAAGAACCGCACCCAACCGATGGCCCTCATCCACGAGGAGTTTCAACAGGCATCCGGGAGTATTGTTTCAATGAATACCATCCGTAAGGAAGCACATCTGCTTGGTTTTCGTGGTCGTGCTGCTGCCCATAAGCCTTTGATCACAAAGTCCAACCGCGCTGCTCGGTTAATGTGGTGCAAAGCACATCGAAATTGGACCGTAGATCAGTGGAAACGGGTTCTTTGGACTGACGAATCAAAGTTCACCCTTTACCATTCGGATGGCAGGGTCTGGGTCTGGCGTCTACCTGGAGAATGTCTCCTGCCAGAATGCATTGTGCCAGCAGTCAAGTTCGGCGGAGGTGGAATTATGGTCTGGGGGTGTTTCTCCTGGTATGGGCTGGGACCCTTGGTCCCCATTCATGGTAAGCTCAACTCCGATACCTACTGCACTATTTTGGATGACAATGTTCTTCCTACCTTGTGGCAATTTTACGGGTTGGACCCCTATTACTTTCAGGACGACAATGCCAGTTGTCATGTTTCGACGTTAACCAAGGCTTGGTATGGTGCCAATGGAGTTCATCGAATGGACTGGCCTGCCCAGAGTACAGACCTGAACCCTATCGAGAACCTCTGGAACGAGTTGCATCGCCGAATTCAGGGATGCACTACCCGAGCAAAATCGGTGAAGGAACTTCTATGTCTTCTCCAAGCCGAGTGGAAGAAAATACCACTAGGTGTCATACAAAGACTTGTGGAAAGTATGCCCCGGAGGGTCCATGCTGTAATTACCTCTCGTGGAGGCTCTACCAACTATTGATTTTGAATAAAGTTAGTTTTTCTTTTCTATCACAGGTGTCCATATACTTATTAGTAGTCAGTGCATTGCCAGCAGCTAAAGATATCGTTTAACTTTATTCAATGAAAAAGAGGCTAATGAATTTAATAGTATTCCGTTATCGAACTTAATAGTATTCCGTTATCAAATGATACAGTAAGTCAACGAATTCATGAAATGGCAGGCAAATTCCATTAAAGGTACACTTATTCGAAAAATAAAATGCTGTAAGTATTTCGCCTTGCAATTGGATGAAAGGACTGATGTAACGAACTTTGTTCAATTATGAGTTTACTTACGTTTCGAAGAAAATAAACGAATTGCCGAAGAGTATTTATTTTGTGAATGTCTTCATGATAGAGCAACTGTAAATGAAATTTTCAAAGTAATTGACAGCTTTATGTTTGAGAATGATATTCCTTGGAATAACCGCATTGCTGTATGCAGTGACGGACCTCGGGGGTTAAAAGAAAAACATTATGTTATTTCTCAAATAGAGAAATTCTCACCTGAAACTAAATTTACTCACTTGCTCCATTCATCGTGTAGCTTTAGTAGCCAAAACATTCAACCGTTTTGAATCAAGCGGTGAAAATTGTTAAAAAATGTTAATTGTTAATTTTATTAAAAGTCGAGTTTTAAAGTCAAGAATATTTACGAATGTATGCCAAAAGATGGGCAGTGAACATGAAATGCGTTTGTTACATTTCCGAAATGAGTACTTTATCCAGAGGCAAAGTTTTAAATCGCCTTTTTGAACTTCGATCAGAAATTCAAACTTTTCTCTGCGATTCAAAATTTGAATTGCAAAAATGTTTATTTAGTGAATTATGGTTGGCGGGTTTAGATTACTTAGCTGATATTTTTGGTAAGTTAAACGAATTAAATTTAGGATTAGAAGGAAAAAGTGCTAATTTGTTTACCATTAGATGTAAAATAAATACAGTAGTAAAAAACAAATTCGAGCTAATAATCAAAGACTTGGATAATAATATTTTAAGCTTCGCTTTTAGAAAGTTTTCTAACCGAAAATAGTTTGAAAATAAAAGAAGAATTAGCATTCGACATTAAAAATCATTGTTTTTCAATGATAAATAATTTCAACAAGTATTTTCAAGAGGATTACAAAAAAGAAAATTTTAGTAGAGATTCATTTTTTTCAAATGTACCTGAAATTTTATCTCGTGAAGGGAAAGAACAATTTTGATAGAAATTTTCTGTGATTGAACTGTAACTGAACTGTAAAAAATAATTTAAAGGCATTTCAAATACAGCTATTATATATTTATGGCCTTTTTACACAACCTGTTTGTCTGAAGAAGAATTTTCTTTCAATAATAATATGAAATTTCTGTATATGAAAAATAAATACAGAACACACATCCGCACAAAAAGAACGAAAGCTTTCAGTTCAACAGCAATATCGCAGGAGCGTATCTTTAGAATTTTCGATACACAGTCTCGCGCGCTGGACATAAATTTTTTTCCCCGTACAGTCCTGACATTGCTCGCTTTGAAATCGTTGAGTTTATTAATAAAAAATTCGTTAAAGTGTTACAAAATATGAAATCGATAATGAAACAAATTTCAAATTCCCAACTCGGGCTTCCAGATGCCCATATTCAGTGGACGATTACATTATTCAAAATTTGATGGCTCTATGTACCATTGTTTTATCACAACGCGAGAAAAAAACATGCATTTACGCAGATTCTTCATTATTTAATTTTGTCAAGTATAACACAGGGCTCTAATATTCGGTGGCAACAATTTGAAACGTAAACCGACATTTATAGTGAACCAACGCAAAATGCCAAAACGAAATTAATAGTCCTTCTAAGCTAACGCCCTTTGGGTTTGTAAAGTTTATCCTAATTTTATAACAGTTATTTATTTTAAATTTATGTACCTTTCCTATCTCTTCTAGCTTCAGTTTACAGTTTTACGAGAATTTACGAGTTAACGTTTTTACGAGAATGTATTTTCAGAAACGTGTTTAATACAAATGAGTAAGAGTAGTATTTAAGTCGATGCTTCACTGACTTCGTTAGAGAGCCAGAATTCCTGACTAGCGCGCGTTTGCTTTTGTGTACGTCTCTCTCTAAGCTATCACTACGCTCGTCCTTATTTTAGGCCCTTGATAGCTTCGCTTATTAAATTGAATTTAGGTGCCAACTACTTAGAATCCTGATAGCTTCGGCTATATCTTTTAGTTAAGCATTAGTCAAGTTTTAATTCTTATTAGTTTGAGTTGAAGACCAAGTGGAGACTTTGCTGTACACTTCGAGATAGGAGCAGACTGCGTTCATCCTTATTTTGAGATATAAAGGGTAGTTAACCATTCTCGAGGCTTACGTCTCTGTTCACACACTCAAGAAGCGATTATTCGTTTATCAGTGTACAAGTTCCTCACATTGAACTGTGAAATAAAAGGGTGGAATCCAGCAGTCTAATTAAAAGTGGATACTAATTTAGGATTAAAACTAAGTAAAAGCAGACGTTAAGAAGTGATTTCCTTTAAACAGGCCCAAATTTTGTACAAATTTTAAAATTAAAGTATTATATATAACTTACATTTTAATTAAAATGGTAACCAATTTTTAATAGAATATTTTTATTTGCATTTATTTAATGCAGATAGTCAGTAGGTTCTGAAAATTGCAAAATATGTTTTATTAAAAATAATTCTATTGAGAAATTGAAAAATAATCATTTAAAATGCAATGGTGGTGCTAAATGTGCTTTCAATTTTTGCTTGGATGGTACACGTTAGTCAAAAGTTTGGGAACTGCTGCTCTAAAGCATCGATATAACTTCGAATTGTTTGAATATATGTTCATTTAATTTCAAAAGAGATTCATGACATGATTTTATTTTTTTCCTGCTGTGATCTAGATTTCGTCGATTTTGAGGATTTTACAACGGTTGCTGCCTTTTCTTTTATTTCCTTTTAAATCATTTATTGTCTCAAAACTTTCATCATTATTTCATTAGGTAAGTTAATGTTTTAACTTGATGATGATTTAAAGTTTTATCAAATCCGAATGAATGAACTTTGTTTTTCATTTGAATTCCAGTTGCAGTCACTTCTTGAAATAATTTCCAAAACTAACCGCATATCCTAATTCAGATCTTGAAGATTAAAACGGCGAAGCTTCTAACGGAGGAAATAATATATTTTGGATAGCCTTTTGTATATTTTTTATAACATCTTTATTTTATTTTTTATATTTTTCAACTTTTTTAGTTACTGGCTTATGAAATTTCTCTAGAATACCTAATTTCTGTTTTAATGGATCATCGCTTTTTATTATAATTTGGCCTTATAATTTGGTAAGTTTAGTACTGTTTTCTAGTTGCTTTTCTTTCTCTTAATCTCTTTTCTTTTTGTATCGCGTTTATTTGTATAAAGGAGCTGACGCTTCTACTTAAAACAGAATTGTTTTTACTCATAGTAAGTTAATCTATATGAATAAAACTCAATATAATTGAAGATTATATTGAGAATTTAAGGATTAAAATCAGTATCTTTTATTACCAGTATGGCCTATTAGACTCTTAATTACAGGTCTACGAATATCGGGAAAAATAAATTTAACCCTGAATTTAGTAAATAATCTTCTAGAATTTGACATATTATCTATTTGAGCAAAAGATCTGTATGAACCAAGGTTTTGTAAATTGCGAGAGAATTATACTATACTTGAAGGTATAGAAAAAGAAGATATTATAAATTGCCTTTTAAAAATTTGGAAAAATATTAAAATTGCATGAAAAATGTAAAAAGGAAGAGCTAAAGTTTACTTCTGATTGAAATTATTCTAGTATTGCAAATAAATTAAGTCCATTACTTAAAAACTTAATTATTATTAATAATCGTGTAACTGAGAAAAATTAAAAAAAAATAATGAAAATTTGTTTACAAGATGTAGAAAGAAAAATACAATCATAATATTTTTAATCCAAATATATTCTTCAACACAGCTAAATATAAGAAAATATTGTAATTATTTTACATTTTTTAAGATTCAACTAAAAGAAATTCATCAGATTATACGAGAAATGGATGACAACTTGACGCCTGAAAAATGTTAAAAAATGTATGAAAAATCTGTACACAAACAATATGATTTTTTTATGTTGGATTTAGTTAATCCAAAAATGAGATACCAAAGAAATTTCAATTGTATGTAAACAAGATAAAATAGAGGTATATTCAGAGAAATTATTGTATGTTTACAGAAAGAGTTTTAATTTTTATCAATAAATAAGCATTTTCTTATCAGTATCATTCCTTATCAGTTATTCTCAGTAGTAAGGCTTATCCGCTATTGCTTTCATTCCGCTAGCTGCACTGAATTTAAGTACAGGAATTGTGGAAGTTATTGACCGTGCTTTAAAAATAGCAGAAAGAAAAGAAGAATACAGACATTGTCATAAATTTTATATAGAATTCATTTAAAGCTAAGGAAATAAGTGAAGAAGAAATATGTAAAAGAGAAAAAGATTTTATAAAAAGTTTAAAATTTAATGCTTAAGTTTAATGAAAAATATGTTAAATAAATGCAACTGAATGGATATAAATATCATCCTTAAACTGAATGATTAGGAGCTCCGCTATCTTTATCCTTAATGACGAAGGATTTCCAGCCTAATAAATGGTTTGTAAAGAATGTTCAGATTTTAAAATAAATTAATGGAGAAGGAATAATAGGTTTAATTAAGGATGGTGATATTACAGGATGGTTACAAGATAAAATAAATCCTCGGAAAACGCATTTACAGGATATCAATATTGTGATCCAAAAGTAAAAAGTGTGTTACAAAAGTAAAAAAAAAGATTAAAAAGAGAAGATCCTGGAATAAATAGAGTTGATAAAATTTGTAAGAAACATAATCTCTAAAATGCAGTAAACGAAAGATACAAAAAAAAGGCATATAGCAGATCAAGAATTATTAGATGATTTAGATACGATTGAAAATCCAAATACAGAAGAAAGAATAGGGAGTGCTATTATTAAGCCTATTATAAAATCTAAAAAGGTGTTTAGTATGGGAATCATAATTCAGTGTCTCTCATGTTAAAAGAAAACAAAAATTAAAATTACCATGAAGTACTTCAGTACTCATTCTTATTTCACTTTCACTTTTATTTTTCATGAGTACTTTAGTACTCATGAAAAATAAAAAATGAATTAAAATAAGAATGAGAAAAGGAAATTATACAGAATGTGGGAAAAATAAAAGTACTTTTTTAACCAAAAAGAGATATCAAAGAAAAAAAAATCATAGAACCGAAGAATTAAAAATTCTAGAGGAAACATATTATAATCCAGAAACAGGTTATTGGCGAATTCATGAATTGAAAAGGAAAACAGGCTTTGAACATGTTTTTAAAGAAAAAATACTGAAATTGATTTTGATGGGTGAGGGTATTGATTTTGATGGGTGAGGGATATCCATAAATTTATCCTAGATAGTTTACAGGAAAAGCTACTCAAATGTTATTTAAAGATTATAATATAAAATAGTTTACAACTAAAAATAAAGAAATCAAAGCTGCTATAGCAGAGTTTTAATAACACTATCAAGAAAAAATTATAAAATACACGTGTGCAAAAATCACTCGAAGATATATCGATGTATTACCTAGGAGATCGTGTTAGAATACTTAAATTTAAAACATTTTTTATGAAAGTGTTGTGTCGCGAATTCTGTGTTTTTAATTTAAGTGTTTTTAATGATTTAAGTAATCAATTATTTAAGTATTTTATTTGTATTTGTATTTGGTTTTTTTAAGTTTGAAATTGTGAAGAGCGTAATGAATATATATTTTTTTGTAAAGAGTGTACTTAAGATCTTTAAGCAATTATTTTTCCTTCTTCGGTTCAATTTTAACGCAGAGAGGGGAGCGTCTTCTAACGGAAGTAACATCTGTGGGAAATGCCTTTTAAGATGACAGTTGCAACCTTGAGTAGTATATCGTTGTTCTCTTGTCTTTGTTACCAAGATGGGAAAGTGAACACTGTAGTTGGGCCTCCCGCTGTGCAGTTACGTTTCAGCATTTGTGACTGTCGCCTTGTTTATGGCCTCGGTGGAGGTTGTAAATTGAATCTTTGAAAGGACAGTTTTTTGTTGTTTCTTATATTTTTCGCTTGTTAGCAGAGGGGGTCGAATGTTAAGTTTCCAGTTTTCGCAGGTGCTACAGTAGACAATGACTTAATTCTGATTCGTTTGGGGGTTTGAACTTGTCCTATTCAATTATATTGAAAAGTCTCGGATTGGCAAGAATTTAATTTTATGTGTAACTTTTGGACCTATAATTGTGAGTGGGAGGAGAAACCGAGTTTTCCTCGGTTGCTGCGCGAGTTTTAGAAGTCAGTTTTTGAGTGGAGTTAAGTTTTGATACAACTAGAGAGAAGAGAATTAGCAGATAGGGCTTTTGGCCCTGCGGCCGAGCTCCCTTCCGGATGCCTCGCGTTGGCGATCCTGCGGCGATTTGCGCCGGTATTTATTAGAGATAGATTCAAGTTGAATATGTGAATAATTGAGAATCTTTCCTGAAATTTATGCAAGAGGTAGAAATTAGAGCGATCTCTTCCGAGTTAGAGAACGGTTACCTCCCGAAGTGGGTTTTCCTGCAAAATGTACGCTTTCTGCCGCCTCAGTGTTGAAACTCGTGTGCAAACTACTTCCATATCTCAGAATTCTTTATCTCCGGGCTTCTTCATTTATGGCTCTACAGGCTGTCATTTTTCTTGAACTTTATTTTGGAGCTGATGACTTATAAAGCAAATTCAAGAGTTCAATGGGGGATTCTTCTGACGATGTCGCCTATAGCTTCTTATGATGATGAAATTCCGATATTTCAACTGTGAGTTACTTTATATTTTCTTTGGTAGTTATCTTAATTAAATCTTGCGTAACGGAAAAAAATATATATAAAGGCATTATATATTAGATAAAAACTATGTGTCTTGGAAGAATTTAATGTTATTGTCAAAAGTAAGAAATTTATGTTAATTTTAATTTCTATAGAACTTGTATGATATCCAGTTTAAATGATTCATTTAATGTACCAGTCTTTTCTAAGTAACCGTTATTATGTTAAACAAAAAAAATTATCTTGATAAATGACTCTTGGAGAAATTTAATGTAGAATATTAATTGCATTTGTATGTAAGGGTAGTCTGGCCAGGTCTCCCATAAATTTATCCTAGATAATTAATAAATGAGTTTGATTATATGTTATTACTTGCATTTGTTTTTTCTGTGTGTATGTAGTTGGTCAGTCACTACATTTGTTTGAGCCGGGAGGCTTTTAAGAAACATGGAGATATTTTTGCTTGGGGTTATTGAAAAATGTTTATGCATTTGAGGGTACTCACAACGCGCCCTGTTTTAGCAAATATGTACTAACCACCCTATTAATGATACTTTGAACATGTTTTAAGATAGAATTTGTTATGAATTTTAGGTGCCAGGAAAGTTAAAACTAGTGCTTGATTTTTAGTAGCGGAACTGATTGATTGGTGTCTGAATATTTCTTTTCTGGTGCTTATGAGGTTTTTGCTATGAAATGAATATGAATTATTCTTGAGTTTATTTTAAAATGAGTGAATTATAGAAGTACTTGGTTGAGATTTAGTGTTTAGTTTTACCGAGTTCCAGAGAAGATTTATTCCAGCTTCCTTTTCAGGTTAAGTTTATTAAGAAGAATTTGCTTTGCCTTGCTATGTGTGAATTAATTGCTTTAAGAAAAGTTATACTTAATATTATTTTGAGTCAGATCAACCAATTAGTTCCTTTCTCTATTTTCTAACCAGTTCATTTTAGTAAGTTTACAAGTAAGTTTATATTTTTATTTTAGTTTGTCCGGCACCTAGAGAGATTGAGTATATGAGTTTAAATTTTAAAAAGTTAAAAGTAAAAACCCCTTAAGGTTTAAAGTTTTTTCTCTATTTAACAATGGTGCCGTGACCAGGATTTCTCTATTTAACAATGGTGCTGTGACCAGGATTTCTCTATTTAACAAAAGTACTAACCATTACGAAAGAGAATTTTATTCAAATAAATATTATAAAACCGAAATCACCTCCATATTATATACAGTTATAGAAAAAAGAATTAAATGGTAAAGAAATTGAATGGATATTTTATGATAACGAAATGGTAAAATGTAATAAAAAAAGATGATATATGTAAGGTTGCAAAAATATAAAAAAAGAAAGAAAATAAATATTTAATGAAATAATTAGGTTATCCTGAATCTTTTAATAGTTGGGTGAATGCAGACGAAGTCTTACGATTTCAGTTGAAATCCTTCGAATCCTTAAACTGAAAGGTTTTTCATCTTTAATAAATGACTTTACTTATTTTGAATTCGGAAGATTATAAACAATCAGAAGATTTTACTGTTTATTATTTACCATCATTAAAATTTAAGAAAATTCCTTTAAAGTCTATTTCAGTGTGGGTTTCCTGGTTTAACATAAACGAAAAATATAATAACAATAAAATAACACTTTTAAACAGTAGTGATGGAAATTCTTTAGAAGTAACTGCACCTAATGATAACTACAGAGAGGATGAAATCCATATTTGGCGAAATTATTTGTAAGCGATCCTCCGATAAAATTTGGTATTATAGAAGAAAGACAAAGAATATCTATTGAACTATTTATGGCTGGAAAATTAATTTAAAAGATGGCGAACTTCACAAAAGGATTTTATAGGATTTAAGAAAGAAACATGTAGAGCTGGGTAAGACCGTGAAACAGAGATGGAAGGTGAATATATTGCTGATATATCTAAACGAAATGCTAATATTTATATTCAATATTATTTAGTAAAAGGAGCTTATGCAAATGGAAAATTCTTTGAAATTATTTATTAATTTAATAATTTAAATCCTCCAGGCAGTATGATTTCAAAAACATTTGATAAAACGATATTTTCCTCCTTAAAGTAAATGAAACTAATAGTATAATAGTATTCATATGTGGATAACTAATCAAAATAATGACCTCATTGATTTAAATAATCACAAAATTGAAAATATTTTTATTATAAAAGAGAAGGAAAATTATTTGAAAAAGGGTTATGATTTATTTTCAGAAGTGAGATCTTCACTCTGTAAATGTCGAAGGAATTTATCCTTTAATAAATGAATAATTGTATATTATACAGAAAAAGTAAAGAAAATTAATGGAAGAAGTTTTTTACAGACTTTGCAAAAACTATTAGAGAAGCGCCAGCTTCTGTTTAAATCCATTATAGAAGCCTCAGCTTAGCTGCATGAGACTTCAGAAGAACAAGCAGAAATGCGGAATAAAAAGAAACACTTTCTATGAAAGGAGGTGATTTAAAAGTTATACATAAATAAATGGAAAAGATTTATGACCTAACAGATACGAAATATCATCATAATGAAGAAACTGAGAGTGAGGAACTTTAAAACTTAAAAAAGATGAAAACACAACAGATCAGAACTAAAATGACAATAACATTTTTATTCTAAACCGAAAAAAATATTACCGTATTTTCAAGAAGTTTTCTTCAACAAAAATTAAAAATTGCGAAAAATAATCATGATAGTCCTGAAGAGGAAAATGGAATCTTAAATAGCCTGTGAGGATTTATTTACAGCGCGAAACTAACAGTAGGAGGCAAAGATATTGAAGATCACAATTTAGATGCTTCAATAATAATTCATTCTATTTTATTGATTCATTATATTCTTGATTATTTTACAGGTACAATTATTATTTTCTATCCTAATATACGTCTGGTAAACGTGATAAGAATTTTATAATCATTAAAGGAAGTGATACTGCAGATCCTAAATTACCTGATGTAATAAGTAATACAAAGTTTAATGAAGATTATAACGAAGAATTATCTAAGAGATGGTTTAACGCAAAATTGTAATGTAAAAATATGGATTCCTTAAAATATATATTTTCTTTCTTCAGAGATGTAAGAAAGCACTTACAAATTTACATATTAAAATTGAATTTCATAGAAACAGAAGCTAAAATGCTATATAGTAATAAATACTGTTGTTTTGAAATTTTTGTTCTTTAAAAGGTCTTGAGAGTTAAACGAAGTAGTACGTTTAGAACCGAGGTTCTCTGTTGCAGAAGTACAAGTTGCACTAAGTTAAAAACATAATACTTTAATCGGTTGCTTTCTTTACGTTTTACAAAATAGATGAAGATATCGTGTCAGACTATGGCACATTAGTGAAATCATACGATGGCCAATATACGAATGTACTTGATTAGTACAACTTGATTTGATACCTGCTTCAGAGTTCATTCGGACAGGCAGGTACTTGGCGATGTAGAACAATAATCCGGAATGCTTGGCTAGATTCCTATTACAATGTGCTGTTCCTTTGTTAGGACTCTATGCATCACCTTGCCACGCTCGAAAGCATCACGTCTGCTGGCCACGGCGACAAACACCTAGGATAGGCGTGGCAGGAACGACAGTCTTCAGCACCATCAGAATCGGGAAGACACACAAGCTTTTCTCTCTGTCTTTCTGTCTGCAGCCTGTCTGCGTAATTACATATTTCACTTCTCCTGCTCAGCGCAGTCCCAGAAGTAGGAATGCAAATTTCCAACAAATATAAAGTTGTTGAAGATTTAAAACTTACGTTATGCCATTATAAAGTTTAAAATGATGCAAAGATGTAAAGATTACATTTGAAAACTTTAAAAAAAGCGAAGAAAAATAGAAACATTATGGAATCAATTCAGAATGGTAATATCTGTTCCATTACTCTCTTCATCTGGTTCATATACATTAACAAGTTCCTCAGATGATGTTTTAAGCTTATACGTTATCTCTCAGTATGTTGAAAGAGAAAATAATGTATCACAAACTAATATGATATTTGATAATTTAGATATGATTGAATGCTGTTTAATTGAATTAAAATTTCGAAATATGCACTATGAAATGGATTTTTCTAAAAAAATAATAATCATAAATCATATGCATCTCTTTTAAAAACATGACTGAATGATATTAATCCTGAAACAAGATGTGTGATAAACCTTTCAAATTTTGAAAAAATCTATCCTGCTGTATGCTTCGGTGCCTCTTAACCAGGAAAGTTAGACATCCATCAAAAATATTAAAATTGAGATTTTAATTGGACATTAAGAAATAGTCCTTAATAAATTTTCTTTATTTTATTAAAGAAATGAAATGTCAATTAAATACAATGACAGAAGAAATTACTGAGATAGAAGCTGTAAGATTATCAGTATAATAAATGGCAGCTTATTATCCAACCCTTGACGATGAAATGAAACAAGGGTCTGTACCTTCTCTAGTATTGGTTTTAAATTAACAGATGATGAAAATATGATATAGAAAATAAAATTTTAATATTCTATTTAAATCCAATAGATAATCTTGATGCTATTAATAACAGATTTGTATTAAAATATACAGAAAATAATTATTTTGAATTGAAAAATGAATTGAAGCACAAAATTAGGAAATTAGATAACAGTTTGATAAATTTTACTCAAGAAAATTCAGGACGTATTAGAGCCATAGAAAGAACAATTAAAGAAGAAAATTCTAATGATAATCGAATAAATGAAAGCTTGTTAGAGTTTAAAAGGAAATTAGAAGGTAAGTAATTACATATTAAAAGTGTTATGGATGGAAAAGAGAGAAGAATAGAAAATGTTGGAAATCCAATAAAAGCTCAATGATAAAAAAGTACCGTTTTCGGTACTATTAACGATGAGGTTTATTCAAACGATTTTAGCTCTTCATATGCTACTAGCTCAGTTGTCTTTATATTTGACAAAAAGTGGGCTATTATTCAGTTTTCGAAATTCACAAAATAGGGAATATTGAATGCAAATTCTGAATTTTTAAAAGAAGGATATGTTAAAATCACTTTATATTTAGAAAATTCCGATTACGAATTTCTTGAAGTTCGAACTGAAATTGATCAAAAGATCGATATTTTGGATGCAGATTTAGATAAGATAAATCAATTTTTTGGCATGTTCTTAGCGGAAATGTATTAAATTAAATTTCGAACAAAAAAGAAAATTACCACTCAACTTTGTTTGAAAATTGAAGTGTTAGATTGGAAACAGTCTTAAGAGCGTCAACTACGCTGTTTGGAACGTCTGAATTTCTTATGCTTAATAAATGTTAGTTGGGGCGAGGTTTCTAAAAAACTCTCTTAAACAGAGATTTAATTAGAAATTTTGAAACTGCGGTTTACCGGGATTTGATTTCTAGATATCAAACATTATCAAAATCTTTCATCAGTGAATATCAAGATAAATGGTATTAGGTTAATATTTCAGCTTATCAACAATCATCTGAACCATCGTATATGAATATGCGAGAAAATCTCATTAATTGGGATATTACATCTAGATATCAAGTATTATCCAAAAAATTCGTTTTAGATGACAAAGAAAAAAATAAATAGGGATAAAATTTCAGCATATCAAATTTATGCAATAATTTTCTTTTATAGAATTTTAGAAAATTAAATATGGAATTAGTTTCTAGGTATCAGAAATTATCTGAAGATGTTTATGAGTTAAAAGATATTCTTGATTGTAATGAAATCATTAAATCTCAAGATATGAGTGAAAACTCTAAATCTGAAGATAAAATTGACTGGTGTAATCCAGATGTATATAAACAAGTATCAGATGATTTCATTGAAAGAAATTATTATAGATTTATTCCTAATATATTAATTAATATATGTACCGAACATGAAAAAATTTTAATAAATGTATGTTAAGTATAAAAAAGATCGTATAATTTTTTAGAAGAATAAAAAATATTAAAAGAATCTCTTAACGTCTTAGAAAAAAAACTGCGCATGATTTTTTAGATAGATTTTCACTTGATGATACACAAATCTTAAAAAAACTTTAAAGAGTTACGTTGTAGTGATAATAACTTAACTTTACTTAAAGAAGTAAAAAATTAAAAAAATAAA
>KK115206.1:0-14425 GCA_000611955.2 Stegodyphus mimosarum | reverse complement strand
ATTGAAGGAATAGAAAAGAGTTGAATAAAATTAGAGATATTACATTGTAATGTAAATAATATAACTTCACTTAAAAGAACAGAAATTTAATAAATTAAAAAAAATAGTTTGTTATAGTAATAAATTAATTCACTTAAAGGAATAGAAAATTTAATAAATTTAGAAAAATTAGAATTTTGTGGGAATAATATAACTTCATTTAAAAGAAACAGAAAACTTAATAAATTTAAAAGAATTACATTGTTGTGAAAGGCAACATAACTTTATTTGAAGGAATAGAAAAGTTAATAAATTTAGAAATACTATATTTTCATGAAAATAATATAAGTTCATTTGAAGGAACAGAAAATTTAATAAATTTAAATTTTCTGTTCCTTCAAAGAACTAAAGTGTAGCGAATTTATTTTTAATCCAATGGCCGGCACATATCTATTCAGCATTGGCGACTCTTAAGGCCAGAAGTTGTGGCCGTTTTACTGCGGAGACACTTAATAGGCAGCTAATGTTGCCTCCTATGAAAGGACGAACAGTTACAACCACGCCTTCTTCGAGATTCAAACATGGGCTCTTCGGTACCGCAGTAGGATCCCCTAAACACTATAACGTCTATATGGCTTGTGGTTAAAATAATATAACTTCTTTTGAAGGAATAGAAAATTTAATAAATTTAGAAAATCAGATTGTCGCGAAAATAATATAACTTCGATAAATGAAATTATTTTCTTACCTAGCTTGAATACTCTATTTTATAATGAATATAAAGTAACATTATTTTATATTCATCATAATTGACCTAAGTAGACTTTTTTTCATTATAATGAGGCCAATATCAACAATGATTCCAAAAACGTTTGTAATAGTTTTATTCAAAAATCTTTGAGAGATTCGATTATAAAATTATTCCATATAGATACTAAATACGATTTAGATTAATGTATTGGAGAATTAAATATTAAAGCATAGAACATTACATTTCGTAGTAGTAAATTTAGAGAAAAAAATAGTAATTAAGTTTAATAGGATTTTAAAAAATGAGAATAAAAATGAATTAATAAGCGTATTAAAAGAAGAATTAAAATCACGAGATGATAAATGTTTTGTAGGTAAAGTGACAAGAACGATCAATGTATTAAACAGATTCAATTCTGATGTATCTATTATTCCTGAAAACATTTTCCTGAATTTTAATTCCTAAAAAAATAATATAGCCCCTATAAATATTTAGAGAATCAGAAACATGAAGAATATAGAGAAAAATCTATAAAAATGAAAGAGAGAGATACCCGGATTACGTAGAATGGTTAGAGTTTTACTCCTAACAAATGAAAATTTACTCGCAAAATACAATATTGAGTATTTAGAAAGTTCTAGATCTGCAATTAATAAATACTGCATTGGAAAATATAGAAAGAAAAATTAAACGAAGCTGACTTTTTATTATTTGAAATGAATTAATTTAATAAAATTAAAGGTAATGTTGGATGGGAATACAGTTTTGTAGAAGATGATAACATTGTATCTTTGTTTACGTAAAGTCATGGTATTCTTTTTAATTTCTCACTTTATAGATGGACTAAATAAAAAGCCTCAGCCGAAAAGGCTTTTAAAAATTTTTAACAATAAATGGAAGAATACAGTAATCTCGGATCTTACACAAAATTTTAAAATTGAAAGATTAAATCCTGGGAGATAAACTCTGATTTTATTAGGAAAAATTCAAACAAAATATGGGAGGTACATGTATTATAAAAATAGAAGTAGATGATGAAGAAAAAAATATTTTCCTTAAAAAAGTTAAGCAGTACTTTCTGTTACCGAAATCAAGAAAATTGAACAAGGATATTATATATTCAACTATAAAGGTATGATAAATGAGCAATATGTGTTTGAAATTAGAAGAAGTATCTTAAATATAACAGGAAGTTATTTCAACCTTCCATTTTTGGGCTTTTAAAACTTTTATTATATATTAGAGAATTCTTAATGTTAAATACTAAAAATCTTAAAATTCATATCAGAAAACCTTTAATTTTATAAATTTTCGGGGAGTAAACCCTCCTGACGCTTTACAAAATATGTAACATATTTTATATTTTTAATTTCATTTCATATGCTTTTATACATAACATTAGGGAAAAATGTTTGAAATTTAATCAGTTTTTAATCTTTTTTGCCTTTTAAACCTTTTTAGTATTAAAATGAACTAAACTTTTGTGTCAAATTTTGTGAGTGTTTTAAAGCAATAAAAATGACTTCAATGAGTCGAAAACAGCTTATATCTACTGTTTTAGGGAACACCGTGAATTCTTCATAACAGTGATTTAAATTACGTTTAAATTACCATTATTATTTAAATTACATTTAATTTAAATTTAATTGTCTGATGTCTTATAGCAATAGACACATGCTGATTTCCTTGAAGCCCTAAGTTAAAGCAAGGAAATAATCATCAGAAAAGATATTCATTTATTTTACATGGTAAGACTTATACTGATGAATATCATGAAGAAATATTATGTTTTTTATATAAGTTAGTTTATAGTCAGCATTTTACCAAAAATTTACAATTAGAAAAACGTAAAATTAGAAAAATTAATAATAAATTAACTGAAGCGTCAAAAATCTACTTTATTTTTAAAAATGGAATTCCAAATGGAGGCTCGCATACATGCTTTTATAAAGTGGAATTTTAAACGAGCTTAAAATACAATCAAGAAACTTTTTTACTTTTTGTTGTGAGTATTATTGAAATAATTACAGTACAAAGAAGCTTTCAATAACGTACTCAACTTTAAAGGGTGGCATTAATCATTGCGTTTCAAGCGCAATCTGCATTTTTTTTGCGTTATGCGATCTTCAAAGTTGTTCGTACATACCTTCCCATTCTGCATGATACTAAAGGTTGCAAATTTTTTAGAAAGCGAGAATAGTACGAAAGCACTTTTATAACAAAAGCATTTTCTGATTATAGATGGTCAACATAAGTAGACACCGCACTACATTAAGAAGTCGGTTAAAACCTGTAAAACGAGTCTTGCCAAATTTTTTAACTTCAAGGGACGAGAGGAGATTTATTGAAAACTACATCTTTCTTAAAGGAAATGAACAAATATGAGAACATGACTTAGTCAAACATTATTTTGTAGAGAATAAATGTCACCAACAAATTAATGTAATTACTTTGGTATACACTTTTGAAAGCGATTTATAAAAATCCTTAAAAAGTTTTGTTACTCGAATTCCTCGTGAATTTCTTAATGAAGAAATAAATGGAATGCTATGCACCATTTAATATTTTGAAGAACAATGGAAAGTTAAATTTTATGAAAATTGTCAAGAAACTAAATCGTTTGCAACGCATGAAAGTTCTAGTTTGATTTCTTTTTATGTTTCTTATACCAAAACAAATAAGAACATCTCTTGAATAAACAAATTACATAAAAACGTATTCATCGTTTAAAGTTTTCTAATCGAGTAAAATGTGTCTGTAGATAAGTTAAATGTGATCAAAAAAAACTATATAAACAAGAAACTATATAGACATTAGTCAGTTTTATCATTAGTTTGAATGGAGTTTCTGTTTCTAAAATCAAATAAAGGTAGATTCAGTTTTGAAAAAAAATCAAGATAGAATGAAGAAAAAAAATATTGTCAATTTTTCCAACTCTGTATCAGCTTTCTGATTTCCTCAATTTCCAATTTATTTGGAGAAAAATTTCTCTGTTTTAAAAAGTGTAAAGAATTACATAATACGATGTGAGGAAAGTAAGTAGGATGTATCGGTTCTTCGAGAATAATTGATAAAACTTTTAGAGAAATACCGATAAGAATTTTTTAAAAAATTCGAATCAGTAATATATTAATGTACTAAAAGGCTATTGCGTCAGCTTAAAAATATTTCATAATATATTTAAACATTTTAGTTTTCTTTTCATCAGTTTAGTTTTTTGTACAGTTTTCATATTTATGTTTAATGCTTCATGTTACTAAAACATAATACAGAAATATACATATTAGTTCATTATTTTATGAAATTATGCATTTTAAGCAAATACATGAGCCTAATATTGTATTATATTTGATTCTTTATTTTTTTCTATCATAAACTGTATAAATACTTTCTTAGAAACCCCTCATTTTATGCAGCGAGGAGCAGAAGACTTGTTAAATACGTCTCTGTATTATTACGAGTCAATTCGTACTTCTACAGAAACTCTGATGAAGCTTTTGTATAAAATGGAACTTTTGATTCACCCGAACAATCTCAGATGAATTTGCTTTTTTTCTCCTAGGAAAGGTTTCCTATTCGGGATATCAAGTAATAAATCTGTGCTATGTAACCAAAATAAATAAGTCATCGCTCGCCTGAATTTATAAAAATTCCTTCTTTCCGACATATTATTTCGAAGACATATAACATTTTGAAACATACATATTTCGCAATTCCTTTTGATTTTATACTACATATCCTCTTTCTGTGTCATTAGTCTCATGATATTGCACATTTTTCAAGCCTAAGCTGTATTATATAAGGGCAGTATCGAGGTACGATATTCATACGGATTAAAGTCGTGTATCTAAGAAATGGAGTTCTTCAGACGCAGTTTAGTTTTCCTCACGGCTCTGGCGATGGCAGCTTTGACTATCATTCATGCTGTTCCTGACCCTGAACCGCAGCCTCAACCTGGTCTCGTAAATGGCCTCTTGGGCCAAGGGGAAAATTGAATTCTGGTATCATTTATCGTAAGTATGCAATTTTTATGTGTATTTAAGTAATTTCTCAGTCCAATGAACTGTGCAATTATTATTCTACATCCGGCGAAGTGAAAAACCTGAAATAAGGTCTCGAGCAAAACTTTTAAAAGCAAACAAAAGTCTCCGTTATGAGCAAACAGATAAACAAAAAATGCATAATTTGATAAACGATTTGGAAACTGCTGACAAAAAAAAGCTTCTATTAATAGTTACAAGTGTTCTAGCATTGAAAAATATAATGTGTTCGTAAACTGTATTGGCAATAGGGTGTACGAACAATATTTGCAATGGAGAGTAGGATAGCGTTTCGCTTACAGTGTTATGAATGAGTAGTTTCAAAACATGGAAATCAAACAGAGTCATTATTTCTGACGTCATTTATGTCCTGTCGCAGAAGCAGAAAATCACCATGCAAGTTTTCTGTGAAAAGAAGCAAAATTAATAGCTGCAGCTTATGGGATCATCAAGGTTCAGTAGAAAGCGAACCGCAGAAGAGATTTCTTTTTAAAAGCGTCATCCTCACATTAATCCACATTATTTTTTGATAACAATCGTTTTGAAGAATTTTATGAGGAAATGGGCATATTAGGAATCGATAGATGGTTTCGCTGTTGAAACTTTCTGACACTTTGAGTAACTCGGTTCCATTATAAATGCCGCTCGGTTTGACGGGTACTCTTAGTTCTCTAATTTTGTTAAAACAGTTTATATAATAGCTGATACATATTTTGGGTATGTCATAATCAGATGTTTCAAAATATATCCTTAAAACGCGTCCGAGTTCCAACAAAGCACTGAAAATTGATAATGAAATCAAACGTAATACTCCAAAATGCTCCTTGAAGATTATATAACATAAGACTTAGCAACTAAAGATGCAGTAAAAGCTCTGAAAACTAGGGGGGGGCGGCAAATAAGCAAATGTGTTAACTGCTTGGGAGATTTTATGCATTTCTCCATATGTATGTGAACACGAGCCGGTTTCCATTAAAAAGTCTTAAAAGTCCTAAAATCAAACTAGCTCCAAGCTCATGATAATCGAGAGGTTGGCAATGATCAAAATGATCTCATCAGCATGTTCAGTGGAACGTGATTCAAGATATGAGATCTATAAACTGGAATATAGAATTCCAGAATAGTAACATCTCCTCCCGAAATATTGACAGCAGATAAACTTGCTTAATATACTTTTATACATATCGGCAGCGACCTCATTTGCAAGGCAATAATGGGGTCGGCAAAGCGTCATGATATGGCAGCCAAGACTATGACCGGATATTTATAAGTAATCCGAATCGGATGAAAAACGTGGCTAGGCATTTTTATTTTGCATGCTTGGCTATTCATTAAAACTTATGTGAAGATCTATTCAAATGATCAAACGATGGTCTTCGACATATCAGCAGGTTAAATCGTTTTAATATTGCCCCATTCTCCTCTCATTTAATAAATCAGTGCTTAAGGATTACACATTGACCTCTGCAGTTTTTCTTTTTTGAAAGGTTTTTCAGTTTTTTGTACAGAAAAGATTTGAAGGCACGTTATTCAGCTCAAAATTTATTTTTGTATTTTTTGTAGCCCACGAAAAGTATACATTAAGTAAACATTAAGTATACTCACAAGATATATACTGTAAGTAAGTCTGATCACTGAAGAACTTTCCGCTGGAGTTCAAAAATTTGCCTTCTTTGAAATTGTGTTACATAATTTGCTTGCATCTGAACAGAACAACGTCTGGAAATGCACAGTGTCGTCTTATTAGTTTGACAGTGTGTTTTAAATGCATAAAATACGTGTACATCTGCTTCAATAACTACATTTAGAATTTTATTTTATTCATTCATTAAATGGGTATTTTCACATTGTTATCCAAACTATGTATTTACAGAAAAAGGTCTAATGCTTGTGGCATTAAATTATTTTAGAATCAGTTTAAGTCATTTGGAATAAACTGAATAATTTAAAGAAACTTAATAGAAAAGAATAAAAGATTTTACTAACAACAGAAGCTTAAAAGAAAGTACATTGTGGCATTCTTTTTTTGAATTTCACTTTAAGAATTAATGGTAGGTTCTCGAATAAAATGATACTGTATTTTAAACTGCAATGATATTGTTTTTTAAATGATATTCTATTTTAAATTACTGTTTACTTTTTAGTAATTCTTATGAACGTGAGTTTGTGAATATTGACGTGTTTCGTTCGTCTCATAACTATAAACACACATAACATAACACATAAAGATACGATTCCGTTTCAGAATGCTCCGCAGGAGGACATCGCTATTATAAAAGCTTGAAGAGCAGAAACAATGCAGCAAGACCTTGCGCAGAAGTCGAAGTAATACTCTTGGTTACGGGCTAGAAATTAGGTCAGTTTCTGTAAGCCATTATACCGTTCAAGGTGGCAAATATTATGAGCTTCACTTCAGTAAATTTCAATATAGGGAACTACATTTTAATTGAAAATGTATTTAGAAAAGCGTGTTGTGTTGTAAGAGCTATCCGATATTCATACAGAAGATTAGCTGCATAAATATGAACATCATGACTAATACTTTAAAGATTATTTGCAAAAGTCTCAGCGATCAGGTATTTATAGAAAGAGGAAACTCGAAAAATCAGCGATGTCTTTCCCAGGATTCCAACTCGGGTCGTTCCGAAGAGTTATACATCAAACTATTTTCCGGAGTAGCTGCTAGACTAGGAAGAGGTTTGAACAAACGTGTAAGAGGTACAGAATAGAAAATTTAGTACTTTTCGCCATCGCAGGCGGTAAAGTCGCCAAAAATGATACAACCGACGCCAAACTGTATATCCCGGCTGGTAACCTTTTACTGCCACATTATCAAGACAAGTCACGGCCATTTTTTTATCAGTCACGTCTTATTCTTAATACGTCAAAAATCGAAGAAAAACCAATCAAAATTTGGAATTTACCTAGAATAGAGGAAGAATCTGTCGAATCCTTTCAAGCGAAAGGCGTGTTATCTAATATTGCTACTTGTGGTAATAACTATGAAATGAAATTGTATTTGCGACAAAATCCAGTGAAGCTGCAACCTTTGAATTTGTCTCAGTAAACGTTATCCGGAAAGGTACATAGTTTGAGTCATCGAAACTGAGTTTCTTGAAGTGTGTGAAGCTTATTTATAGTTGCAGCGAAGAATTAACTTCGGTTAAATGGTGTGAAAATGAATCAGTTGGAAATAAGTCACGGAACCATTGTGGACAAGAGCGGCCAGAAGAACGGCATGTCATCATCTGAAAAGATATCTCGCGGAATTTATGTGGAGAAGGGAAATGACAGACCTATTTGTGAAAAAAAATAATTTAAACAATATTAAAATATTTATGCCTCTAAAGTAAAAAATTCTTAGAAAGAACATTTGTTAACATTTTCTTATGTGTGTACTTTGTGTTGCCGTCAAAAGTCTATCTAGCGAGATTTGCGCCGGCGAAATGGAAAAGTACTAAAAATTCTTAACATTAATAAGAATAAGAAGAATTGCGGTTAATAGAGATTTTATTAAAATGACTGAAATGATTCAGATTTTAACGGTCATCTGGATGGGCGCTTTTAAAGTTTAATATGACTTAGACGTAGAAATTATCAATAGAGATGACCCGGTTGGAATGGCGAAACATTTTATAGGATGCTACATGAATATATCTTAAACTAACATGGGAACGTTATACTTCTTCTTTATGCATGAAAACTAAAAAAAATCCGTATATAACATAATTCTATAACGTAGGCAATTTATAAAATTAGACATATTATGAATTAAATGTATTTTTTTATTTAAGTCTATCAAATTAAAAGTAAAAAAATATAAACTGCATTTATTGCTTTCAAGCAGTCTACTTCATTACTAACACACAGATTAAAATTAAAAAATAAAATATCTTACGTTTTGCCGAACGGCAAGACTCCAAAGAACAGTGAAACAACGTATTTAAAACTATATCATTGAAAAATCGTATTTCAGTACTTATAAACTTTTAAGGAAGTTTGATTTATTTAATTACGATAAAGCACTCGAGGTCTATCTGCGTAGGGGAAGGGATGCCTTCGTGAGGATTTTCTAAAGGAAACTGGCTAGTGTACACGTTACTAAGCTAAAAGTAAGATTTTCAGCTCTGATAGTTTTCTGTAGCTTTTCAATGAAATGTGGCAATAACAAAGTAAAAAAAATACAGCTTGCATTTAGTTGAAGATCTTATGCAGCGAATGAATTTCCACTTCAATGCATATTTTCGAAATTGTAGATGCTGTATGTGTTAGTTGCGTCTCAAAACAAAATGTTTTTTCATGATGTCCTTTTTTTCACCGCAAAGGCAGTTTATCAACTTTCAAATTCTCTTCTCCTAAAATATATCATTTTGCGGCCTATTTTTACGGAACAAAAAAAAGTAACATAAATTTTTGGAAACAAATATCGATAAATGCATTAAATTTAATCGAGGTTTTTAAGCTGTTTGACATACACTATTTAAAATTTTTTTGAAATATTCTTTGCAAAATAATCCCTTTCATCATCTATAACAATTATTAATTTTTTCTAAATATGGATTTAAAAATTTCAAGAGAAGGAAAAATTCTTATTTTTGTTCAAAGAATGATTTTAATCAGAACGCTGTTATGTTTCAGGTCAATGTAAACTTTCTAAATGCATGAACAGTTGATTTTAATTAAATGGAAGTTTTAGAATTCCATATTTTCTATACTTTCACAGCAATTTGAATTATTTTTTAAATTTTATGTGGGTAATATCTTGCTAAAAGTTACGTTGAATGTATCTCATTTTTAAACAGCAGCTTTTTGTAGCAAAAAGAGTAAAAATGCAGTTCTGACATATAGTTTATTTTCGCCTTATTATCTTCATGCTACGCTACACTAACACAACATAAACTATTTACATAATTTCCAGTTCCAAAGAATTCACAATTACTACAGCTTTTGCCAGATATTCACTGTTTCTAGCAAAGCTCTTTCTTGATTATAATCTAATCAAAAGCATTATAAATCAAAAGTAATCTAATCATAACCATTAAAATTTACATACCACAGGTTTATTTCTTATAACGCTCTGTTGAATCGCAGAAATATGTTGCAGGCATGAGACAATTCAGTAATTTAAAAACAATACATACACATACTTTTAGTATTGGAGACATTTTTTGTCTTCAGTTTATTATTTAATATTTTATTTCTGTTGTTGTTGCTTATGCTCACTTCTCTGACATAATCAGCGCAAGCCCACGAAATTCCTCGTGGCAAGGAACTCTAGATTATGCCTGTTGTTGGCAACAGCTTTGAGCACCTAACACGTGACAGTGCGATTTGACTCAGTTCCACCTCCAGTTTAAATGGAGAGTACCCGGGGGGACGGATCCGAGGGTATCCCACCCCTCTCCCCTTCCACCAAACCACACGAAAGGACTTTCGATTCGCCGCAAATTTAGTGTGCCGCCATGCCGCACCTAGGCTATACATTCACAAACATCCATGCCTCCTCCAAAATTCGAACTCGAGCATTTCGGCACGGCAGTCAGCGATGCTAACCGCTATACCCGGTTGGGCGGCAGTTTATCTGTTGTGTAGTATAATGTATCTAATATATAACTTTTATAATTACTTGCAGCATTAAGATAATTCACAATATACACTTTTTATCACACTTAGGTGTTGCTTGGTAAAAGATTAAGAATTTTATTTTCATTAATTCCATTAGTATAACTACAAAACACGATTAACGTCTCCATCAGTATGAAAAAAAGGAAAATTTAGGAATAACTTCAATAATGTATATGCTTAACAAAAAAAATTCTGTATACCATATTTTATATCCTTGATTTTCGCAAGTTTATTTATGAAATTTTGAATGAAAGCCGGAATTACGAAACCGCATTTACTAGAAACCTTTTACTAAAGTTAATAAAACTTATCAAGAACTGCCCTAATATTATGTGCTTAGATCAGCAGTCTCAAAGTGCTGGCCCTCGAAGGAATTTTATGCGTCCCACAAATAAATTTCAAATATGTATTTTGCAGATACGATGTTGCAAATATTTCAGGTTTTAGATGTTATTATTTTCTTTACCAACGTGAATAATGCCCCAGAAAATGTAATTAATCTAACTTAAATATCAGAAAATCTAACTTAACTAATTAATTTACAGTGCGATATAAGTCTTATTCAAAAATATGAAGACACATATTTTATAAATTTAATGCGTATTTCTGCCAAAACAGTAAAAAAGATCAGCAATGGATTTTTTCACTGAGAATAATAATTTTCGGAATATATTTACTTGTAAACAGCGTTTTTTTTCCAGTTGAACTTTATACAGAAACGAACCTGATTGACCAATGAACATTTAGAATCCGTGATGAAGATAATTTCTAAAAATTTCTCTTGAAGGCTCGAAACTTTACCAAGATCGAAATGCCATCATGTCTGAAGCTGTAATAGGAAATAAAGGAGTTTATGATTATTTATAAATAAATACGTATTTTTTATTTATGAATGAGAAGAAAAATTTAAGGAACAAGATAAAGATATCGGGTTGTTAGTAGTTATTCTTAAGATTTTTTGCATTTGGTTAATTTTATGTGAAAACGTAGAATTTTTTAATTTGCTTATTTTTATTTTAATGAAAATAAATTCTTTAATGTTTAATTAAATATGACAAAAATGCCAGTTTAAAAATTTAATATTTAACTGTCAATATATTTGAATTACATAATGCAACCAATAAAAATTATGTACAGATACCAAACGTTAGATTTCAAGTAGAAAATAAATATAAATTTGAATATTTCGGTTTGCGATATTATTATTATTGTTTATATATATATTTAGGAAGCTACATTAAAATTTATTACTGTTTCCTATTTTGTTAAGAATATGTTTAATTTTGTTTAAAAAAATTAGCAATTTTTGTGTACTCTAGCTCTTTTAGCTCTAAATTTTCTAGCTCCTTTTAGATCGTCAATTAAGCTATCAAGCAATCTGAGTTTAAAACTATTGCTTAAAACAAATCCGCAGCACAGTAATCAGTCTGTAGTACTGCCTGGATCTTTCATTTCATACTCCAGTTATCTTTCCAAATTCACAAGTTATGATACTAAGGGATTCAAAACACTTGTCGAGCTCTCTGAACTTCCACTTTTCTTTCCATATACGCGGATTCACCCATAAATACACTAAAATACCACTTCACCCATAAATACACTGAAGTGAATTAGGGATAGAAAGTCAATAACGAGTTGGATCTCCTCTGCCGTGATAATGGCCGCCGCACGCGAAGCATAGCGCACGCGAGGCATTCAATAAATTTGCGGAAGCATTCTACGAAATGTTTTGCCAAACGTTGGATAGAACTGTTCATAATTCCGGTAGGGTCGCTATTATTGTTGATATGGTTTCACATCTTTCTACAAAACATCCAATAGGTGCTCACTAGGATTTATGTCAAGGCTTCTAGGTAGCCATTTTATGACGAAAAGTCAGAAAAATGCTCATCCAACCAGGCAGTAGCCAACCAGGACCTGTGAGAGATGCAATTGTTTCGCTGAAATACTCAATTTCCATGTGAATGAGAGAACAGCATAAATGGGTGGAGATCCATTTATGTTGCGCAAAAAATCTACGTGCCAAATAATACCAAGGGAGGTTGGTACAAGTAACACTGCCAAGAGAAAACAGAGACCGTTATTAATCCGCCATGATCTTCTACAGTTCCAGCTTGGCATGCAGGATCCATGGCTTCATGATCCTAACGCCATATTCTAGCCTTCCGTCGGTGTTAAATAGTCGGAATCGAGACTCATTACTCCATGTTATTCTTTTCCAGTCCCTTAGAGTGCATTGTCTGTGCTCTCTTACCCAGATAAGACGGTCAGCTCGATGGCATGCATGAGGCAATGATACTCTACTGGGTTTACGGCTTCTGAAGCTCATATGTTGAAGAGAGCGTTTACTGACTATACGACTGGCGCTTTGATTTAGCAGGGTGGTAAATTTAAGCTAATGGTTGGTTACGCTGGCTATGCACAATATGGCTGAGCAGTCTCACACCACGCTTATTCAAGGCTAATTGTCCTCTGCAATTTACCCGATCGTTAGTTTTGTTTCTCACCATCCATGTATTCTCGAAATACTCTTGACATTGTCGACCTTGAAAGTCCTAGTTCTATGACGATTTCAGAAGTTGAACGGCCCCTGTCTCGAGCACCTACTATTTGTACGCGAATCGAAGGTGTCTAAATTAAAACTTTTCCCAATATTGGCAATTGAAAAGACTAATTAACAACAACCATAGAACTAGTTACATGCAGTTACCATAACGCCCTCACGTGGGCATAAATGCGATTCAGTGTTATACAATTTGCATAGCCATGTCTATCCGTAATTCAGTGGCACTTCAGTGGTTTTAGTTATTTTATTATTATAGTTTTTAGCACTTTTGATTATTTATATTAATTACATAAATTTTTTTCTTCTAGGAGTGGAAAATGAGAAGACGTCTGTATACACTTCTCTTGCATATATACTGCTGCAGAAGTTAAAAAAAAAACTTGAAAAGCTTCGGACATTTGTATTAAAACTCATGTTAAAAAATTTATTAAGAGTTTCCTATTTGATATGTGTTTCCAAAATGTGTAATAATAAAATATTTCGGAAAGATTCGCATAAAATTTTTGTTTAATTTCATTATGAAGTATGCACCTGAATCTAAATTTTCGTAAAGAGTTTTTGGTTTTGAATTATTTTCTGTATGCATAACATTATATATTCCCACACCCATCATTCCCCGAGCAACCCTTTTTCTGCATTAATCATTTGTAAACTTTGCTTCTAGCTTAACATTTCCAAATTTGATCATTGTTAAAAACATTTTTTGAAGTTATGTATATATAAAATAAACTGAAAGATACACTCGCTAATTTAAACATTTATAGTAGGCAAAACAGCAGTGTTAGTTTAGCACAGAATTTGAGCAGAACTCTTTTGGTCAGACACAAGTTCCTTTTCTTTAGGGACAAAAAAATTACGGTTAAGTTAGGCAAAGGAGTGTGATAACTGATGGATAGTCTGAGAACTTTGTACAAACTTTCAGTTCTTTCTCATCTGAAACTCTAATTTTAGTTAGAATGTATGCATGGAATTCAGTTGTTTAAAAACGCCAAGCCCTCGTGCATGATATATTGCAAAGACAGCTGAGCTATCCGTGGAGTGCAACAAACACGTCTTTTCAGTCGTAAGTGTTCCGGTGCAAACAGTTCTTCTTGATGAACTTATGCAGAATGCTAGTAAGTTAGAACAATGTCTCATGATTAATTATGACGATCTAGAAATCCCCTTCCTTTTTTATGCACGTATGCCGAAGTTCAAGAACATTGGACATCATTCACGTTTTGGAAGACTCATGTGCAAACTCAAGACAAACTAATCAGCTATTTGAAATTAAAGAAACGTGATCGTATGTTCGCGATTAATTGCCTTTCTTATTTCATGTGCCACCCAAAGTGAACTACACAAAACATATATCTCCTCCTACAGTATTATAGTTTGTGAGCAGGTCTTGAAAATGAGAAACGGTACTTACGTACTATGATGACTACCTTGGCGACATTTGGAGATAAAAATCTTCATTGGCAT
>KK115205.1:177087-190295 GCA_000611955.2 Stegodyphus mimosarum | reverse complement strand
TTATTAACAAGTACGAATGCCAAAAGCCATAGTACATCCCAAACCCTCTGAAATCCTATTCGAAGAAGCACGTTAGTGCCAAAATTACATATTAAATACAATTAAAACTTAAAATCCTAGGTAAAGATTTACATGAAAATATAACTCAAATAATGCTTAGCAAATTGTAATTTATGGGCAAAATTGGGAAAAGCTGAAGTTGTAATAAAAACAAAGTATACAATAATAAATAGTAATATCTCAGTGAGAGTTGCATAGTTGTTTCGTCAGGGGAAAAGAACCGTGCCCCTTTCGCTGAAATATTACTTCCACGCGTTTCAACTGATGACCAATTGAGACAATACCGCGTCGATTAATTGACTAAATTTTGAAATCTATTACATTTTTTAATACTAATCTAAATTGTATTAAATTGTAATTACTAATATATATATATATATATATATATATTAACACCGGTACTTTTAGCAGCTTTCGCTAGTCAAGGTGGAAGGATGGAAGAAGATGTTGACACAACCCGAGTTCAGCTAATTACCATCTTTATTTCCAGGCACATTAGAAACATTCTTCGTAGACACTATACTTTTTTTATCATAAACAATTATAATAATTTCTCATATACACAGATTAACGGGTGCAACATCATTTTAGACGGGGACGCAAAGCGAGGAGCTATGAGCAAGATAAAAGCTAGGAAAAGCAGAATGGCGGAATTAGCTTGCCAGAGTATTTATACCAGAGTAGTTGCTATTCTACAGACAAGCTATGATTAGTTAGTATTAGTTTTGGTTTGCACTTTTCAAACAGCGTTACGTAACGTAGAAAAATCTCGAATTCGGGAAAACAGATCAATTTAGGTGGAGATTACCAAATTTAGAATGCTGATTTTGAGATCGGCAATTAGTTTTTTAAAGCAGCTATCGTATTTTCTTATATCTTTTCATTAATTTTTCAAGTTTCCCCTCACTTTGTTGCAACTCATTTTGCCTTTTCAATTTCGGTATTTACTTTAGCATAGAGTATTTATATTTACGCTTTCGAAAGAGGCCCTTTTTTGCCTTTGCATATGACAATCGAATTTTTCTAGTAAGAAAAAATTTGAGCTTTACATTTTAGTATAAAATTCCTGTGAGTTTTTAATTTTTCCTGATTGAAAAAAAAATTAGCGTTGCATGTATTCATTTATAATTTTTCTACTTGTAATATTTGTTTCAATTTAGTCTCGGTTTTCTTCTCTATACTGCTATTTTATTTTTGTATTCGGACAACAAAAACTGGTAAGGGACAAATTCAATGAGAAGCTTCAAATCATGGTTTTGGTTTCTTGAAAAAATAACAATTTTTTTAAAAAATGCAAAACATTTGTGCTGGTTAGAACATCTGATGTCTCAGTGGATTTGCCGGAACGAAACTTGTTTTTGATTGTCCAGTTAATTGATTTAATTTAAAGCTTCAGAACACTTTTCCCTTGACAAGTTCTGTTTGGAGCTTTGAATGAAAGAGATTAACTATGGTTAGAACTCTTGTATATTTTATGTATTTTTACCTTTCCTATTCCAAATGTTTTTTTTAAAATAATTTATGCAAAGTTCATGAAAATAAGAAATGGGTAAAGGATTATGGTTCTTAGATATCCTTGAAAATTTTAATTTTAATTTCCAAATTACATATATATATATATATATATATGCGTTGAGGAAAAATTTACTAAATAAACGAAAGAGATTAGGTTGTTATTATTTATTCTCAAGTTTTTGCGCCCCCTTAGAAAGTTTTCATAATTTGTTTCTTCTGAGAAAGTTAATTAGTGGTTAATACTTAGGCTTTTCGCACATTTATAGACGATTTTCATTGTATATATATGTAAGGTTTTAGTTTAAACTAACAAAGTTTTATTTTAATTTGCCTTTCCTATGTGTTCTTATTTCAACTTCTCGTTAGAATGAGCGCGCGTTTCAGCTTTATGCTAATTTGAAGTGGAGCCAAGTTTGTATTTAAGCGATAGGTAGGAACCTCTCAGTGTGAGAGAGCTTTTAGTCTCAGACCACAGCTGCTCTGTTCGACGTTCGCCTGACCAGCTAGTATTTAAATTCTAAGCCTTGGCGCTGTTACTCTATTACTTATTGAAGTAATCTAAGTGCGTTAGTATTAGCTAAATCTTGCTACGCACCGTTAATCGTTTAGCATAGAGGCCAACATCGCGTTCATAACTCTTTGAGCAACGACTATTTAATTTCTATTTAACTTTAGTTCAAATTATTTGATTGTTCAGTTTAGACCCAAGGGCGGTCATTACTTTCTGTATCCCTCCCGAGTTGGGAAGTGGCCGTACATAATTGTGGTTTAATAAAAGAGGATTTTGAATCCTTCTTACGTGTAGTCATTCTACCACTCAATCACAGTATTCTACCACAGGACATAGCTGCATTCAGCTCCCTGTTCAAGATCAGGACTTAGTTTCTTCACGAATATGTTCGCCAAGAGTATGCACCGAACACTCAGTCCTGACATATAGAAACATTTTTACCTAAACGTTTTGTGTTTAAAATGTTCTGTTTGATAACACTTATTCTTTACGATTGTGAAAATTCCAAGACAATAAAACCTTTTGTATAACGGAGGAAGTATTTTGTACCATTTCTGTTGAACAGCTTTCCAAACTCTAGGGAGGGTTGTAGATCGACGTTTGGATAGTCCGCTTTTTAAAAGAATAAAAGCGCAAAAATCCTTGGGTCATCAAGAGATTTAATAAGAACAGAGGTTAAGGGTATGTTTTCTTGTTCCATTTTTTCCAGGAAATTAACAGTGGATTTTTTCGTGTGGCTGCTTGCTTTGTATTGATACAATTTTACTGATTAAAGTGAAGGTATTTCATATTTGAAAATTGGGTATAAAATACGTTCTTGAAATATGTGGAATTTATCTTAATATTTCTCTATTTTATTTTTAATCTGCCGCTATTTGAAAAACCAGCAACAATCATAAATCCTATTGAATAACTTTCTTTAGATTTTTTTAACCATGTTTTAATATTTTGCTTCTCCTCTTTGAATGATAATAAATGGATCTTTTTTTTATTGCAGTCGTTTAAGTACAACCAAGATTCATCTATTATGACAACATTTTTCCATTTTTGCCCAGATAAATGTGTCTCGTGAAGAATTCTAAGCGCATTCTGCTTTTGAGGATATGTCGTGGAGAAAGACTATGCACATTATGTATTTCGCCTTGGTTCAAAGCAGTATTAGACATTTTCTTTACAGTTGACACTAAGCATTTCAATAGTTTTGAAACTGCCTTTTGAATTCGCGGATTTTCTTTTAACATTAAAGATCTTACCTTTGCAACATTCGAAACATTCCGTTTTTTCCTTATATATGTATTTGGAATAATTTTCCCACTTCAAGCCAAGCTCTGATGTTTTTTCCCTCTCTTATTGACAGTCTTACCTATCCGCAGCTTTAGATATCGAAAACTTTACGGCTTTCATAGCGTTTTTTAATAACTAGATGCGAATAATTTTCTTCGGAAAGAGCACAACACAGCCTTCCATCTACTGTTTCTTTAAAAGCGCCGTTTTGCATGATAACAAACCAGCCAGGTAGCAGCCGATAATTTATACATTCACAAATATAGTTGCAGTTAAAAAATAGTTTCCAAGCAGATGACTCTTTTATAACAAAGTGAGAACAGTCCTCTGTACAATAATATTACAATTTCGAAGAAATGTCAGCCTGAAAATTTAATATTTAGCTGTCAATACGTTTGAGTTATAAAATGTAGCCACCAGAAATTTCTTGAAGTCAAAAATATTCAGACATAAATTCAGATTTCAGGCAGAAAATAAGTATAAATTTCAATTTTGTGTCGTAATTATTTTGTTTAATATTTAGTAAAATTTTTTTATTTAGTTTAGGAAAATCATTTTATTTAAAAAAGTCTTTTTTCCTTACTTGTACGAAATACAGAAAGTATTATAATCACGAAAAATTCCGAGTATCATATTCTAACGAAAGCATCCATTTTGACAGCTATCGAATGCAATTTAACATTTTTGTGGGACATCTGTACGTAAGGAGAAAGCAAAGGACGCTTTTGTTCGGATTATAAAATTGATTTAAAATGGATTCAGAAGAGATTTTTGGTCACGTCTGTACTTACGTACGTATGTATGTATATATCTCGCATAACTCGAAAATAGTAGCCTCAGAACGTTGAAATTTTGTATATAGGACTGTTGTAACATGTAGTTGTGCATCTCCATTTTTGGTTGCAATCGGCAGCACTAAAAGTATATAAATACTTTATATATACAATGTACGTCCAGAAAGTAAGTTCCGTTTGGTAATAAAAGTAAATTGTGTACAGCTACAGAAAAGTTATTTATTGCACAAAATTCAACAACTCTTAAACTACTTTTCCACATAACTGCCGAAATATTGCAGGCATTTGTCATAGCGTGGCACAAGTTTTTGTATACCTTCTTCATAGAAATTTGCCGCCTGTGTCTTCAACCAGTTGGAAACAGTTTCTTTCAGCTCGTCGTCATTGTTAAAGTGTTGACCGCCAAGGAAAGACTTAAGATGTAAGAACAGATGAAAGTCGCTAGGAGCGAGGTCAGGGCTGTACGGAGGATGGTCAAACACGTCCCAGCCAAATCCCTGTAGGAGGTTTTTCGTCACATTTGCAGTGTGTGGTCGTGCGTTGTCGTGAAGAAAAACAACACCTTTTGACAGCAATCCTCGGCGCTTATTCTGAATTGCACGGCGCAATTTCCGAAGTGTCTCGCAATAAGCATCTGCTCTGATTGTTTGACCACGCGGTAAGAAATTAATGAGTAAGATGCCTTTCCAGTCCCAGAACACTGTGCACATCATTTTTCGAGGTGTCAAGATTTGCTTCGGCTTAACCTTTGCTGGGGATGAAGTGTGCCTCCATTCCATTGATTGCCGCTTACTTTCAGGGGTGTCGTAAGAAACCCAAGTTTCATCTCCTGTGACTATCTGTGTCAGAAATTCTTCACCGCTTTCAGCATAACGGGTCAAAAACTGAAGTGCACTACCCATCCGTTTTGTTTTGTGTTGCTCAGTAAGAATCTTTGGTACCCAACGTGAGCAAAGTTTACGAAATTTCAGTTTTTCGGTAACAATTTCATGCATTAGTGATCGTGAAATTTGGGGAAATTCCATAGCGAGAGCACTAATTGTAAACCTTCGGTTTTCATGGATCTTGTCATCAATCGCGTGAACCAGTTCTTCTGTAACCAAAGATGGACGCCCACTTCGTTCTTCATCGTGCGCATCACTACGTCCGTCATTGAACTTTCGGACCCATCTTCTCACCATTGAATCACTCATCGCTTTTGGTCCGTAAACATCGCAAATTTGCCGATAAATTTCACTAGGTTTCACTTTCCTCGCATTCAGAAAACGAATCACAGATCTGATTTCACAAGCGGCGGGATTTTCAATCAACACCGACATTGTAAACAAGCACAACAAAGCGTACGTGACTGACAGCGATCTCCAAATGGCGCGCGTTTCTTCTCCTTGATACAGAGCGTCTACTGCGCATGTGCGGAACTGCGATCGCAGAGCTGCAGCGGAGATAAATTGAAACGGAACTTACTTTCTGGACGTGCCTCGTATATATATATATATATACACTGACTACCAATAAGTATTTGGACACCTATGCAAATGACGATATCTGCGGTCCTAAGGTACGTCACGGACTCCGCCGGTATATATCGTGTAGGAAACAGCATCGGCTTTAGTCGCATGCAAGATGCCTCGCAGTTCGGAGCTCTCTGATTTCGAAGAAGGTATAATTATCGAGTATCACAAATGTGGCCGATCCTTAAGGAACATATCTAGCTATCTGAAGTACCCAAAATCGACAGTGGCCTATATGATTAAGAAGTGAAAGGTGAGCGGTGATTCTCGGAGTGTGCCCCGAGTCGGCAGACCAACGAAACTGAGAGACAGAGACCGACAAGTGCTGTCCAGAGAAATGCGGAAGAACCGCATCCAACATCCTCGCGGATCCGCACATCCCGCATCCGCACATCCTCGCGGATGATGGCCATCATCCGCGAGGAGTTTCAACAGGCATCCGGCAGTATTGTTCCAATGAATACCATCCGTAAGGAAGCACATCTGCTTGGTTTTCATGGTCGTGCTGCTGCCCTTAAGCCTTTGAACGCAAAGTCCAACCGCGCTGCTCGGTTAATGTGGTGCAAAGCACATCGAAATTGGACCGTAGATCAATGGAAACGGGTTCTTTGGAGTGATGAATCAAGGTTCACCCTTTACCTTTCGGATGGCAGGGTCTGGGTGTGGCGTCTACCTGGAGAACGTCTCCTGCTAGAATGCATCGTGCCGACAGTCAAGTTCGGCGGAGGTGGAATTATGGTCTGGGGTGATTTTCCTGGTATGGGCTGGGACCCTTGGTCCCCATTCATGATAAACTCAACTCCGATGCCTACTGCACTATTTTGGATGACAATGTGCTTCCTACGTTGTGGCAGTTTTACGCGTTGGACCCCTGTTACTTTCAGGACGACAATGCCAGTTGTCATGTTCGACGTTAACCAAGGCTTGGTATGGTGCCAATGGAGTTCATCGAAAGGACTGGTCTGCCCAAAGTCCAGACCTGAACCCTATCAAAAACCTCTGGGACGAGTTGCATCCCCGATTTCAAAGGTGCACTACCCGTGCAAAATCGGTGAAGGAACTTCTTTGTCTTCTCCAAGCCGATGGAAGACTAGCTGTCATACAAAGACTTGTGGAAAGTATGCCCCGGAGGGTCCACGCTGTAATTACCTCTCGTGGAGGCTCTACCAACTATTGATTTTGAATAAAGTTAGTTTTTCTTTTCTATCACAGGTTTCCAAATACTTATTGGTAGTCAGTGTATGTACCCACTCTTTTACTCGGCTCCTTGAAATCAGTTTTTTTCTTATATGTTGGTAAATTGTGCATTTTTTGCTTTAAAAATGATTCAGTTATCTTGTTCTTATCTTTTGGTTAAGATTTTTATGCCTTTAGTTAACCTGCATATTATAGTTGCAGAATTATCAATAATTTAAAAGTTGTTTAAGTGCGGCTAAGCCTAATGTTTTCACTATAGCAACCATATTTGTTTACATTTAAAACTTAACAGAATAGTGAATTAAGTCAGTTTTTGCACCTTCAGTGTCTTTTAGCCGAACGGGACCAAAAGTAAACTTTCAGTTTTGTGTACCGAGAAATCAACCTTCTTGCCCGCTGGCCGAATTGCTTGTTTTTGCTTAGAAACTCTAATTCTACTTGTAAAAAAAATTTTTAATTGTTTTAGCTGTATTTGGTTTTATTTTTACTATATTTTTCAATTTTTAATAAAGTTAGTTTGAAGTTTTTTGTATTTTTGCCTTGTCGCGAAGTGAGAACTAAATTAATTGAATGAGAAATATAACTCTAATGGAATTCGAGGAAATAAGTTTAAACGAAATGCAACAAATAATTAAATATTCCGTACAAGGAAGTCATGTGGTGTACACATCAGATTTTTTTTCTTTTAAATTCCGATTGGTCAGCTTCTTTCATTTTCGGCTCGCAAGCCAAGCTTGAGACCTCATATATATATATATATATATATATATACCACATTGCGGTAACATTTCTTCATCAGAACAATTTTTAATGACACATTATTATGGTTTTTAAAGAGATAAAAGTTAAATGATAAAAGAAAGTGATCGGCTTGCTTATAACTCTTGCACTACGCCTAATATAATAGTTCTTTATTATCATTATTTTCTATACAAACAAATCAGATATCTTTATCAGAAAGTCTTTAGTAATCTCAATTATTATCAACACTGAGTTCTTCCGCATTGATTTAACAACCATTCATCAGATACTAAAGAAAATAGCCGACTTATATTGATTGATATATATTAAGGGTTAACCAAGGATGAGTTAAATTATAGTTATTTTTTCCATTTCTTAACTAATCCGTATTTGCAATGAGAATAAATATAAAGAAGTTTTGTTTATTAAGAGTAATGAGGCGTACACAGTAATAAAAGACATAATGATTTTCTATCTGCGCTTGACTACCCAACTTGCAATATCTTAAATTTTATTATCAATCGGAAAAAACGATTTATAATATAATACACCAATGCTTAGAGAGGATTTAACCGTTACTATTTGCTAAATTGAAATATCTGGTGTAGATACCACGTGACTTCTTTGTACGGCCTATTAAATTATACACACTTTCGGCTGCATTTTATTTAAACTCATTTCCTCGATTTTCATTAGAGATATATTTCTCATTCAATCAATTCAGTTCTCACATCGCGGCAAGGCGAAAATACATAAAAACTCAAAATATCACTTCCTTGTACGATGTAAAGGAAATACTGCAACCGCGACGAATTTCGCGTATTATATTTCAAAGAAAATATCCATTTTGACCACTCTCGAAATCATTTGAACGATGTTTTCGCGTGACATCTGCAATATATTGCGAAATGGATTTAAAATTGATTCAGAAGAAATTATTTCTTGACATCTGTACGTATGCATCTATGTAGGTGTATATGTATGTATGTATCTCGCATAACTCAAGAATGAATAGCCGTAAAACTTTGAAATTTTGTATGTGGGGCTGCTATAACATGCGGTAGTGCACCTCCCCTTTTCTTTGCAATCGGCTGCACCAGTCGTAATATTTGTATATGTATATATATATATATTTCCAGTTTGTTACCTTACTAGGTGAGCTTAGATTTTTTATACTTATGTTTTGGTAAATTGTGCATTCTTTGCTTTAAAAGTGGTTGAATTATGCCGTTTTTATGCCTTCAGTTAATGTGCATGCAATAGATGTAGAATTATCAAAAAATTTAAAAGCTTAAGTGGCGATTTAAGCCTTACAAACCGCCATTTGAAACTCAATAGAATAGCGAATTAAGTCAGTTTCTGCACCTTCATTGTTTTTTTTCCCGAGTGGGACCAAAAGTAAACTTTCAGTTTCGTGCACCGAAAAATCTGCCTTCTTGCCCGCTGGCCGAATTTTAATTGTAACTCTAATTTTAATAGTAAAAACTGTTGTTTAACTTTATTTGATGTTTTATAGTTTTCTGTATTTTACGGTTAATGATGTTTTGAGTTTTTATGTATTTTTGTTTTGCCGCGAAGTGGGAACTGAATTAATTGAATGAGAAATATATCTCTAATGAAATTCGAGGAAATAAATTTAAATGAAATGCAGCAAAAAACGTGTATAATTTAGCAGGCCATACAAGGAAGTCATGTGGTGTTCGCATGAGTTTTTTTTATGGGAAAACTATCACCATAGCAACCGTTTGAAATAAAAATAACAATAATGATATTTTTGTTAAGTTAAACTTTAAGAAAGGTTTTTTTAATAGGAGTAAATTTAAATTATTGTTTTTAATATTACTATAGGATTACCATTACTATTAATGTTATTACTATTAATATTGTTACGAATATTGGATTTATACAATTAATTTTAGTAGAATTATAGTTAAAATTGTTGTATTTCTCCATGCAACGCAGCGCGATACAAATTTTTGGAGAAAGCTATGCGGACAGAAGCATGTGCATTTATGATTGAATAAATGGATATATCGGTAATCGGTACTGGACATACTGAAATTGAATATATGTAATTGACCACTATGTTAGCTGTAACCGTAATTCCATCTTTTTGTCGGTTTCCAGAAATCTCGAGAAGCAGAAAATGCTAGAACTATCCCGCGGGGCCGGTTGAAAACTATTTAAAGCCGGAGAAAGACATCTCAGTTCAGTTGTTTAGTTAGTTGCGTAGTTAATGTTACTGCGATTTATTTAGTTCCGCGCGAACTGAGATAAATCAGAACTTTCTCTTTACATAACGCTTGTATTTAAACGTTTTTAGTAGTCTATGTACTGATTATACTGCGTGATATTATGAACACTTGTACGAATATCTCTGAGGAAAATTTAAGCATCCTGATATATTTCTTTTGATAAGAATAAATTTTATTTACTTATTATCGGACTTGTGAGTTCAATCGATTATGAACCCGTACGTACGCACGCAACAATATTTAAATAAGTTTAGAATTTTTAATACGTTTGTACTCCTACATTAACTTTTATTGAAAACTGTTCTTCTAAACTCGCTTTAAGCGTTACACCACTAATTGTTGAGTTTTCGTTGAAAAAAACTTGGAATGCGATCAAAACTTGAATACATTTTCAACAGTTCCATGTAATTTTCATCATTTTATAAATAGTTTAAAATAAAAGAAATGTAAATATAAATAAATATATAAAATTAAAAAAGACGACAAAAAAAAATTCTGAAAGTTTTCAGATTTTACATTACTCCCCAAAACAGCAATATCGGAAAATAATTTTAAAACGAACATATCTTTAGAATTTCCGATACACAGTCTCGCGCGCTGGACATAATTTTTTCCCCCGTACAGTGTTGCCATTACTCTCTTTGAAACCGTTGAGTTTCTTAATAAAAAATTCGTTAAAGTGTTAACAAAATATGAAATCAATAGTAAAACAAATTCCAAATTTGGGATTCCAGATGTCTGTATTCGGAAGAGGATTACGTTATTCAAAATTGGATGAATCTAGCTACCGTCGTTTTATCACAGTCCCAGAAACATATATACATTTATGCAGATTCTTCATTATTTAATTTCTTTAAATATAACACCGTGCTCTAATATTTTGTGGCAACAATTTGAAAAGTTAACCAACATTTATAGTGAACCAACGCAAAATGCCAAAACGAAACTAATAGTTTTTCTGGGCTAATTCCCCTTAGACTAAAAAAGAAAGTTTAAGGTTTTATAAATAGTCAAGATGGTTGAATGCTTTACATCAAAAAATATTTTGCAAATTTTGACTTAATTTTTACCAATTTTAAAAATATGAATAATTTAAATTTATAACCGAACTTGTTATTAATTTGTAGCAGTTTTGTTTACTTCAGATAACGAAATGTTAATATTTTTTCTTTATTTATTGACTCAAGTAATATTTTCAAATGCAGACGATAATTCTTATGATTTATTTTCATTGAAAAAAAAAATATCACGAGAAGCATCTATCAAAACTCTCAACAAAAATTTGGAGTTTGGGAATTATTGTATGAGTTACCGATGAACACTTGTTGAACAATTTACTTTAGTACGAGAAATATTTTGACGATGTTTGTCTTAATAAAATTAAAACTTCAAAATAGAGAATAATATATTAGAAAAAAGGGAAGAAAAAAAAATCTGAAATCTTTCAAACTTTACAGCTCAAATATCTGAAAGGGGCTTTTTTTTTTAACGTTTTGTGGGTTACCTTTATTTATTAAATATCATGTTCTTCGCACTTAAACCATTAAATACAATTCAACAGCAATATCGCAAAAGAATTTTAAAACGAGCATATATTTAGAATTTCCGATACACAGTCTCGTGCGCTGGAGATAATTTTTTTTTTCGTACAGTGTTGCCATTGCTCGCTTTGAAATCGTTGAGTTTGTTAATCAAAAATTCGTTAGTTTTACGAAATATGAAATAAATAATAAAACAAATTCCAAATGCGGTCTTCCAGATGTCCATGTTCGAGTGGAGATTAATGTTATTCAAAATTCGATGGCTTTAGGTACCGTCGTTTTATCACAACGCGAGAAACATACATAGATTTATGCACATTCTTCATTATTTAACTTCTTTAAATTTATTACAGGGCTGTAATATTTGGTGGCAACAGTTTGAAAAGTTAACCAACATTTAAAGTTTTCAACGGAAAATGCCAAAATGAAATTAATAACCCTTCAGGGCTAACGCCTTTGAGCTAAAAGGAACTGAATTCTGTGTTTCAATATTTCGTACAATACGTATGCAAATAAATTTCAAAAATACAAGTGTCCGAAAACAAATGTCAGCCACTGTATGAAGCTTTAGTCAAGCGTAGCCATTTTCTGGTATATTTTTCATAAAATCTAAATCTACACATCTGAATCACATTTTTATCAGAAGTTTTATCTTGGAAGATAAGTGCATATCTGTATTCGTATTCTTGGGCGGAGCAGATCACGAGGTACGCTTCCAGCTTAACATAAATACAAATTTATTTCCATGATGAAAAATAAAGCGCAATAACGTTAAGAACGAATCCAAAACATGTTAGATTATGACAGATTACGTTGGCCAGCAAACGCATTCTTTCTACTTTAACGCTTTTACACGGATCATTGCAAGCTGAACATCACGTGTTAGCGGCGTTCGCGTTCCGTAAGGACTTGCATAGTTTGTGAGTTCACCTTTCCGCAGCCGATCAATGAATGTGAAACGCCATGAGCCGCTATGAGTCATCGGCGGGGAGCGCATTGCTTCCTTCCCTTTTAGTTATTTGCCATTTTATTCTTTCTTTTTTTTATTTTTCTCTTTTTAGGAAGTGGGTATGTCGTAGCGTCTGCTACCGAGTGGAGAATTTCATTTTCTACGTACTGTCTTTCGTCATTTTTTCTAATGCAATGTTCCATAGTACTTATTAGATATTAAATTTTTAAAGCGTTCTTTTTCGAAAAATGCGTTGCAGTCACATATATTGACGGATTGCAAGTGCTAAAGAAGATACAAATATTCTTTAGGAATCGTACAGAATTAAGTGGAATATTGTATCTTAAAAGTAAAATGACGGCTCATGCTTTAAACAAGATTCGAATTAGTTTTTCAGGTATTAAAGTATTTAAGTATTTTATTTCTAAAATCAAACAAATGTGAAGTTTTCAAATTAATTTCCAGGCTATTTGAACTTTTCTTCTTTCCTGTCCCCTGTTTTTAAGACTTATACGTATAAGGAACATATTTTTATTATTTGTTTTTATAACCATGATTACAACATTCTCGTAACCATTACTTTGTATTTCTCAAATCAGTGTTTTCTTGACTGAATTGGTTATAACCTACTTCTGAGAATCTTTTTGACTAAACTGGTTGCAATGTATGTCTGTTTCGAAGGAAAACATAAAAACACACCAACGTGAAAATTAAAATTAGACAAAAATAAATAAATAAAAGCTGTCTTAGAATGGCGTAAATTTTAAATAAAATTCTATTATAGATTTCCAGACGATTTGACAAAGAACTTTCTTCAGAAAAAATTCTTTTTTTTTTTTTTTTTTTTTTT
>KK115205.1:133355-173552 GCA_000611955.2 Stegodyphus mimosarum | reverse complement strand
ATCATCATCGCCAAATTTCATGGTTCAATGGCAGCCAGCTTTTACATTTGACGAGATAATGCGTAAGGTATCATGATATCATTGACTAAGGAATTTTTGTGAACGTGAAAGAACGACTTGAAGGAAATCTAGTTCATCATCTGAAGAAGCTCCATTTGTAAATAACTACGTTTCCTGTGTTAATATTATTAGTTAACAATCTAAACGTTTAGCGAAGTACTACATTATACATACCGTGAACGATCTCTTTTTATTCTCTCCTAACTAATACCACATGATTGAGAACAAAATTAGATTTATGCGAAAATTTTTAATTCCTAACCTTTCTTGCTAGGTAGTCGGTTTAAAAAAATCTGATGAAACACGACATGATTATCTTGTAAGGCCTATTAAACTGTACACATTTTTTGCTGCACTCCGTTTAAACATATTTTCTCGAATTATTCTAATTTAATTAACGGATCCCTCGATTACTTCGAAGGATTAAATTAGAATAATTTAGTTCAATATAAGATAATCAATATATGCCGAAATAATTTCGAAACAAATGAATTTAGGAATGTACTATTTCACTGGTTTAAATTTTGTACCTTTTTTCATAAGCTGCTTTAATTCTTGACAATGTCTAGATTTTAATAATTATATGTTTATGACGTTCATTCACATATGGTAGAAATTTCTCATCAATACAATATCAAGTTGCAGAAAAATCTGCGTGATGATTGGTAATGTAACTACTCAGTTTTTTTTTTTTTTTTTTTTGTTGTACTTGAAGCAGACAATTATTTTAGATTCTGCTGTTGGAAATTTTTAATGAACTTGTTTAAAGATGAAGGTTGAAATCATCAAAACGTTTATGAAGAAAGTTGATAGGACAGAAAATTCTTTTGTACTTAGACGAATTCTTTAAGTCTTTGAATGGGTTGGTTCAAAATTATTTACTCTTTTTGGTTTTAGTTATACGTACATACACACTTTTGGTTTGCCAGTTGCAATTAAAAAAAGAGGCGCACAACCAGGTGTTATAACAGTCCCATGTACAAAATTTCAAAATTCTACTGGTAATCGTTTTTGAATTATGTGAGACACATATACATACATTACATACAGACGTTAAGAAAAAGTCTTTTTTTTTTTTACCCATTTTAAATCAATTTTACAAATCGTTTTGGAAAAAAAAGTAATTTACTCTTTCCGTACGTACAGACGCCAAGCAAAAAAAAAATCGTCCAAATGGATTCGAGAGCGATCAACATGGTTATTTCCATTGAAACTGTAAATAATTATGTGAGACACATATACATACATTACATACAGACGTTAAGAAAAAGTCTTTTTTTTTTTTACCCATTTTAAATCAATTTTACAAATCGTTTTGGAAAAAAAAGTAATTTATTCTTTCCGTACGTACAGACGCCAAGCAAAAAAAAATCGTCCAAATGGATTCGAGAGCGATCAACATGGTTATTTCCATTGAAAACTGTAAAACGAAACTTTTCGTGATAACAATACTTCTTTTACACCGTACAAGGAAGTAAAAAATTAAATTGAAATGTATTGCATTGCGTTTATAATACAGTATCAGGAAAAAAATTAGAGAAATTCAAAAAACCAACTTTTCTATGCAAAAGAATGTTTCGGACTCAATTTCAATTATAAAGGAATTTCAGTAAGAAAACTTCAGTTTCGCTTAAGCGCCTACTGTCTAAATTTTAAAAAAATTCCAAAAAGTCTTTAAAAATAAAAATTATAACAGTTATAATATTTAAAACAAATATCATTCTCCTCTTAATATGCATACTTCAGTTTAAGCCTCCAGAAGCAATTTTAAGAAAGGGAATTACGAGGGACTTACTATTCTCCGAAAGTTAAAAGATATAGAGAATAAAATTCCTTTTTTAAAATAATGGCAAAACCAAACGGTAGGAAAAAAAAAATAGCTGTGACGCTATATGCTATACCATCATAAATTAACGCCGTCTGGAGATTTGTGTACTGACTTCAAAAATAAATAAGTAAATAATAAAAAAAAAAAAATCTGAAAGGTTTCAGATTTTAAATTACGTCCAAAGGGGGCGTTTTTTTTTATATTTTGTATGTTACTTTTATTTATTGAACATCATGTTCTTCGCATTTGAACCAAAAAATTCAATTAAAGAACAATATCGCAAAATAATTTTAAACTGAGCCTATCTTTAGAATTTCCTACACACAGTCTCACGCGCTGGAGATAAAAATGTTTCTTTCTGTGTAACGTTGCCATGGGTCGCTTCGAAATCCTCGAGTTTGTGAATCAAAAATTCGTTAAAGTATTACAAAATATGAAATCGTTCATAAAACAAATTCCCAATTTCAAATTTGGGCTTCCAGATGCCCATATTCGCGGCAGGATGACGGCATTCAAAATTCGATGGTTTTAGGAACCGTTGTTTTAACACAATGCGAGAAACATACATATATTTATGCACATTCTTCATTATTTACTTTCTTTAAATATAATACAGGGCTGCAATATTTTGTGGCAACAGTCTGAAAAGTGAACCGACATTTAATGTTTTCGACGCAAAATCGCAAAAAGAAAGCAATAGTCCTTCAGGAACAAGCCCCTTTGGACTAATAAAAACCAAATATTTCAGTTTTTAAATTACGTCCAAAAGGGCTTTTTTTTAACATTTTGTGTGTTACCTTTATTTATTAAATATCATATTCTTCTCACTTAAAACATAAAATTCAATTCAAGAGTAATATAGCAAAATAAATTTAAAATGAGCATATCTTTAGAATTTCCGATACACACGCTGTCGAGCTAAAAATGTTTTTTCTGTACAACGTTGCCATTGCTCGCCTCGAAATCGTTCCTTGAGTTTCTTAATTAAAAATTCGTTAAAGTTTTACAAAATATGAAATCGATAATAAAAGAAATTCCAAATTCGGGCTTCCAGATGTGCATACTCGGGTGGAAACGTACGTTATTCAAAATTGGATGGCTCTAGATACCGTTGTTTTATCACATTTGGAGAAATATACATGCATTTATGCAGATTCTTCATTATTTAATTTCTTTAAATAAAATACAGGGCTGCAATATTTTGTGGCAACAATTTGAAAAGTGATACAGACTTTTAATGTTTCCGACGCAAAATAGCAAAACGAAAGCAATAGTCCTTCAGGGACAAAGCCCCTTTGGACTAAAAATTATTCAAGATGTAGCTATGCATTTATTTCACTGGCTAACTTTCTCACGGCTTAGAATACATATTTTCCTCAAATGGCAATACATTTTATTTCGCGACGACTCCAAATCCGTGAACCGAAAACCATAAACAGCTCGATAGGGTTTCCTAGGGTGTCGAATAAAGGAGAAAAATTTCGGTTGTAAATCAACCTTGCGTTTCAGTGATTTTAAATTTTTGTATAAAGGGGATTATTTTACATAATATCAGACAAGCTACATAGGTTTACAGCAAGAAATATTTAAAAAAAAAAAACCTCTTTCTGATCCTTTAACAGATTTTGAGTTTTGAAATGGTTCACATTAAAAAAAAAACTGGTCGTCGAATATAGTCCTACGCCACGTAGTATGAGAACCTAAACTTTCTTTTTTCTTGTTCGTGATCCGATCTTGCTAAAGGTGTTGAAGCATGGCAAATACCATCTTACTGACCCATCATGCGTTACTTAGTTCACGTCAGCTCGGTCTGGTAAAATACCTGACCTCACTTCTGGGCCAACGCCTGCGTGGATATCCCTTTTGCTGCAGTTCCTTGTATGGCGATGACGTTTCGGTGACTGAGGGGTTGACGTCGCTAAAGCTAGACGCCTTATTGGCAGAGCGGATGTCGCTTAGGGATCGTCAGAAACCACACCCGTGACGCAATTTCCTTTGACAATTTTACTAGACGGTGTAGTAGACTACTCAGACCTCGCGCTACGTGTAAGGGTACTGTTGCCAATTTACGCCTGATGTCGTTTGTTCTGCCAATAATTATGCAAATAGAACTCATCATTATTAATTAAAAACAATACCAAAATTGCTGACAAATAAATGACGTTTGCTGTTAATTGGGCTCACTTTCATTTATATATTTTAATAAATAAATAAACTTTTTAATGATTAATTTATAAATGCTTATTCATACATACGTTCACCATATACAATAAGAGCTAAAACGTTTTAATTTTAAATGCTTTTCTAAAAAGTGCTTCTGGTTATACGCAGCCCAATGGGTACAAATAGTTGAAAAATTTTTTTTAAATAAGATATGCCATATACCTTTAAACTGAAAAATGAGTATTAACTTAGATTTAACTTACTATAATGCAATCATTTAATTATTCTTACTGTAATTGCGGAAAATTTCGCGAATCATATTTCAAAGAAAATATCCATTTGGACCGTTCTCGAATCTATTTGAACAATTTTGTTTCCTGACATCTGTACGTATGACTGGACTGACGAAGAGAGGTACGGCACCAATTAGTCGAACGGAGCCAAAGGAGTGGTGCCCTGCGGCAAAGTTGTCTTAGCGTTTTTCTTCTTGTACTTAGCGATTTTTAAAGTCCTGCCAATCGACGTATAAAGCCGGGCAGGGACTGTGGGGTTTGCGTCGCCGATGAAGGGGTCTCTGGAGCGTGGACATTCTCACCCCGATAAGGCAGACTCCAGGACGGGGGTCCATCTCTAGCGTTCTGTACGTATGACTATTTTTTCCCAAAACTAAACGACTATTTTTTGTGGAATTTTTTCGTGACGTTTGTTCGTACGCGCATACGTATGTATGTATCTCGCATAACTCAAAAACCATTAGTCGTAGAACGTTGAAATTTTGTATATGGGATTGCTATAAAATGTAGTTATGCTCCTCCCCTTGTCAGGACTGAGTGTTCGGTGCATATTCATGGCAAACATCTTCGTGAACTCCTTAAGTCCTGATCTGGAACAGGGAGCTGAATGCAGCTATGTTCTGTGGTAGATACGGTGATTGAGTGGTAGAAGAACTGCACTTGAAAGGGATTTAAAATCCTCTTTTATTAAATCACTATTATTTACAAACCACTTCCCAACTCGGGAGGGATACAGAAAGTAAAGACCATAATTGGGTCTAAAATGAACAATCAAATAATATTTAAACTAAAACTAAATAGAAATTAAATTAGTCGTTGCTCGCAGAGCTATAACGCGAGGTTGGCCTCTAACTAAATGGTGCGTAGCAAGATTTACTAATACTGACGCACTTAGATTTATTTCAATAAGCAATCACGTAAAGCGCTATGGCTTAGAATGTAAATGCTAGCTAGTCAGGAGAACGTCGAATAGAATGATCGTGGTCTGAGACTAAAAGCTCTCTCACTCTGAGAGGTTTCTACCTTTTGTTTAAATAGTCGTTAGCTCCACTTCAAATTAGCATAAAGCTGAAACGCGCGCTTCTTCTAACGGGAAGTTGAAAATGAGAAGGGATAGAAAGATTTAAATTAAAATAAAACTTTGTTAGTTTAATTAAAACCTTACACCCTTTCCGTTGCAATTGGCCGCATCAGATGTGTATGTGCATACCCACTCTGTTACCCAGCTCGGTGAGCTGAGTTGTTTTTATTCTTATGTGTTAGTAAATTGTGCATTTTTTACTTTAAAGATGATTGAATTATGCTGTTCTTTTGTTTCGGTTAAATTTTTTTTGTCTTTAGTTCTCTTCTCATATGTGAATTAGAGTTTCAGAAAGCTGTGCTTTCTGCTCGCAGTAGTTGTATAGCTAACAATTCAAAAGTTTAAGTGGTGCTAGGCCTAACATGTCGGCCATTTGTTTACATTTGAAACCAAAAGCTAACTTTCAGTTTTGTGCACCGAAAATTTTGTCTTCCTGCCCATTGGCGGATTTGCTTGGTTTTGCATACACACTCTTAATTGGTGTTTTAGATTTTTGTGTATTTACAATTTTTAAGGAAGATGTTTTGAGTTATGTATTGCCAGGAAGTGAGAACTGAATTGATTGAATGAGTAGCATATATCTAATTAAATTCGAGGAAATAAGTTTAAATGAAGTGCAGCAAAAAATGTGTATAATTTAATAGGCCGTACAAGGTACTCACGTGGTGTCCACATCAACTTTTTCTTGAAACTTATAGCAATCAACCAACTATTATACAGTGTGTTTTCCAAAGTATAAGAAGTTCAATTCCTGAAACTTATACGCCACAGACGAATCTTGACATCTTTATACAGGTATCTCGTGCAATATTGTTTGGCTGATACAGGGTCATTTTTCTATAGCACTCTTTTTGCAACCATAGAAGAAGTATTCTAATTGCCAATTTACGGGGTGTTCGATTACATAAAATTAATGTATAGTTTAACCGTGCCGTAAATAGGTGGATTGAGGAGGCCGCGGAAAAATTCTTTGAGGGCTACTTAAAAAATTAGTTTTTTGTTCTGATAAGTGTGTTCAATTAAAAGAGAATTATGTTAAAAGTTGCGTAGCAATATTGATGAAAATTGACGAAATAAAAAAATATAGAATATATTTAAATTCCTGAAACTTTGGAAACATACCTCTTAATTAAGTAATCTTATACGAAAACTCTTTTTTTACTTCCTCGTAGTATTGTAATCACGAAAAATTACGGATATCATATTTCAAGGAAAATATCCATTTTGACTGCTGTCGAATGGAATTTAACGATCTTTTTGCGTGACGTTTATACGTAAGGGCAGATTAAAGGACTCTTTACCCCCAAACGAATTTTAAAACACATTTAAAATGGATTCAGGAGAAATTTTTTCGTGGCGTCTGTACGTACGTACGTATGTATGTATCTCGCATAACTCAAAAACGAGTAGTCTCAGAACGTTGAAATTTTGTATAAAGGACTGCAATAACATGTAGTTGTGCACCTCCCTTTTCGGTTGCAATCAGCAGCATTAAAAGTGCATATATATAATAACAAAACTTTAAAAAAAACCACTCATGAGTGGATTTTGTTCGCACATTAAGCTGCTGAAAAATTATCAGTAAAGACATAAAGTAAAAATTTTAAACTATTTTCTGACAAGTGCTTCTCATGGTTGGATTATTAGCGGGTTTGGACTAGTTTTTAGCCCAAGAGCTATTATTCTCAAAACGACATTTTGCGTCGTTTCACTTTCTGCGTTGGTCCACTTTTCAAATTGTTGCCACTAAATATTATCGTCCTGTAATATATATATTTAAAGAAATTAAATAACGAAGAATCTGCCCGAATGTATGCGTGTTTCTCGCATTGTGAAAAAACAGCGGTATCTAGAGCTATCCAATTTTCAATAAGTAGTCCTCCGCCCAAGCATGAGCACCTGGAAGCCTGAATTTTGAATTTCGAATTTGTTTTATTATCTTTTTCCTGTTTTGTAAAACGTCAGCGAATTTTTGATTAAAAAACTCAACGATTTCAAAGCAAGCAGTAGCAACATTGTAGGGAATAAAACATTTTTATCTCCTGCGCACGAGATTGACTATCGGAAATTCTAAAGATATGCTGTTTTTAAATACTTTTAGCCCAAATGCCCTCGAAACGTGTTATGTGCGTGTAATGAAAAAACACTCCTTTGGGAATAATATAAGATCTGAAAGCTTTCATATTTTTTTCTTTCAATCTTCTTTTTCGTAATAACTATTTTAGGCGGTTGGCCATTCAAGCGGCTGATGAGATAAACATTTAAAGCACATTGGAAAGAAATGGCACTACTGCAAAGAAAAGAAAAGACCACGCGCTTAACGTTAACGCTAAAAAAAAAAAAAAAAAAAAAAAAAAAAAAAAATCTGAAAGCTTTCAGATTTTATACTACGCCCAAAGGAGCCTTTTTTTTAACCATTTGTGTGTTACCTTTATTTATTAAATAACATGTTCTTCGCACTTGCAATATCCCGAAATAATTTAAAAAGAGCATATCTTTAGAATTTCCGATACACACCCTCGCGCGCTGGAGATAATTTTTTTTTCGTACAGTGTTGCCATTGCCATTGTCGCTTTGAAATCGTTGAGTTTGTTAATCAAAAATTCGTTAGTTTTACGAAATATGAAATAAATAATAAAACAAATTCCAAATGCGGTCTTCCAGATGTCCATATTCGAGTGAAGATGAATGTTATTCAAAATTCGATGGCTCTAGGTACCGTTGTTTTTTCACAGTTCGAGAAGCATACGTACATTTATGCAGATTCTTCATTATTTAATTTTTTTCAATATGATACAGGGCGATAATATTTGGTGACAACAATTTGAAAAGTGAAACGTCAGGAAATGCCAAAATGAAATTAATAGCCCTCCTGGGCTAACGCCCTTTGGGCTAAAAAATTGGTACCAAGAATTAATACATACTTTATATCTGCTGATAAATCATAAACGTATAGTTGACTTAAAAACTTAATTAAACATTTCAATATAATCCTAGCGATGGAAATGTTTTCATTTACTTAATACGATGAATAAATAAATAAATAAAAAGTAAAACAAATATGAACGAACTAATAGAAACGAATGACCTGATCTTGTTTTTACTGCACAGCTTTCGTGTATGCAGGGAAACATGTTTTACAGGCGAGGGCATGTAGCGGCACCATCGCAAATTAAACTCAAATCAAATGTAAACAAGTAACCAAAAGCTTTATTTGGGAAAGTAACTGCTTCATTTATAAACCTAAAAAATAAAGCAAATTAGTTCTGTAGCTAAGCCGTAAGAAATATCATTAAAGATTCAAAAGACACTTTAGTATTAGAAAAGGCATTCAAAGAATATTTTCCATTATAAATAAATAGTTTTTATTAAAATTTGTTATAACAGCAGCTAAAATAAATGTTCTTAAGTTGAGATTTTGAAGTCGAAATCAAAATTTAAATCGTGCTGACTGCTTTTAATGCAAATAATATGTTATGAAGAACCTCCATATATCTACATATATGCAATTATATACGTTTCTAGCATGTTTTATGCTAACTTTATGAAATTTTGATTAAACAATTTAAAATTAATGTGCCGCCATTCCTCAAACCGTAAGATACTTATAACTCAAACTGGACCAGAAAACTCAGCGATTTAAAAGAAATGTGTTGCCATTCGATAAAATGCAAACTATTTATTTATACTTAGAATTTAATCAAAAAAGTCAGTAATTTAAAAGTAATATGTTGCCGCTGCTCAAAATAAAATATTTTTTATCTTCCACGCGTCGGTTTGTTGCCTTTCGGCAAAGAGCAAGATATTTCTCATTGAAATTGAACTTGCCTGTTACTGGTTAACAGACTAAGCGATTTAAAATCAATAACCGCAGTTCTTCATCTCTATCATTAAGTACAAGCTGGATTCGTTAAAAAAATTTATACTTTTTCTTTTTTATAATAACTATTTGAGGATTAGTATAAGCTTTTATGTGTACTCGCTTTTCATTTGTATACCGTTTCATCTTCGTCTTGATTCATTTCTATTCGGATTAATGGTAAAATATTTCATTTACATAATACACTGCTGGCCACCGTAAATGCAACACCCTGAAGGAAGCATGCAAATAACATGAAATTTACAACATGCATTAGCGGAGGGGAGCTATGCAAATGATTAGAATTTCAGCGCAGACGCACATCACGCGCACCTGTAGCCGCCACTTCAAAGCGCTATTTACGGCTTGGAGTTTTCGACGATTTCAAGTTCGGTAATTGTGCTTTTCTTGTGGTTTTTTTTTTTCAAAAATCGATCGATTTTGCCTCGTAGTAAACAGCGATCATCGTTTGATCAAGTATCCCAGTTCGACAGAGGAAGGATAGAGGTGTACCTAGAGTGTGGATTATCTTTCAGGGAAATCGGTAGTCGTGTTGGACGAAACCGAACAACTGAAATGCGGATATGTGACCGTCGTTGGATGCAGGAGGGTACGACAGACCGACGTGTTCGATCGCATCCACCTCAGTGCACCACTTCACGTGATGACAGGAACATTGTGCGCATGGCAGTGACGGATCGCTCAGTCCCATCACGAACCATAGCACAGTACATTCAGTCTATAACGCATCATCCAGTGTCTGCGCGTACCATTCGACGCCGTTTACAGCACAGTGTTCTGTCCATAAGACGTCCATTGCTTCGTCTACCCTTGACGCAGAACCACAGGCGTCTCCGTCGCCAATGGTGCGATGAAAGAAGGATGTGGAAAGAATGGAATGAAATTGTCTTTATTGACGAGTCACGCTTCTGTCTGCACACCACGATGATCGGATTCGAGTCTGGAGACACCGTAGAGAGAGGTTGCTGAACATCTCCGTTATGCACCGCCACACTGGTCCTGCACCGGGTATTATGGTATGGGGCGGTATTGGATATCACTCTCGCACTCCTCTAGTACGCATTGCCGGTACTTTAAACAGCCTGTGCTACATCTCCGAGGTGTTTGAGCCAGTTGTCCTTCCTTACCTTCAGGGCTTGCCCACAGCCATATTTCAACAGGATAATGCGCGACTACACGTGGCACGCATCGTCCAAGGGTTGTTCGTCAATCGCCATATTGAATTGCTTCCCTGGCCGGATCTCTCGCCGATAAAAAACATGTGATCCGTGGCTGCTGAACGATTGACCCAGACTACATCCCAAGCTGCCACACCAGATCAACTTTGGTAACTTGTGGAAGTTGTTTGGTCTGCTGTACCCCAAGAACTCATCCAAAGTCTCTTTGAATCAATGCCGAGGCGTGTGGCAGCGGTGATCTCCAACAATGGCGGCTACTGATTCTAGAAGGAACCACACTTCACAGAAGTCTATAAATTTAATCATTTGATACTTGGTCATCATGTTATCTACTAAATAAATTTTGTTGTGATATCCTTTGTCTTTCTTGGTGTTGCAGTTTGGGTGGCCAGCAGTGTATTTAAATTATCTATAACTTCTCCTATAGGTAATTTACTTTTGCAGCTCAAACAGTTTTTCCAGAAATCATTTCATTTCTCAGGAACATTTCGAACGTGTACCTTGAGATACGAAGGGAAGAAATGGAGGTGTCAGATGTTTCAAAACAGACAGAGTTTCAAACCCAGCTAGTGGATGTAAAGTGAGATGGAATGTAGACAACAGAGTTTGCTGACCAGACAGGTTTGCTAATGGGAAAAGCTTCATTCTTGTGCCCTTTGGTAAGTATGTCTAATTGTAATTTAATTACCCTTTGTACTCTATATGCTTTGCTTAATACCCAAAATCAAATGACTCATCAAACAACAGTAAAATATTTTTTTCTTTAGGAAAAATTAAAATATGCATCAACGTTAAAATTATTGTTCATTTAAGATGATTAGTTGCAATAAAAGTATGGCCGTTCTCATTTCTACATTAAATGTTACATAGTTTTAATTCTTATGATTTAAAAAATTAAATATTTAAACTTTTTAAAAATATAGATTAAAAGGATTGTAACGTTCTACTCTCCTTCTGTTGTGTAGAATCTTGAGAAATAGTGATTGCACTGACGAAGGATTAAAACTGCCCTTTATTAAACTCTTTAACTTATTTACAATGCGTCAACTTGACGCTAACATACTACGCCTCAACTTGGGCGGTAACTGAAACAGTAGAATCAAACTTAAAATAAGAGATATTCACAAATAGTAGAATTACCCTACGGGGCTCATATAATTCTGTAGCCTACAGCGCGCAAATGAGTCGAGTGGCAGCAAGATAATAGCGCTTAAGCCACGTCAAAACCAGCAGTAACTGCTAAACAGAAGTTTGCGTATAAGCACGCACGGCAATTTCCCGGACTCTCTTCCTCTACTGGAACGTGGATATTTAACTTGTTCTCACACTGGTAGAATTTGCATTTCTTACGCGCGCTACCAAATTTAAATATTCTGGCGCTGACAGTTAGAGGAATGAAGGCTTATAGAAAAGTAACTTAAAATTAAAATTAACTGGTTATTTAAAATAAATATAAATCCCTACAGGATGATAAAATTTGCTTATAGTAGGCTTAATATCTCTATTAAGTAATAATTAACTAATTTACTTAATAATAGACATTACTATAACCTCTATTATTAAATGAGAAAGAATCTCTATGTATGTACATTGCGCAAAAAAAAGGGGAAGGGAACAGTTCTATATCTCCCGTTCTACTGGCTCGATTGACGAAATTCATCTTGCGTTTTTCATGCCTCAGAAGCGCGATTTAGGATATTATATATACATTTATATATAGTATTGTTCTACTATTATAGGTATTTTGACACAAAATCGGACTTTTTCTGAAATGACATGCCGATTTTTTTTCCGTATTTCGATTCTACCACTCAGATTATACCAAACTACCAAGTTTTGTAGTTTTTAAAAAATTAGCTCTGAAAATTTTCGCCCCCCCATGTGTCATTGAATTTGGTATATATATATTAATCTCTTTTTTTTTTATTAAACTTATTTTATTCTTTCCTTCTAGTTTCGAAATTTAGGTTCATTTCAAATAAAATTCTACCATTTTTTTACGATTTATTTTTAAAATTTGTATTATAAAATAATTTTTATACATTTTTTGAAAACAATTTTGAATTATACTCTCTAAAATGTTTACTATCTTCTTTAAAGTAGAAGTATTTCTAAGCATATTTGCAAAAAAATTAGAGCTTTTATTCAAAAATTTCCGAAGATACACGTGAACTTATATATTGGAGCGTTTTGAAATTTGGCATGTTTGTTAAAAGCGATAATAGCATTAAATGTGGTTCAGGCACTTTTTCTTAAAATTATTTGAAAGTAGGAACGATGTGACTTTTTTCCAGCTCGTGGACTATGAAAAAAAGGAAAGGAAAATAGGTTGCCATATATTAAGAAATTCGCCAAGTGGATTATTCTTAGCGCAAACTGAAAAAAAAAAAAAAAAAAAAAAAATTGGCATTTTATTTCGCAAAAATTTCGATTTTCTGTCAAAATACCTATATTAGAATAGTGGTACATATAAATCTAATGTATGCCCTACGTCGCGCTTTTCAGGAGTGAAAAACGCAATTTGAATTTCGTCAATCGGAACAGTAGAACGGGAGATACAGAACTGTCCCATTTCTTCTCTCCCTTTTTTTGCGTAGTGTACGCATGTTCTTCACACTGCTGAAAATGGCGGCACCTACAGTCACTAATTTTGAACACATAAAGTCCTCCACCTGAGCATGTGCACCTCGTACGTTGGTTCACTATAAACGGCGGATCACTTTCCAAATTTTCGCCATCAATTATTATCATGCTGTATTACTTTTAAAGAATCTGCATGCATGTATTTTCGCCTATTGTAAAAAAACGATAGCACCTAGTCATCCAGTTGTGAATAACGTAGTTCTGCACCCGAACATGTGCACCTTTCGTGTTTCTTTCATTTATTTTGTAAAACTTTAATGAATTTTTTGTTACCAAACTCAACGATTTTCAAATAATATTTTTTTTATAAATATAAATTTTATTTCTCTATCTGATATAAATAATGCAAAGTGGGTCAAACGAGATCTCAGTTATGTATAATGCAAAACAGAAATTAAATTATTAAAAAAAATCCCCTGTAACTAGAATGATCCTGTCTTTCATTCTAGCAAAACAAGGAATTTTCAGACTTTCCTGCAAACAAATCATGATATATTTCACAAAATGATTTTAGAGTATGCCTAAAAGTGTGAAACTTTGCCTCCTTTTTGCAAAAACTTTTACTTTTTTATTTTTTCACAAAAAAGTATCCAATTTTATTTCAAATTATATAGAGAAATTTTTCATCAAACAATATAATTTGGGTGCTATATGCACAACCAAACATTTACATAATGTTTGTGACAAGAATTTAAGCAAATAAAATCTGTTACAAGATTTATGCATCTAATGACATTTATGACAAATTTTAATTTCGTAGAACTTTAATTAATTTTAATTCAAAAAAAAATTAAGAGGTTCAAATGCTTGCTTAGAATCAACTTAGCCGTTTGTGTATGAAGCAATGCATAATTTTACTTTTGGCTTATATTTATGATATTATTACATTTAATTATAAATAATTTTGGAATTAAAATATTTTAGAAACAAAGAACAAAACCAAAAGACAGAACTGATTACATGTGTATACTATGATGATGTAAGAATGCTAATTTACTGTAAAATATATATGTATATATATATGTTTATCTGTCAGTTTTTTTTAGATTCATTTGCCAACAATAATTCTGAATGTGAAAAAATGTTTAAGTACAATTAAATTTTGTGTAAGTGCTGATATAAAAATTTTTAAAAGAAATAACAAAAATTATTGATAAGTGATTATGAGACTTCTTAAAGTTATGTGACTAAAAAAGAAAAAGAAATCTACACTTTTGGTTTATTTTAAATTTTATTTTCAATTATAATTAAGAATAATTAGAAATTCACTAGAGGCATGATACAAATTTTTATGCTGATTTCAAGTCATGTATATATTTTTCCAAACATAACATACATTTAAAAACACATTTCATTGACTAATATTGTATTAAAGATTTGATGAATACATATTTACAAATAACCATGTCATACTTACAGAATGTTTTAAATCAGTGTTAAGATCATAGCTATCCCTTCAGAAAAAATTATATAATAATGATATTTCGTGCAGTTTTAATTACAAACTTCAAACTTAAAAAATTAGTAAAGAAAATTATAATAGTTATATAAGTAATAAGCTTCTTGTTACATTATGTTGGTAAAAATATTCTTTTGCTTTGTAAACGATGAATATACTTATAGTATTATTCAGTTTCACACAGAAGATTTCCTTTTATACTTATTTGCTGTATGTCAGCAGTCTCAAAATGGCAGCCCATAGGCCACATGTGGTCTCTGAAGCAATTTTACAAGGTCTGCATTTACATTTTCCTGTAGTTTAATTAACCTTATTATAACAAGAATTTGAAGAACAAATTTAAGATTTGAATGATTTGGAGTCCAATTTTACATTATTTTTATTATCAAAAATGAATGTGCATAATGCTGCAGAAAATCTACAAATAGAATTAACAGTGTGATATAAATCAATGGAGATAATTAATTTACAGTGTGATATAAATCTTATTGGATAATTTAAAGATACACATTTGATTAATTTTTATCTCTACTTGTCAAAAGATAAATATTTTTAGTTAAGAATTTTTGCAATAGGAATAATCACTTTGTTTGGGAATACATTCATTTACACATGAACAGTTCCCCCCCCCATGATTAAAAATTAGTTGTTTCCTGCAGTTTGAAATTAACCAGGAAAGCACTAAATTACCAGTGGTCATTTATAGCTCATGATGAATACAGTTTCTAATGACTTTTTTCTGAAGCAACAAACTTTATTATAATTGAAACCTATGAGATGTTACAGGTATAATTATCTGCACAGAACTATATCCATTTTTTTGTATACATTGAAGAGAAATTTAATAAATAAAAGAAAGAGAACATGTTATTATTTATTCTCAAGTTTTGCCCTCCTTGGGAAGTTTTTATAATTTGTTTATTTTTAGTTTAAATAAGTTATTTTATTGGTTAAATCAAGATATTAGAATTATTGGAATAAATGCCAGTCTGAAAATTCAACACTTAGCTGTTACTACGTTTGTATTACAAAGTGTAACCAATGGAAATTTCTTGCAGATACCAACTTTTAAATTTCAGACAGAAAATAAATTTGAATTTTTTCTTTGCAATGTTATTATTATTGTTTAAGCAATTTTTTTAGTAAACATTTAGTAATAAAATTTAAAGTTTAGTTTAAAAATGTTATTTTAGTAAACAAAATTCTGGCTCATCAGCTGCTTTCAGACCATGCATCCAGCCCATGTGCAATATGAGTTTCAGACCACTGTTGTATTAAAAAACTCATATTTAAGAAATTAAAAGAAAAGGTTATCAAACAGTGCATTCAATCAATAGCTACTATCAAAATGTTGCAAGAATTTATTTCTGTTACACTACACATACGTTTCCTATACAATCATATTTTTTCTTATGTAACTGTTATTTTATTTATTTATTCTATTTACAATATGAATACCAGAGTCATCTATTTACACAGATGTCTCATAATAAAAAGTTTAACATGTCAAATACTTAAGAAGTTGCAGTAGTATATCTAACTACTTTGTTTTCTGCATATAAAAATTTTAACTGATACAGATAATATTTTACAATTATGACTATAGAATATTGTTTACAACTAACAATTATCTTAATAATAACAGATTCAATTGATGACTTTTATTTATTTATTATAACATTTAAATTTTGAAAGTCTGCGGAGATTTTATTATAAAATAGGTTTAAATTACCAAAAATTTTCAGAGTTTGTGTTAGAAAAGTAGTTGCTGCACAATCAGCAAATGAATAGATATTTTTTTCATTTCTAAGACTATAAATATATAAAACTTAAATATGTAATTACAGATTAAATTTGATGAATATATTACTGTTACAACATTAATACAATATTATAATAATAACACACATATTTGATTTAATTTGTAATTAAAACAGTATTATATTTCAGCATACAATTCACCAAATAATTTAATTTGTATTTTTGGAAAGCTTAGGTGATAGAACTTCTTATTTGGAAATGTGGCGTAAGAATTTGTCACATATGGCTCTAATTCAGCTACACTAAGTTCCTACTTCATGTGCTCTAAGAACAGCACAGCATTCATATTTCCAGATGTTGCTCAATAACAGTATACAACATTATTACAATAGTGAGGAAAAAGAAATGTGTATATGTATACAGACAGATAGACTAGTTCAAAATCTTTGTTATTTCACAGAAAAATGATATAATATAAAAATTTGTGATTTTAAATGATTGATTCATAATGGATATAAGATGACTTATTTTTCAGGTTTCTAAGTAATCTTTAGCTATATTCTATAGCATATGATAATGAAATGTTTATCTCTTTATTTGCTGTGATATAAGCTAATAGCACACAAATGCTTTTTTGACACTTTGAAAATTATAAAATTCTTTGGCATTTTTCTGTTGACAGGGCATAACTTAGCACCAAACATGAACCCTGGTGTGAAATCTAATTAGATGGAGGCATCCTGATGAAAGCTATAACTTAATATTGCATACAAAAAGGACATTCATGGAAAGAGTAAGTTTTTTTATATATAATGAATTTGATATACATAATATTGAATGTATTAATGTATGCAATGCCTGTGTGCGATGCCAAATTTATGCAATTCTCTGACACCTTTAAAGTGAAAACAGAACATTATCAGAGAACTGCACAAATTAGGCATTGTGCACATTAAACATTATACAAATATGATCACTGCACGTCTGTTAATGTCCATTTGATGAACGCCACCCTGTTAACAGAAAAATACCAAATATTTCTAGATATGAATTACAATACATGTTTAAATTTTAGAATAATATTCATTACTATCAAATTAAATACTTTGGCTACCACAAAACATTTTGCAATTTTAGAATTCATCAAGAATTAATTACATACACTCCGGAACATTAAGATTATTACAGCTACAAAACACAGCCTAAATAAAATGTCACTTACGAGGTAGAACAGGGCTTTTCAACCCTTTTTTATTCTATGCACCCCTTTCAACACTGCTAAAAGTTCCTTCCTCCCCTCTTTTCCCTAACTTGAAAAATACATATACATTTATTCAGATTTAGATTATTTTTTAATGTGCTTAATGTATCCTTGGTTTATTTTATTACAGTGAGTCAATATATTCCACCTTTGCATCTGGGAACAAAATATTTTTTGACGTGGGATAGAGTCCTTGAAGGTGAAGTGTAGTGGACAATATGTCGTCCCCTGCTCGATGCTATTAAATGGCAGTGGCATTAAGTTTGTGTACCGATGCATAAGAATATTAATTCAGAACATTAAATAATTAGCATCTATGGATTACAGTAATGTAATCTCACACAGGTTAATTCTGAAACATCGCTAGATTTGGTTACAATCTACCTATTTATATACATATGCAAACCACATTAAAGTACTAACACACTTTTAAATCATAAAATCTCTGACTTCAGATTCATTTCAAGATAAATAATGAAAGAGTAATACAATTATGCAAATATAAAAATGGTTATCGCTTGTCATAAAATTTGAAGAAAATATTAAAAGAGTAATGAAATTTGTTATCTCTTCAAAAAGCTAATGTGAAATACAGCAAACCAAGAAAAATACTTAAAATGCAGCAATTATTAAAATTATATTATAGTTATTCTAGTGAGCATGGTTCAAGGTTTTTCCCTTCTTTTATATCCATTATATTCACATTTTTACCTCCTATTACCAAATCTTTTAAACATCCTATAAAAGGAGAAGAAAAGTATCCTAATGTTTCAGCTTCAGTATTCAAACCATTAGGAAATCCACCTGAAAGTAAATGTAACTACTTAGAATAGACTACTTTAAAATTAAATTCATAGTTAATAAATTTTTTTAATAATCCATAATTGATTACCAAAGTAATAACTTCCATCAGTATTCAGCTCATAAAATGAACCAGAAACTTTACTCGTGTACTTTTTACCATCAACATACAGCATTAACACACTATTGCTCCTATAAAAAAAGAGAATACAAAGTTTAATGTACTAAACATGCAATGCAGTTTCAAATATTTTGATAGTGAATATTCTCTCTTTTGGAGAAAAATTTGTTTAATTAAAAATAACCGTTTGTGATGGAATTTTTTAAAGAAAATTTTCAATTGCAAAATTTGCAGTTTTCTTCTAAAAAATAAAATCTAATTTTTAGTATAAGAATGAGCATACAAAACTGTTTTAACAACGAATGTTTTAACATCGTAAGCATATGATATTTAGTAATCAAATTTAATGAAAAATTTCTTGAAACTTTTAGATTAGATTAATTATTTTCAGCTTTCTTATAGTACTCCTTTTTACTTTCTCCAACAGAGACAAACATATTACTAACACTGTTACAAACAGAAATACTTTTGCAGACTTTTATGTATAAAATATCTAAGAGTTTTCATACTCTTTCTTTTTATTACTTAGATTAAGTAATTGAATATTTTCACTATTACATTAAAAAAAAATCATATTCATCGACAATGGGTTTTGCTACAGAATAAAATTTTAACAATTCTTTTATAGCACCATCATGTAAATCATGACAATAAAATCAGAATTTCTTACCAGTCTCAAATTTTCTATTATAGAACTTCCCATTGGTGCTATTTCTGTGGAGCAGAGGTTAGTCTAGGAACTTTCAAAACTACCTTACAGTTTTTAGTCTGTCTTGCCTAAACGATCTTGCTTACCCTATCTTTTTTTTTCCTTCAAAATAATAGCTGAAGGATTTCCATCAAAATTAAGGATATGGGATCTCTTCAAAAAAACTGTCAAATATCTGAATATTTGTGCCTGAAGTATAGGGGAGGGGTTGGGCTCCAGTACAAATATAAAAGCAATCCTGTTTCATTATAAAAAATGAATCGGGTTTTAAGGAAAGTTTCCTGCCACTGCAAATATTCTCTGTGCAAACAGTTCACATTGGTGTGTTTAATCATATTTTGTCAAATGATTTTTGGTACTGTGTTGTAAAATTTGTAAAAAAAAGTATCGTTATCATTAAGTACAAGGTGTTTGAAATTGAAGTATCGGGCTACCAGATTAGAACCATCATTTACTTCCAGTTCTGTTGCAAAAAAAGTCAGCTACGGAATGTCACCAAATCGTGTGTACTAATGTTGTATCATATGACACTGTGAAGGTTTGGAACTGAAAGTTCAAAAACAAGGACTATGACATTCAAGAAGCAGAGCGCTCTGACTGGCCTACTGATATTGATGAGACCCTCTTTCGAGAACCTGTCGAAGAAGATCAATATGCAACCACTCGAGAGCTTGCTAAGGAGTTAGACATTAGTACCATGCCCATTACTCGCATTATGCATTGCAGAAACTTGACGTACAAGTTCAATCGCTGGGTGCCGCACGAGCTGATTCGAGTAGATAAGAACAAATGTGTTCAGGCCTGCACTAGTCTGCTCGAATATCAATGCAAGAACAAAATTCTGGACCCGGTCATCACTTGTGATGAAAAGGGGATTTACTTCAACAACACAGGCCAAAAACATGCTTGGTCTACACCCATTGAGCCCGTTGGCAGCATCTCAAAATGCAATTTGACTAACAAGAAGATCATGCTTTATATCTGGTGGGATTGTCATAGTACGAGGGTCAGTCAAAAAGTTAGTTGCACTGCCTAAGAAAACAAAACAGGAGCAAAATTTTACAATAACTTCATTTACATCTTAAAGTTCCATTCAAAATCTACTTTTCAACGTAATTACCTCCGTTATTTAAGCATTTGTCGAGGCGTGGTACAAATGTTTCGATGCCTTTTGCAAAGAAATCCTGTCCAATGTCTGATAACCATTGTTGGGCTGCAGCTTTCACTTCGGCATCCGAATGGTACCGTCGCTTTGAAAGTTCTTGTTTCATGGGACCAAACAAATGGAAGTCAGGAGGTGAAAGGTCTGGGCTATAAGGAGGGTGATTCCACACTTCCCATCTAAACTTTTTCAGAAGGTCACACGTTTGTTTTGCTGCATGCGGTCTCGCATTGTCATGCAGGAGCAGATGTTGCACCATTTCGCGATAGCTTGACATGACATTGCATTTTCACCATACACTTCATGCAGCTGCCCATAAGTTTCAGTGCAGTTGCACATTTTCGCCCACAAAAAACGAATCACTTCACGCATTTCCAATTTGGATGCTATTTGTAGCTGTCGAGACATATTTGCAACTGATTATCAGAAAAACTAAACTTGCCTCGAGGAAGCTGCTACGTCACGCAATAAAGGTACATGCCTGAAGTGTTGCCACGCAGTGTCATCCAAATAGTCTTAAACGGAACATATTTACGCAGTAGTGCAACAAACTTTCTGACTGACCTACGTATTATCCATAAAGAGTATCTCAAAAAAGATAAAACCCTTTAGCAGTAAGGTGTACGGCGAGATGGTAGTCTGTGTTGATGATCAAGGAAACACGTCGAACTGGGTTCAGGCACAAAAAGGTAATGTTCCATCAAGATAATGCAAGACCACATGTGTCTGCATTCACTGGCTGGACTCCGTATGGACTCGAAGGGGATCTCGTCACTCCCACCATATAGCGCGACATCATTCCTTCGGATTTCTATCTTTTTTCACACCTGCAGCTACATTTTGCAGTACTAACTTCCATTCTGCACAGGACGTCTGAAATGAGGCTGTTCTGTTTTTGAACTCGTGGCACCAAGTTTCTGGGACAAAGGCTTTGAAAAACTACAAAAACATTGGCAGAAAATCATAGATTGGTGTCCTAATTACAACCTGCAGTAAAGACACCGGTTTCATGTTTTTTGTCATAGAACTCGGTATTTAAGCCGTTTCTCCTGAAGGTAGAATTTGCATTCTTTCACATGCACTACCAAATTTAAATATTATGGCATTGAAAATTAGGGGAATGAAGCTTAATTGGTCAGTGAAAATAATTATAAATCCCTACATGATACTCAAACACTTTTGGAAGAAATTAAGGCACACTAATGCAGGATAATTTTCAAAATCGTTTTCAATGACAACTTTTCAAATATGTCATGAAAAATCAGCCAGATCATTTCAAACATGAATTATCTTCATATTAAGCAGCTATGAAAATCATAAAAAGTTGCATAAAAGAATACAATGACTTATATTTGAATTGCTATTAACTATAAATTAAATATAGTACCTTTCAATATAAAGATGATGCCATACATTTTTATCTGGTGGAATAACATTAGTAATAATTTCATTCCTTGAAAGCCAACCTAAATTCCATACCAAGTGCAAACGATTATTACTCAACCCAACACCAAGGTAGTCACCATCTTCGGAATAAATCTGAAAAAAGAAAAGAATTTTATATGAAGAACGCTAGAAAAGCATAATGGTTATATAAAAATTTAGTTAAAATTTTTATTGAAATAATAAATTGTTTTAAAGTTACAGAAAATCTCTAAATTAAAAAGTAATTAAGAGTTTAAATCAAAATGCAAGACAAAAGTAATTGAAAATGTTTTTATATATTATATCAAATATTTGTTTCCTAAGTGGAGTAAATCTGTGTTTCAAGGTTTGAGAAAAGCAAGGTTCCGTGCTTTCATTCCTTGAGAAATTCACTGCAAATGGTGCAACTTCGTGCTGTTGCCTCTAACTTCTTTTCAAGTGAATGCACAGAAATTTTCTGTGCATTTTTAGCTGCAGGTAGCCTCATATTAAAAAAAAATTGTAGAACGAAATTTCTAAAATTGGACTTAATCACTTGGGAATCAAGAAGTTTATACTTCAAATGCCTTTTATTAGCATAAATAATACAAAAAGTCTCTCACTATTTAAATTGTGCATATTTTAATTGTTTTCCTCTCACTATTTAAATTGTGCATATGATCTAAAAAATGATGAAGCCAAATACTACATCCATATAAAATTTTTTTTAATGATTATATCAGTATACATATACTATACAATTGCTATTTATAATAATCACTTTACTTTTGCATAGCATTCCTACTTTATTATTACGCTTTTGCTTATCTTTCATACTTGAGCCAATAATTAGAAAATATCAGAACAAAATTTCCCCATAAGATAAAAAAACAAAAATTTTATGCATTAAACAGTCAACCAATTATGAGGGCAAAAAAATGCTTAATGTTTCAAAGGAAAAATTGTCTGAGAAAATTTTACACACCTTTGTTATAAAGAATCAAAACAACACCAAATGTTAATGCAGAGATATCCATACTAGGCCATTTGAATTAAAAAATAATTATTAAAAATCAATTAAAAAATAATTATTAAAACCAAATAATGCATTGCAAAATTTACACTACAATTATTTCAAAGTAGACAGTTATTGTTAATACACAGTATAGATATGAATAAGTATCTGATGGTTTGAAATCCAGCAACATTTTATAAAAGTAAGACAAATAATAATTCATAAAAATTTTTTTGAGGATACTAAAAACTGGAGAAATATGAGAACAGAATTCATTGCACCTTTATTGCAAAATCATGGCTAATTTCATTACTTCAGTTACATCTACATAAGATTTTATGATCATTACAGCAGTTAAAGAATTTAAAACATCATAAAAACCAATTTACTTTAATTTGAAGACAGGTTGGTAATTATAATTTCAGATCTCCACTTGGTTAATTACTCTTATTATTACATGACTGATGGAAATTACACACTTCTAACTATAGCTCTAAATTAGATTTATAAGTAGTATGTTTCCTATAGAATTATTAATTCCTTGGAAAATTTTTTGTTGTATTTTACAGACATATACCCACACAAGTTTTTCAGAAAGATACACTAAATTAAAAATCATGAACACATAAAATATGTAATTTGATCATATATCACAGCATGCTTGATTAATAAACTCTCTTTTTTTTTTTTTTTTTTTTTTTTTTTTTTTTTTTTGCAAAAGTGTTTGTTCAATTTATTTTCCCTTAAGCATTAAAGAATACTAGGACACCAAAATATAGTACCGTACTATATTTGGGTGCTTTGATGTTATAGGAATTAATATCCAAAATTATTCTAACTTATATTAAAAAAGATACAAATATCGTATCCATGAAGTGTCCCAACTATCTGAATATTAAGTATATTTATTCATGAAGGCATTTCAATTGAAAAGTTTCAAACCTGAAACAGTAAGAGAATTTAATAAAAATAGTGAACAAATAATTCATATTTTAATATCAAATGAGTTTATCAATGTATTTATTTTACTTTAATTCGCTCACTTGGAAGCTAACTCATTACAACAACCCTACAATAACACTTTTTTCCCTATAAAACTCAGAAATCTGATTGGAGCTTCATACTGATAAAAATATCTATCAACATTTATATGTGTAACATTTTAATCCTTTCAGAATTGAAGCAAAATGTAAAATTGAGACCTAGAATGAATGAAGATTGCTTACATTTGTCATCGCATACATTTGGGCAAAATTAATTCAGCTCAACAAAAGATTGTTGTTTTGAATGCTTTTAAGCTATAAAAATAAAATAGATTAATCAGATAGGACCATTTTAAGGATCCATAGCACTATTCAGTTCAGCGCATCCAGCTTATAAGAATATAAAAATGTAATTCCTTTTTAACGGAATTATGTTTCCTTTTTTCTAACCCAAAATTAGAATCTTAATTGTTGGTGTTAAAAAAAACCAATATATTAAAAAAAAGTACGTTGGGAACCTAACAGTTATTGCAAAACAGTGAATAAAATAAACATAACAAAACTTCAGTTCATGACAATAGTTTTTTTCCCTATCTGATAATACTGATATGCCTAATTCTTGCCTGGACCTTCTTGTTGATCTTTCTGTGACATCATGGATGTCAAACTCAGTGTCTCAAGTGAGCTTAATAATCATCATTATACAATAGTGTGGGCTACAAGAAACATAAAGCCATTTTTCTACTTGAGAATGCAGTGAGTATAAAAGAGAAGAAATAAGTGAAATCTTATCTAATGCTACAGTTCCTTAAACAAGGAAAATATAAGGAAATCCAGATAGTAGACAAATGGATATTTGTTGTTTGCTTCCTGACACCTGCCAGCTTTTACTTACAGTCAAGTTTCAGATTTCTACAGACATGTTGCTCACATTAGCAATTTTTAGAACAAAGTTTATTTGAATGTCCTGGAATTTTGTTTCTTTTCATAAGTGAGAAAGCTGTTCACTTTGGTATATACTATTGCATATGGAAATCTTAGGCAATGCAAAATTTGTGGTTTTCTTGGACCTGTACAAGAAAATATTTGTAATTTCAGTGCATTTTTGTATTGAGTCGTGCTGATTTTTTTTTGTTAATTCCATCTCTTATACATACTGGTACTTTCTGAGGTTTTTTGTAGAGATCATTTCAAAAGTTCTTTTTACCTAAGCTTGCATATATGTCAATGTGGTGCTTCAATATTCCGTGAAACTCTAAACTTATTAATAGGTTATAATTATATATTTTTTGTTATTTTCTAGGAACAAACAGAGGGTTGCAGAAAAAAGAGTCAAGGGCTGCACATGGCAATTTTGACAAGACTTGTGTACACAAACCAGATTCTAAGGGAATATTCCGAAAACTGCCCATTTTTATCTCATTATCCACCATGGTACAAAGCTTTTTATTCTATTTTTTTTCCTTCAGCTCACAAATTTTATTTAAAAATGGTTTTCTTTGTTGCAATGTTTCAAGTACAGGAAAAAAATGCAATGGCCCAATATCTAATAATTCATTGCCCTTCAGGGTTTTCAAATATGAAGAACCTGCAACAAGTACTACCATAACAAACTGATACTCTCTAGAAGTACAAGCAGGTGATTGCCTGCTTGTACTTCTAGTGATAAACAAAGCCAATCAGAAATATTATGATAAAGTGAATATAAGAACAATAAACATCAAAATGTGGTACATCAGTTTCTTTGGAAACTTTAAAATCACTCTGAATGTCCATTCAACTTTTCTAATTGTGCCACCAAATATTATCGCCCTATATTATATTTGAAGAAATTAAATAATGAAGAATCTGCATAAATGTATGTATGTTTCTCGCATTGTGATAAAACAACGGTAACTAGAGCCATCCAATTTTGAATGACATAATCCTATTGCAAATATGGGCATCTGAAAGCCCAAATTTGAAATTTGTTTTATTATTGATTTCATATTTTGTAAAACCTTAACAAATTTTTGATTAACAAACTCAAGCATTTCAAAGCGAGCAATGGCAACATTGTACAGAAATTTTTTTTTTATCTACAGTGCATGACACTGTGTATTGGAAATTCTAAAGATGTGCTCAGTTTAAAATTATTTTGCATTATTTCTCTTGAACTGAATTTTATGGTTTAAGTGCGAAGAACATGATATTTAATAACTAAAGAAAACACATAAAATGTTAAAAAAAAACACCCCTTTGTACACAGTTTAAAATCTGAAACCTTTCAGATTTTCTCCACCTCAAGTTTATAATGAAAAGTAGTTTTGTGCTTACCAGAACTGCTTAATAGCTGTTAACAGCAGTTCCACTTTAACATTCCTCATTATGTAATCATCCTTTAGTTCTAATTATGTTAGATAATCAAGACTCTGATGCACTACACTATTAATAATTATGTAAGTTTATATGTTCTGAATACGTGAGATGCTAATGTTTGATGCTGGAAGAATTGTTAAGTGTTTTTCTGTAAAATATTTAGTATTAAGTGTTGTGTTAAGTAGAAGGTGTTTACATGCTTTTAGAATGATTTTCAGGCCATTTAATCAATGTTTAAAATGTAAAGCATATATTTTGAAATGTTTGTTCTGATAGTCCTTTTTCCTGATTATAGTCTGCATCGTGCTTCTTAAGATAGAACTCTTTCACTATTTTCCAGAGTCTGTTAATCAGGTGGCTTTGCATTTAGAAAGAGCTTTTTCAAGAGATAAATAGTCCATAGATCAATCATTGGGGGACTTCGCAGGAATACATTGAAAAGGTATGTGTAATGCAATATCTGCATCTGTCATCATTTTTGTAAGGAATGCAGTGGTATTCTTTGAAGTGTGACTTATTGCTTTGTCTTAATCAAATCTTTTAAAGTCAACTTTCTTATGCAAATCAACAACATTGTGTTCGGCATACATTTTAATTAAGAATCTGTCAATTTTTAGGGAAACACATACTAGTCCCTCATCCTCAGGAGTAAACAAATCTGCAATGAGGAACCGGTGCATGCTTGCTCTAAAATCAAAAGAATCTTAATTAAAATCTATGCCAAACACAAGATTGTTGCTGTGGCTAATTTTATGTTTTACTCTGGTGTGTTTCTCTTGCCTTTTTTTGCCCATTCTTGTTTTTTTTAATTTCCTATTCTAAGAGAATCCTGTAACGATAAACTGCTCACTGAAATCCTTCTTCCTTGTACGAAGTAAAGGAAGTATTTTGATCATAAAAAATTCTGGGTATCATATTTCAACAAAAATATCCATTTTGACTGCTCTCGAATCCATTTGAACGATGTTTTAGTGTGACATCTGTACATACGGACATAACAAAAGATTCTTTTTTAAAAAACAGATTGTAAAATGAATTCAGAAGAGATTTTTTGATATCTTACATATGTATACGTATATATGTATCATGCATAACTCAAAAACCAGTAGCCTCAGAACATTGAAATTTTGTGTATGAGAGTGCCATAACATGTAGAATGCATAGGAGGAATATGGATATGTGAACAGCTTAAAGTCATCGCCAGGATTGAATACATACTGACGAAAATAATGAAACTGGATTTCGACAAATCAACCAATCTTTATTTTAAAGAATATCAAATAATTTTGTAAGTGGATGAAATATTTCTAGATAATAAACAATTACAATGATTTCTTATATACACAGATAGAGAAATACGATGCCATTTTAGGCATGTGGACGTAGCAGCTGGGATATTTTAGCAGTTGCAGAAGCTACGGAAAGGAATAACGGTATTAACTTGTGAGTGGTATTTATATCAAAGTACAAGCAATTGTAGAGACAAGCTATAATTGGCTAATTTTGGGTTTTAGTTTCATTTTTCAAGCAGTGTTATGTAAAAGAGAAAGATCTTGAATTCAGGAGAACAGATGAATTTAGGGGAGAGAGCATAAAATCTAGAATAGTTAATTTTGAGGTTACCAATTATTCTTAAAGCAGCTGTCACATTTTGTTATATCTTAAATATCTTTGCTCACTACTCTGTTACCCAGCTGGGTAAGCTCAGTTTTTATTTTTTATTTTTATATGCTGGTAAAATGCGCACTTTTTTGCCCTAAAAGTGATTGAATTGTGTTGTTTTTGTGTTCTGGTTAAGGTTTTTATGCCTTACTTAATCTGCATGCAATAGTTGTAGAATTATTAACAATTTAAAAGTTGTTTAAGTAATACTATGGCCAACAAGGCTGCTCTTTGTTTACATCTGAAACCCATAGTAGAATAGTGAATTAAGTCAGCTTATGCAGCAACTTCAGTGTGTTTTTGCCGAGTGGGACCAAAAGTAAACTTTCAATTTTGTACACCAAAAAAATCTGTCTACATGCCTGTTAGCTTAATTGCTAGTTTTTGTGCAGAAACTCTAACTTAATAGTAAAATTTTTTAAGTGCATTTGGTGTTTTATGTTTTCCTGTATTTCACAATTTTTAATGAAGATGTTTTGAGTTTTATGTATTTTTGCCTAGCCATGAAGTAAGAACTGTATTAATTGAATGAGAAATACCTATCTCTAATGAAATTCGAAGAAATGATTTTTATATGAAATACAGCAAAAAATTGCATATAATTTCATAGGCTATACAAGAAAGTCGTGTCCACATCCGATTTTTTCTCTTTGATAATAAACAGACCTTTTTTTTTTGTCATTTAGATAAATCCATGCTTCATTAAGGGTCACAAAATATTTTAATTTATATCATGCTAAATAGTTTTCATACAGGGCTCTACCAGTTGTTCTATGTTGAGCCACATGCCTCGGAAGAAAAAGCTTGTAAACATTGTTTTTTTAACTTTTTTAAGTTGTAAATCTTCATCTATTATTTTATTTATTGTTGCTATAGATGTATTTAAAGACTTTTGATTTCTGTGTTGGCAGATTTTTCTCTTGTTACCAATAACTTAACTTTAGAAACAATGTACTTTTTTTCGGTTATTCGTTTCAAATCTTCTTTCGATGCAGAAGTAATGACTGATGGCTTTTTCTTTTTGATTAATAATGTTGCTTATTTTGCACATAGAAATTCTAATACCACAGATTTTGCAATGTTTCTGGAGTATGGAATAAGAATATTTCTCTTTGGTAAGTGCACAACATATCCTTTAATCCACAACTTGTTTACGTATATCATTTTGTAAGAAGAATAAATTTAAAAGTTGCAGACGATATTTTTCATTTCAAATAATAAGCTGTTGCTAGAAGTTTTATTTTAGAATATTTGCTTTTTGTCAATTCTTTATCAAAATGTTTCTAAAAATGTGTAAACAGCATTTGTAACACATGCATTCATCACCAACATGATTTAGCAAGTATGTGAAAAATAAAAATAAGATCTTTAAACTCACACTGGTAAATGATCAGTTTCCAGAATGTTGCCATTCAGCAAATTATAAGATCTTTAATTTATCTTCTAAATTTATTACAGATTAAATGGTTTTAAAAAAAAGAAAGACATTTCTTAATAATTTATGTCTTTATTTTATTTTGTTAGTAACATATCTGTTTAATATTATTTAAAGTACATTTTATTCACATTACAGAAACTTTTTATGACTGTTTGCAACTTTATTGCAGAAAAAATTCTAGGTAAGTATTCATAAAACTCTTACTAACATAAAATATTCAATGCAGAATATTTGATTTTACATTGATTATAATATCTTACAGTCCACACATTTACACTTTAGAGTCTAGGCATATTTTATTTTTAAGTTGTATAGTCCAGGGGTGGCCAACAAGTCGATCGCGAGTGACCAGTCGCTCACGACTTTAGGCTTAGATTTTGATGACTTACGGATACGAATCACAACGTCATTCAGCCTGTTTAGGACTATGTAAGGACCATCCCAAGGTGACTGTAGTTTCAGACAGAGTCCTTCCCATCGAGTTGGATTCCATAACCACACCTTGTCTCTTTCGTTGAATAGATGTCCAATAGTTCTAGTGTTGTATAGGATCTTCATCTTCTCCATCGCTAAGTTGACTCACTCTCCTGTAAAATTATGCATCACTTCAAACTCGGCCTGGAGATCTTTGATGTATTCCTCAGGTAATGGAGGTGACCAAACGACATCACAAGGCAGATGAAGGCCACAACTGAAGAACATCTGAGATGGGGAATAGCCATAGTCTCTTGGACAGCACTGTGATAAGCCAGTAAAAAGACAGTCGACTTCTTGTCCCAATTTGTTGTTTTCTGGAAACCACCAATGAGAGGTTATTGAGGATTATTTGATTAAACCTCTCTACCATGCCATCCGACTGGGGGTGTAGAGGTGTCGTGTAGTTGCAGAGTTCTTTATTAGAGCCGAGGTAAAATTCCTTCCCTGATCGGAATGTAACTGAAGAGGAACTTCGAACCTGGAAATCCAGTGCTGTATCATCATCTCTGTTACTGTGACAGATTCTTGATCAGGAATAAGATAAGCTTCAGGCCACTTGGTGAAGTAATCAATGACAGCGGAGCTGTATCTGTTGATATCAGCAGTTCGTGGCAGAGGTCCTAAGATGTCAAAGGCGATACGTTCAAAAGGCACTGCTGTGTTGTAACGTTGCAGCTTCCCTCGGCTATGTTTCTTTGGTCCTTTCCGACTTGCAAAGGCATTTCAAGATCGGCACCACTTTTGTACATCATCCTTTGCATTATTCCAGTTGAAGCGTTCCCGAACTCTCTGCAAAGTCTTCATTATTCCGAAGTGACCTCCTGCAGGGCTGCTGTGCAGTTCTTTAAGGACATCCAGGATCTTGGGAGTAGCAACTGCCATCGGAATGTCTTTTCATCATCTGATTTGAATTTCTGGTACAAGATGCCGTTTTGAATATGGAGTGAGTCCAATATTGTTTTGTCGTGGGACTACAGCTCGAAATGTCCTGCCAGGTAGGTTTTCTGTTTGAGGTCTCTATTAACTCAATTACAGGTTTAATGTCCCAGTCTTCCAGCTGGTCTTCCCCGATTTCCTTGTCTCTCCATGGGTCTGGATCAGCCGATGTTGTAATTTGTTGTGCGATCGGATTAAGCAGCTTGTGCTTCACTTCGACCCTGGCAGGGTTTTCTCGAAAAGGCATTGACATCTAAGCAGGGACTTCCAGACAAGGCATTGGTGTTTCCAGGTGGGAATCCGTTATGATGATAGTGATGTCCCAAGGATGAATGCGGTTTGTTATTTTTAGAGTCAGGAAAATTTGTGTTTCCTTAGAAAATCGAATCCAAGTATAAAAGAATTTGTACTATCTGCCACATATGCCATGCCATGGTAGGTAGCACTTCCAAACATGATGTTTACTTTTAACTTCCCATCTATGTCGATTTTATCACCAGACTGCATCTGGTGGGTAACACTGGATTGCGTCCAAATGAGTTCATCTTTAAACTATTGAACTAAACCTTTCCAAATGATGGTAACATTCATTTCTGTATCGATCACCATATTACAAGGAATACCATTGATACGTCCCATTACGAAAAGTCCATTACTGCTGCCACTCCCTGCAGAAATCTGAAGCACTATGAAATGGGGCTTCTCATTTTCCTTCAAATTCCTCTCTGCGATACGGCTGCTAATTTGTTTCCTGCTTCATTGCTTGGGAATGGTTTTATTTTACGTGGCCTGGGGTGTTCTGCAGTTCCTCCATATGTGACCTTCAAGAACGCTGTTCCGAAAATTTAGTTAGGGTTGGTTTCTCTTCACTCCTGTTTTGTCTCAAGGCACTGACTTGTCTGGTAGAATCATCAGTTTTATTTTCCGTGCTCTGGGATGTTCTGCAATTCGGTCATAAGTGGCCTTCTGTACCACATTTGTAACACTTTAGAGCCAGTTTTTTCTCACTCCTACTCCATATCAAAGCATTGACTTGTCTGCATAAATCATCTAAACGTGCAATCACTTGATCCATTGCCTCCTAGATTTGAGCAGTTCTGATTGAGGGGGCAATCTCTATGAGTTGCTTGCAAGGCTACCTCAAATTTTCATGGCGTACACTAGAGCACTTCCACCATTCATAGAGCTTTCTGTATTTCAGGATTCCAGATGCCATTGATGAAGTACTACAATGACAGGATTTCCCTTGTTTCTGTCGGGCATTCCGAAAAGGCGAGATGAGACAGTCTTCCAAGATCCATAGCAAGTTCCTGGAGTGTTTCTCTGGGCCTTCTGTTGACAGTGTTTTAATTGAAGCCTCCTGTAATCTTTTAAACACTTCTTTCAAAGTGCAGCTCCAATGCACCGAATAAAACTTTGAAATCTAGCCTTCGGTTTTCAGGAAGAGTCTAAGAGATACCCACTGCATCTGGTCTCAGAGAAGTGGCGAGATGATAGGCCATTGCTTGGGAACCCCATCCATTCACATCCGCCACTATAGAAAATTGTGTCGCATGCACTTGCCAAGAGGTCTTCACATCATACATGGAAAGCTTCAGAGAGAGAGAGGAGCAGGCATGGGTAAAAATGTAAAACCCTCAGAAGTGCTTCCTGCTATTGCTATGCAGTTCTTTAAGGCGTCAACTTCTTTGGCTATGACAGCAGAAACCCTATCATCAATTTTCTGTTGGACGGCAGAAACTCTTCCTTCGATTCATCAGGACAATAGCGGTTTTAAATTTAAAAGAAAAAAAAAACTGATGTTAAGCTTAATATGAATATTGTATTGGATTTGTATTTGGATATTTTTAATGGAATTTAAAGTAAAATTGTTTTATTTCCTCGTGCAATGCAGCACGAGCCATATTTTAAGAAAAAGCAATGCAGAAAGAGTTTAAAAGATTACAGCAGGCTTCAATTAAAATACCATCAACAGAAGGCCCAGGGAAACACTCCAGGAACTTGCCACAGATGTTGAAAGACTGTCTCATCTTGCTTTTTCAAAATGCCCAACAGAAACTACGGAAATCCTGTCCTTGCAGTACTTCATCAACGGCATCCTGGATCCAGAAATACAGAAAGCTCTATGAATGGTGGATGTCAAAGATTTGAAAAGCACTCTAGTGTACGCAATGAAATTTGAGGTAGCTCCGCAAGCAACTCATAGAGATTGCCATCCAGTCAGAACTTTTCAAATCCAGGAGACAGTGGATCAAGTGATTGCACATTTAGATGATTTATGCAGACAAGTCAGTGCTTTGATACGGATTAGGAGTGAGAAAAAACTGGCTCTAAAGTGTTGCAAATGTGGCACAGAAGGCCACATAACGACGGAATTCCAGAACACCCCAGAGCATGGAAAATAAAATAGATGATTCGACCAGACAACTCTAGTGCCTTGAGACGGAATAGGAGTAAAGAGAAACCAACCCTAACTAAATTTTCGGAACAGCAGTGTTGAAAGTCACATATGGAGGAACTGCAGAACACCCCAGGACACGTAAAATAAAACCATTCCCAAGCAGTGAAGCAGGAAACAAATTAACGGCCATATCGCAGAGAGGAATTTGAAAGAAAATGAGAAGCCCCATTTTATAGTGCTTCAGATTTCTACAGTGAGTGGTGGCAGTAATGGACTTTTCATAATGGAACATATCAATGGTATTCTTCGCAATATGGTGATCGATACAGAAGCAAATGTTACCATCATTCGGAAAGGTTTAATTCAATAGTTTAAAGATGAACTCATTTGGATGCAATCCTGTGTTACCCACCAGACTGTATCTGGCGATAAAATCGATATAAGTGGGAAGTTAAACGTAAACGTCATGTTTGGAAGTGCCACCTACCATCACATGGCATATGTGGCAGATATTACAGATTCTTTTATACTCGGATTGCATTTTCTAAGGAAACACACAAATTTTCCTTGGATTAAAAATAATGAACTGCATTCAGCCTCGAGAACATCACTATCATCAAAAGAAGGTATCCCCACCTGGAAACACCGATGCCTTGTCTGGAAGATTCTGCTTAGAAATGAGCCCATATCATACCAGGGTCGAAGAGAAACACGAGCTGCTGTGTCCGGTCGCATGACAAACTACAACATCAGCTTATCGAAACCCATGAAGTGGCAAAAAAGTTGGAAAAGACCAGCTGGAAGATGGCGATGTTAAATCGTTTGAATTAATGGATCTTCAAACAGAAAGCCTACCTGAGAAGACATTTGGATTTATAAGTGAGACGACAAAACAATACTGTGCTCTCTGGAACTTGCTCCGCATTTGAAACGGCGTCTTGTACCAGAAATTCGCACTGGATGATGGAAAGGCTTTCTGATGGTAGCTGATACACCCAAGATTCCGGATATCCTTAAAGAACTTTATAACAGCCCTACAGGAGGCCATTTCAGAGTAATGAAGACCTTGCAGAAAGTTCGAGAGCACTTCTATTGGAGTAACGCAAAGGAAGACATGCAAAAGTGGTGCCAATCTTGTGATCCCTGTGCAGGTCGGAAAGGACCGAAGAAATGCTGACGAGGCAAGCTGCAACGTTACAATGCAGCAGTGCCTTTTGAATGTATTGCCTGTGACATCTTGGGACATCTGCCATGAATAGCTGATGGGAACAAATACATCCTCGTTGTCATTGATTACTTCACCAAGTGGCCTGAAGCGTATCCTTTTCCTTAAGAAAAAGGATATGCTTCAGATAGCAGAAGTAATGATCCAACATTGGATTTCCATCTTCGGAGTGCCGCTTCAGTTACATTCCGATCAGGGAAGGAATTTTATCTCAGCTGTAATCAAAGAACTCTGCAAGCTACTTGGCATTGACTCTCCAGGTCCGATTTGAAGTGATGCACGACTCTGCACGAGAGCTAATGGACATCGATTCAACGAAGGAGACAAGGTGTGGTTGTGGAATCCGACTCAACGAGATGGAGGCAAATGACTCTGTCCGAAACTACAGTCACCTTGAGATGGTTCGTACACAGTCCTAACAGGCTGAATGACATCGTGGTTTGGATCCATAAGTCATCGAACTCTAAGCCTAAAGTCATTCATTACAGCAGGTTAACTCCTTACTATGGCCATGTATTGTATATAACTGTAAACAGTATACGACCATGGTCCTTTTTGTTTCCTAACTTGATTTCTATTTAGTATTTGATTGCATTTGATTTGTTTTAAGTTACTTATTACAATTATTGTTTATGTTGTTTTTTATTGTAATGTAATGTGTGTAATTGACGCCTTAGTTCCTGTCCAGGGGCTGTACTACCCGGGACATACGGTCCTTGGGAAGGGGGCAGTGTTATGGATTTTGTATTTAGTTAGATATTTTTAGTAGAATTATAATTAAAATTGTTTTATTTCCCTGTGCAATGCAGCACGAGACATACTTTAAGAGAAAGCTATGCAAGAAAAGTAAAAATACAGGAGCATGTACATTTCACATTTAATAAATAGATATCTCGTAATTTACATTTAAATTGAATACGTGTAATTGACTACTATGTAAGCTGTAACCTTAATTCCATCCTCTTATTGGTTTCCAGAAACCTCAAGAAGCAGAAAATGCTAGAATGATCTTGCACGACCGACTGATAGCTATAAAAAGCCAGAGAGATAACATCTCAGTTCAGTTTTTAGTTCGCTGCTGTGGTTATTTTTGCAAATTCATGGTGAAATTGGATTAGCTTTCTTTTTAAATGCTCTGTGATTTGTATTCTATTTAATGTATTTGTGTTCTACTCATTGATACTGCTCGATATTGTAAACAATTGTACCAATATCTCTGAGGAAAAAATCCAGCGTTTTGTTATATTTTTTTTGCTATGAACAAATTTTATTAACCTTTTATTGAACTTGTGCATTCAATGTATTATGAACCCGTACACATGCAACAATACTGTTACTCAAGATGCATTAAAGTACACTTATTGTGATTTCTTCTTCAGGATTATTATTTTATCTTATATCAGGTCACATTAAAAATACCCAGTGTATGTAACAGCTAAAACATGGATGCTTATTTCTAAATACCTTTCACAATCTAAATAATTTAAAAATTTAAAAGAAATCTGAAGTACAGCATAGCATACCTCTTTAAAATAAAAAAAATTCACAATTAAAATTGAAACCTGATATATGAATGCTACATGAAGTTCAAAATTACTTATTTAAGAAATTAAAATTACTTAATTAAGAAGTTTAAAAAGCTCTCACTATAAACCTCAATATTTTGTGTTATGCATGCAGGGGCAATTAATTTCTAACATTTTTCTTTCATATCACCTTGGGAAAAAAAGAAATCTCTCAATGAACATATTGTTGTGTGCACACGGATTCGTAATAGATTGAATACACAAACCCAATAAAAGGTTAATAACATTTATTTTTATCGCAAGAAATATAATAAAACGCTGGAATTTTCCTCAGAGCTATTCATACAATATCACAATATTGCGCAATATAATTAGTAGTTATCCTTTAAATTACTAAAAATGTTAGAATACAACGCAATGCAAAAAGAAAGCTAATCCAATCTCACTCCGAATTCGCTACAATCAACAACAACAGCTAATAAACAACTACTGAGCTCTGAGATGTCTCTCTCTGGCTTTTTAAAGCTTTTCAATCAATCGCGAGATAGTTCTGGTAATTTTTGTTTTCTAGAGATTTCTGGAAAGCAAAAGAGTACAATTGTAGTTACAGCTAACGTAGTAGTCAATTACATTTATTCAAATTAAATATAAATTTACGAGATAAACTTTTATTCAATTTTAAATGCATGTGCTCCTGTACTTTTCTTTTCCGGTGTAGCTTTCTCTTAAAATATGTCTCGTGCTGCATTGCATGGCGAGATAAAACAATTTGAATTATAATTCTACTAAAAATAGCTAAAAAAATACAAAATCTGTAATAATATTAAAAAATTATAATACACAGTATTTAGTTAGCTGATATTAAGTACATTAAATAAATTCAGTTGTAATAATTAACCACATACCAATAATAAGCTATTGGTACTTGGTTAATAATTTAAAAATTGTTATAATACTATTTGTACATATTAGAAATTAAAAATTCATAAAAATATTAAATCTCAATTTGAAAACTATTATTTTTAAATTTCTCTTCATAACAGATTGAATTTTAAGTTTACCTGTCCATTCCAAAGCAGAAGACCAAAATTTTCATTTGAGGAATATTTGAAAGAAATGTTAGTTTTTGTCAAGTCCTTATGTTTGTAAGATAAATCCTTGTACAGTAAATAACTTGCTCCAGAAAAATGGGCACTGGAAACATTGACAGCTAAAAAGATATACATATTTTTTAAAAGAAAGCAAAATCATCTAAAACTAATTTGAAAACTAAAGCACAATATACATTAATACAATTTTAGTATTACACAAACCTCAAAATGTATAAAATAAATTCAAAAGATTAACAAAAATGTTTGCAATCATGAAGCAGAAGCAGCAAAAGAACAGAATTTCCTGTTGGTAAATGGCAACGATGTCTGTATGCTACTTTTAACATGAATTAATCACGAATAAAACTGAAACACAAATTTTATCTGATAACAAGGTTATGTTGTTATTGTTGTTGTTTCAAACCCCTTGGGGCAGGAAAGACTACACCAAGTCCAAGAGACCTTGCTACACAAGCAAATCGCTGATGTCGCCCTGCTCAGCTGACAGCTGTCTATACAATCCAGTAGGTGAGCGGGAGAGGCAGGTAAGGAGAACAGGCACACGAGGGGAATGTCTTTTCTCCCTCTTTGAATTTCATGCATCGAAGATGCCCACTTCTGAATTTGGCCATGGCCGATTGGATAGGCCTACATCTTTTACTCAGAAGTGACAGGCCTGGTTGTTCAGCGAAATACCACTGGTGAACAGGAGAAATTTTCCATGCCGTGTTAGTTTTATGTTTGTAACAGGAATAAATTTCGGTTGGGCATAAATCAGTGGAAGTGGGTGTAGGGAGATCACAACCTTTTCTTGCCAGATCGTCAGCTGTTTCGTTACCATACACCCCAACACGAGACGGTATCCACTGGAGATATATTGATTTACGCTGTCCAAGCTCGAAAAGTTTAGATACAGTATCCTGACCGGTCTTATCCATGATCTTACGCCAGTTTTTAAGGTACAGAATGGAGCTCCTGCTGTCTGTCAGAATCCATATAATTTCACTATTTGAACAGAGAGCATAATCAAGTGCTTTGCTGATCGTGATATGTTCCGATCTGAAGACGGAGCAATGATCAGAGTTACTGATGCTGCATCTGATATCTCCTTCAGGGCTGTTACAATAAATGCCATTCCCTGCTCCACCCTTATCTGATGCACTTCCATCTATATATATCACAAGGGCCTGGGCTGGAATATCATTAATAATTTCAAGAGCCACCTGCATAAGGCGTTAATTTTAAGCTAACAAAGTTATAAATAATATATATGTAAGATATATCAAAATACGGTGCTTTTAATCTGTGTACATTAAAATTATGTGTAGTCAACTATGATCAAAACGTAATTTGTCTGCCAAAGAAATAATTTTGATGTGCCTAGAAATAAAGATGGTAATTTGCCGAAATTAATTTTGTCAACGTCTTATTCCTGCCTTATCCACCCAGCCATGTCTACAGCCAGAAGTTAAAAGAAACTGATTCATGATTGCACACTTAGTACATCCATATATATATATATATTTTTATATAAGCAAAATACCAGTGACTCATCACAAGATCTCCGAAACTTTTCACCCGATTGACTTGAAATTTTACATAGTTACTCATTCCACGATGTAGACGTGCACTAAGAATGAATTTTACATAAATCTTGTCCAAAATGAGTTTCAAATTAGCTGTCATAGATTTACACAATGACTGCTTTTTTCCTGGTCAATTTTATGTGGCGTGTTCCAGAGTAAGTTCACCTGAGAATCTCATCGTTCTTCAACCAGAAAAATGTACCAAGAATGTTGTCTACAGAGAAGTTTTATAAACTTAGGTATATTTAACTATTATTATAAATTTCATGAAAATAAACGTTATTATTAAGAGAAATAAATTATTGTGATGAAACATAAAAATGTTGTTGTTATTTATAAAAATTGCCATACATAAAAAAATCAAAGACAAATAATTATAATTGATTAAAAAATTTGACTTAATAAATTAAAAAAATGAACATATATTTAAAAAATTCTTGAAATATGTCTTGAGTTTTATGTTGGCAATTTTTCATGCTGTAGGCCTACTGGGGATACTGTCACGTTAAATAATGGGGACACATCCCAATACACAGTACTTCATGGGTGATGTGGAAATCTGTGTATGACAGATTAACTCACTGGCACTATATTTCCCGACTTTAAATTAAAAAAATTAACATTAATTATCAATTCAAAATTAGACATTTCATCCATATAAGAAGTCTAGGTTCATATTCAAATAGAAAATGTGCCCAGCAAAGCGAGCGGGTATCAGCTAGTTACATATATATATAAAACAAGCTAAAATTGAACTGAAATTGAAAACAGAATAAATCATTATAATTAATTTAGTTACTCAGAGTTTAAAATAATATGTTAGTATCTGGCATAATTAGGAAATAAAATAAGATACAAATGAAAATTATAAGCTGCAGTGTCAAATTAAAAATTGGTAAAAGAAATCTGAAATGATAAACACGGCAATATTCTCCAGTTTCCTCAAGCTTTAAAACCAGTTTGATCATAGCTTTAATATAATTTTTAAACTATATCATATTTATTCTGTCTTCACAACAATTATTTTAAATTCACTAAAAAATTAAACTGAATTACCAGTCTGACACTTATCACCCCGCCATCCAATGGGACACAAACATTTGTAATTATACTGGCCATCAGGTATGCAAGTAGCACCATGGAGGCAGCTATGTTGCCAACATTGAGCATAAACTTCACATGTTAGACCATGAAATTCCTATGATTCAGAATAGGACACAAATAATTAAAAAATAAGAACTACTTAAATAATCAAATTTTACATTTTTCTGGGGGGAGGGACAAGTAATGAATCAAAAAGAAACTATTTTTGTATTGGGCATTCACTTTCTTATATATTCATAAAGATCAACAGCATGGCAATGAAATACATTTCAATGAGAGTAAATACTGTATTGGCAACAGTGGCGGCTCGTAGCTAAAATTAGTAGGGGTGCTGTCACAAAAAATTTTAATTCAATACATTCGACCTTTAAGAACAAGTGTGTTCCGAAACATCTGTTGTGTCATCCGCCATTAAAGCTACAAGCTTTTCTAATTTCATTCCTTATCTCCTCATGATATGTTTGAAAGAGGCAGTCAAGTATCTCGTTGTGAATGGTCTTAGAAACACCTTTGAAGACTGCACTAGTTTCTAAGTGATTCTTCAAATCTGAATCTAATTTAGAAGTAAAATTTACTAATCCTCTAAATATA
>KK115205.1:121713-133167 GCA_000611955.2 Stegodyphus mimosarum | reverse complement strand
TTTAAAAACATGTTCTTTTCATATCTCATGTTTTTCTGTTTCCTTTCATTTTTTTTATATTTTTCAAACCCCGTTTTGTCCCCATTACATAACCTCCAAACACCAAGTGTGGGAAGCAAAACAGAGCATTTTTTACTTGACAACCGCAAAGCCAATTTTTCCGTTGGTACCATTCAGAATTGAAACTACGAATATATTTCTTCTTGTTTCTTATGTCTGGCTGACAGATTATAATATCAGTTGTTGAACGACCTCTTTTCTTAATTGTACTTTTCTCGTGGAGAGACAGCTGTGAAAACGAAAGCTCTTGAAGTTCACTTACAGTCACAGAATTTATTACTTAAGGATGCAAGGACATGGTTAAAGTTTTCTGTAAAATAAAAGAACCGAAAAAAATGAATCAAATAGAATAGCTGAAAAAATAATCTAACCAAGAATATGGTGTATGATTTTTTAATCACAGCACACAGTAAAAAAAATAAGAAACTCCTCCAAACGGCACTCCAGATTCGGCACTGTAAGAGCGACAGTGCCCTTCTTTCTCTCGGCCTCGAACGCTGCTTCCTACGTGCGCATGCTCAAAACAACAAAATACCACACGCACGAAGTAAAAAATAATCACGTTTCCATAATTTCGGCACTGTAAGAGCGACAGTGCTCTTCTCGCTGAGTGGCTCGAGTGCTGCGTTTTGTGTGCACATGCGCAGATCAACCAAACACCAAGCCGCTGGAATTGCGAAGCCCGCAGTACCATACAAAGACTTTCATACCTTTTTTTTAAAATGGAGGATGGCTACTGACATTAAGTTTAAGGATTATATATTGTAGAAGAAAGAATTAAAGAAAAAATGGCCCATTATATTAAATATTAAAAATAATAATAAGTGGAAATAAGGGGTGCTGCAGTTCCACAGTGCTTATTACAAGCCGCCACTGATTGGCAATGTAAGACATATGCAAGGTAGATAAAAGTATTCCTGGAACTGCAAAACACAGTAAATAACTTCAGTAATAAATCGGACATTCTATATGAAAATTCACTTGGGCTTCTTGTGTTGATCAATACTTCTGAGGCAATGCTAATTTTGGCTTAATGAATATAACTATTGAGTGGATTATATTGAAAATACTTTGCAAAGTTTTCCTTTGCATTATTCATTTAACACAATAATAAAGAACAAACAATACATAACCAGAATCTATGTTCTCAACAAATATTTCAGCATCGATTTGATCTGGTGTGAATTAGCACATACTTTAGCCCAACCAAAAATGGGCTCTGCATTCCAGTATGCAAGGTCATTGTCATAAATACATTGAAAGGCAGCAAGATATACTGTTATGCAGATTTTAACTTTATATTACTGAGTGCAAAACATTCTACATCTTGGGTGAACAGAAAGTCTTCAAAGGGAAGCTAACTTGCATTTATATGAAATGAAAGTAAAAATTATGAGTGCACCTGCAGTATTAGCCTGTCTTTATGAGAATAAAATTATTAAGATTATGATTTTGTAATTTGTATGATTCAGGCCAGCCAGTATGTTACAATACAAAATGATTTTATAAAATGTGTTTCCTCGGTGAAATTTCTTGAGTTCAGAAAACATTTTAATTAAAGCAATTTGTTTTTACTTCTGTATTTAATTTTTGAAGTATTAGCAGGGTTATACTATGAAATAGAAAGATTGCATCTAAAAAAGAATTTTATTAATGAAGAATAAAGTTTCTTTTGCCTACAGAAGTTTCTCCAGATCATATTGATTGAAAGAATTATATTTGATAAAAACAGAAATCTACCTTACTTTTTTACATTCACAAGTGAAACCATCTTCTTTAGGGATGCATATACCATTATTTTTACAACTGTCATATCCACAAGGAGTTCCATCACAATCTTCAATATTTCGACCACTTATGGCACCTAAATATTAAGAAAGGCAGATTATACTAAATTAGAAGAATTTTAGAAGACAGAAATATAATACTATTTACCTAGGGTATGCAGTCATAATAAAGTTTTGAAAAAACAATAATTAATTTAATACTTAACCAATAATATGACATCTGACAGATTACACACACTGCATGCAGCACATGCACATGAAATGGAAACATTACTAATTTGCTAATGGATTCATCATTCGGTCGGTCTTACTGTCAATCTAGTGGGTCATCTGGAAAATACTGCTGTTTTTTTAATTGAAGTAACTTTTCTTCTTCTTATTCTGTTACCGTCAAACATCAAGCTACTGTCTTTCATAGTGACAGCTCCACACTTGGATGCATGTCAGGCAAAGACTTACTGAGCATGACTGGAATAATCAGTGTCATTCCCCCCATATTTGTCAGCCCTCAGATTTTCATTTCTTCAGGTCAGTTCGAAAGTCTCTAAACACTTCTTTGCAAACTGTCAAACATTACCTTGATAACTTCTTTAAAAATATGCAAAACAACTTTTTTTAAAAAAAGGAATTGTTCAGCTGGCAGAAGAAAGGCAAAAAGTAATTTATCATTTAATACACGATGTAATGTTAGGCCCTACATGGTAAAAAAGGAATGCCCTGTGGAAGACTTTTTAAGGACCAGAGTCCAGTGGCCTTTACTGCTTAGCCACTGGTGACACATGACAAAAAGTCATGGAACAAAATGATGCTTATGTGATTCAATGAAATTTTTTTTATGTTTCTGTACTGCTTCATTTTATTTGTCATCAAAAAGCAGCAGATTTTTCTCGATGATCCTTTATTTTAGCAAAATATGTGATCAAATTTCTGTGAAAGTTCTATTACATTTTTTTACATTCCAATGGCAGACAGAACCTACTCTCATATGAATATAGCATGCAAGCCCAGTCTTGATCAGTCCAATTTCAATGCTACCATTGCAAACGGGCAATACGATGCTATCTGGAATGGCGGGACACATACAAGAGGTCTGCAGGCATATAATTCTCCTTCTCCCAAATGTCAGCTATAGATTTCTGGGAAATTCATGTGCCACTATTGAGCTGTGGTGCACTGGTTTCTTTCTGCCAGTAGGTCAATGAGCCTGACTACAATATGTTCCAATTGTTTTAAATGCTTTCCATAGATGTGAGGAAAAAAACTGAGGGTAGTGTTTAACTCCCTGGCAACACCTCTTATTTTTTGCCCTTCTTCATTTTTTTCATGGTACAGCCATGTGTAAAATCATCTAAGTGATGCCCGGAAGACATACTGAAACTTCCAAGATCATCAGTTAAATCTTTGTGGGAACTGATGAAAGTTTAGTCACAATGAGGGGGAAAAAATCTTAGTCTGTGTTCTTTCCTTATAATGTTTTTTTTTTTTTTGAGAATTTTGTGAAATTATAAAATGTTTCGTTGCTGTTATTTCATTTAGTGTTGAGTCTGTGAAGAATGATATAAGCCAAAATGGGCCAATAATGCAACGGAAATGTGCAATTTGTCTTTAAAAGAAAGTACAGGAAAAAATACTTTCACCTTTAGAATTCAATTCCATAATGATAGAATTGACAGAAAACAATCGCATACATCCTTTATAATACGTGGGTGCAGTTTCCAACGCTTCAGTCGGGAGAGCAGACAAATCTGGAACACCACCTGTATTGAAGAGGAAAAAAGATTCTATTAATATATTTTGCTAAAAAGAAATAAAAAGCAAAGATTTAAAATCCATAAACATTAAGCAGCTTTTTATACAGAATCTGCTGAATAACAAATTTTAAGCTTTTGAAAACCATAGCAATAAAAGGGAAACTAATGTAAGGGATGAAGAAAGAAAAAGTGCTAGGTTGCAAATAAAATTTTTTAATTAATAAATTCAAATAATATGTGTCAACTTAATTGAGTTAATAGGATTAAGTTAATTAAGTTATTAGGATTAAAGACAGTTCATCATATTACTGAATGCATATTACATAACATCTTTACAAATAATTGAAGATTTATCAGCATTAGGTACAGCGCAGAAGTAGACAGAAACCAATAGTGACTTTAATTTTACTACACGATATATAGTCAATCAAATGCAAATTTAATTCCAAAGAAATTTGAGACAAAAGTTTAAAATAATTAAGGCTTAAAATAACTTGTGTGTCCAGCATTTATTGAAATCTTGTTTCTAGAAATCAAGCATTTATTTGAAATCTTGCTTCCAGAAATCAAAGCCACTATAACAGTTCTACTCGCAGGAATAGTATTAAATAAAACTACAGATCATCAAGTTATTGTGTACCATTAAATTTTTGGGGGCAGCGAACAGAAAATTCAACTGCACTCTCACTTTGATTTGAATCACAAATTTTCAACTGCTAGCTAGATGTACTAGCTTATATGATAAGATAGAGGATCCATGCATAGAGGAATGTAATAATTTTTTATATACTCCGCCACACACACACATACACTTTAAGGTGATTGGAGAGGGCATGAGACAGAGTTGATCAAATAAAGGTGATGATAAGTTACCATTCCCTATATTTTAGCTTGCAGACTACTGTAAACAGAAACTGGAAAAAACTGGAAAAAAACATGAAACATACATGATGAAACATATGTGATGAAAAAAAATTGCAGATACCACTACGCGATCCTTTCTGAAGAGATTAGTCAATGAATACACATATCAGGAAAAGCTGTTCTTATAATAAGCAGCTTGGAGCACAGAATTTTCTTTTCAGCATAAAAAGATTTATTTAATTAAAGTAAATATCAGTTTTAGGAGATAGTTAAAAGAATGCGAGTTTGTGAAAATATTATCATAGCACTGAAAACCTCATAAAAAAAAAAAAAAAAAGAATTGCAGATGCCACTATGGAATTTGTCGTTGAGTAACACTGAAAACTAGTTTTATTTTAAATCTACTGATAGTGCAGAATTTTCTTTTCCATATTTAAAAAAAATCAGTTTTTATTAAAATATATATTCACTTTCAGGCAAGTTTTGAATGAATGTGAAGTGAATAAATTACGGGAACACACAATAATTTATAGTGTTGAAAAAAGGAAATATAAATAGCTAATATTCATGATAAGAATATAAATCAAACAGCATCATTTACATAAATTTAGCAAACAGCTAATGTTAATAAAAAGGCATCATACACAAATTAATGCTCTAGCTATGCAAATAATCAACTAATAAATTTATTACAAATGAGTAATAGTATAGACATTTCGAATAAAGAATAAAAAGTCTTTTTAAACCTATTCAAATGAATTTATTCCCTGTCATGTGTTTAAATTTAGTCTATGGAACTTCAGCTGCCTCTCACTTTTGATACTAGCATAAGTAGCTCCTATTCTTGTTCCACATTTCATTCTTGTACACTTTGAGCATAAGTAACTCCAATTCTTGTTCCATATTTAACAAAATTTATTCAATTTAAAGACAAGTAAATTAATAATTTTTACACTTTAAGGAGTTTGGCACCCTAAACTCAATAAGTTACCATTTTGCAATTTTTTGCTAAAAATACACTTTAATATCTCTACTACAGTGAAAAAAAATTTTGGAAGAATCAGATGATAATAAATACCATAAAATAGCATTCAAAAATTTTGACAGCCCTTTAAATGCCATACCCACCCTAGTGCTTATTTTCTTTTATTTCTCAATTGCCTCACTTATTTATTAAAAATCAGTAAAGAAGAAAAGGAATGTATTTAGACGTGATAGCAACTATCAGCAGACTTTATTCATATGTGCAATATTAAAGAAAAATTATAACTGCATTAATTATTTTCACATTTTAAATAGAAAAGAATTTTTACCAAGGTAGAAATCAGTGTTAACATCCAAAATTTCCATTCCTGGGGGAGATATAGAAGTAACTTCTTCATCACCTTCTAATTTTAGATAAGCAGCTCTTTTATATCTTCCAAATTCTACTGTCTGCCAAACATCTATGATATACGAAATAGAGCTTCATTATTTTATGCTATTAAAATTTTTCATTCCTTTATAAATATTATGATAAAAAGATAATTTTTTGGCACATTACATTCATAATAACTTTTAACATACTATTAAAAATAAACTTGAACATTTTTGATAACTTATATATACTGTAATTTGACCACAGATGTTAAGAAAAGTCAGAATGATGTTACATCAAAATAATTAGAGATAATGAATTAAAATTTAAACATATGAAATGTAAAAATCCCACCACTCTTGTGGAATTTCAAACTTCAGAAACATGCTGATCTTAGTAAGTAAGTTGCACAATAAACTACTTTCAATTAAGGCTTTAAGAGATTTTTCACTAAACATGCAGAATGTATTAAAAAAATGTTATTATTATTCTAGAACTCATATGTTTAAAAGTATTCCTCTTTATTTTTTTTTTTTGTAAATGTTGCTTATTTTTATTATTAAATGTTGCTAAATGTTCAAGAATACTGTAGAGAATACAAGTAACAGATATTGAAATAAAATAGAAATATTAAAATTTGGATGATTATTCAAATTTAATTTTATTTCCACTCATAGTTACAATGATTGCCATTATGTGATACCCGAGACTGAATTATCTAAATAAATGCACAAAATCTCAAAAGACATCAAAAAAGACATATGATTAGAAATCAAAAAAGACATATGATTAGAAAACTGAACATCCTAATCGCTCTCTCATGGTTTTAAATAACTTTATTTACAATCAATTGAAAATTCCAAAGACAGTATACTTTTGAAGAGAATATTAACTAGAGATAAGTGCTAAATTTACATAAAACCTTCAAATCAGTAAAGTCCGGACAAAATACCTTGCATAAAAAATTAGCTATTCTTATGAATAATTTGCAATATTATCACATTTCATGTTTATGTCATGAGATTAATAAACAATATCTATCATCTTTCAAGAAACGCAAGATATTGAAGGATTACAACAAATTATTCACGACAAAATGCAAAATAGTTCCCCATTCATTGGAAATTGAATCTGATCTCTGGGGTATATGATGTTCCCAGACTGATGCATTTTGTTAAAAAAAAGACATTCAAGCAGATGACGTTATAAAGCCTTTTCATACAAAAAACTGAATAAAAAATTTTCAAACTGCTTGATGCTTACATTATTTAAAGCAATATTAATTGCAACAAGATCAAACATTATGCTTACTTAGTTAAATATATGTACAGTCACATATTGACTATAAAGAATCCAATTTATGATGGACCCTCTGATATAAGAAAAAAACATTTTAGTCATGTCCAATTTTTTGTGCACTTAATGGTAGTTTAAACAGCTAGAGTAAACTTTTAAATGTATGGAAATTCATTATCATAAAACGTTATAGATATCTTCAAAGCATTTTTTTTTTTGTATTTTCACAATTTATTGCAAAATTTATGTATATTTTGCTTGAAAAACAATTAACCCTTAAAATAATTTAAGCTTAGGATGTTAGGAACTCACATTTGATTCATCTTGGGGATAGCACAAGTTTGTGTTACTGTTCTTTTGTCTTCAGCCTGACCTTTTTCTGTGCTTTGAACATGATCTCAGTGGATACTACATCAGTAAGATTAGAGATGAAATCATCTCCCCTTGAAGAGCAAAACTCATTTATCTACTTTCATTATTCTTCACTGGGAAAATTTTCTGCATCAAAAATTCACCATTCTGCCAAGGTGTAAAATGCATAGCATTTTGTATTGACGGTAATAGAGAAGATTATTCAGAAAATACAGAATAGATGTAGCCAAATCAATATCTGCTTGAAATACATTTTATTCAAGTCTACAATTTGTAACATGAGAAAAAGTGAGACTCAATAGTTTCTGCTCACAGGGAAAGGAAATCAGATACGAGAAAAAAAAATTGAGAAAAGCCAAGAATTAAAGATGTTGAAGAAGCACTGCCAAAATAGTTCACCATTGAAGGAAACAGCAGTCTGCCAATATCAGGATAAATGTTTCCGATTAAAGGCCAATGAATTTGCCAAACACATCAGTGAAACGGCCTTTTTTGTTTTGTTTTTTGTTCAAATAGCTGCTTGGATAAGTTTAAGAGGTATAAAAATATTTCTTCATAAAAAAATTATCAGAGAATCAGGGAGAATTTAGTAATCAGACATCAAGAAATAAAAAGGGTTTAGAGTGATGTCTCTGGCCAGTATAGAGAAAAAGACATTTTTAACACCAATGAAGATGACCTGTTCTACAAGATAGTGCCAATGCAAATGCTAAAATTTAAATACCAAAGAAAACAGGTGAGAAAACTTACAAATGAAAATCACAGCTTTTGTGTTTGTTAATATGAATTGAAATGAGTATCACAGGATTAGCAACTGAGAAATCTCAAATGATGAGATGGTTAAAAAATGCGGAAATTCTTCCTGCTTCTGTACTTTCCTAAACAAATAATGATGCTGCTGCTGTCAAGATATTGTGACTGAAATGAAAATGAGAAATGATGATCAAAATGTTGAAGAAAATGCAACGCACAGAAAATGAACTCTGTCTCGCAGCAAATGCCAAAGTTGTGATATATGGCATCAACAAATTTTTAATCGCATAAACTGCAAAACCGAAATAGTGAAATCTTTCCAATTTTTGTAAAAAAATTTAGATTAAATTATCCTACAACCTGCATTGTACCAGAATAAAATTTCAGATTATTTTTGTATTCAGAAGTTTAGTAAAAGTTAAGGGTTTAATTTGTCAATATTTTTTGTTATTGTTCATAAATGTATGCTTTAGATTATGGGCTTCCAACAGAGTAGGTAATGGCCATCAGGTGGTTGAAGAAATTTTAAAGGGGGTCGATGATGATCAAGGGGTTGACAGCCAAATATGCATGGGCAATTAATTAACAGAATGAAGATCCCATTGATTAAAAAATATTAATATTGTAAAATCGATAATTGTTTACTGATAAAAAGCTATATCAGTAAGTAAAAGTAAGTAGTAATTAAGAAATCATATAAAATATAAATCGGAGAAAAAATACACAAAAAATGATTTAATATAGCTTAAAAATCAATAACACTTTTTAAAAATATATAAATGTTTCATGCAAAATGTGCAAGATAAAAAAATAAAACACAGGAACATGAGAAAACACACGCAAAAAAAAATGAAAAATGCAAAACTTTCTCAGAGGATATGTTGTTATATTCAAACCACTTGTAAAATTTAAAAGAAAATTTTAATCGTTGCCTCCAAAACAATGAAAATTTTGAATACACCAGCACAACTCATACCGTATATTAGATCTTGATATTTTTGATATGATGATATGATGTTCATCAAAAATTTTTATTTGATTTCCCCTAAGAATTTATGAAGTTTACATAAAAGGTTTACTGAATTCCATAATACTTTGACTGTTTAGTGCAGAGAATTAAAAAATGAAAATGACAAAAAGCATTTCCATATTAATGCTGCTAATAACAAGGATTAAGAAGATTATTATATTTAATCACTGATAAACTTGCATTTTTCTCTCAGAAAGTATCTTCCATAACTAAATGCTTCTGTATTTCATTTTACTGGTAGTAATCTAAAATTTAAATCTTAAATAACACTGAAGAAATAATTAAAAATTGTTCCTTGACAACAGAATGTTAACAGATTTCGGTAAAGTAACCTGAAGGATGAGAAAAACTATATTGAAATTAATATTCGCATTATGAATTTGGCATCAAAAAAGATTAATTTTTAAAACTAGTACTACCTGAATAAAATCTAATTTATGTAATAAAAAAAAAGAACTGACCAAGGTCAAAGAAATAATTAATAGTTTCAAGTTTTCAGCTGCATCAATTTAGTCTTAACAGCCTAGCCATAATACAGTAGCAAGTGGTAAGTGTTATTTTGAACTTTCCAAGAAACAGTCAGTTTGATTAATGTGAATAACAAAATGTAGGAATATACTAGGTAGTAAAATTTATCCATTCATACACATATATAGAATTATTCATTTAAAAATATTTATAAAACAAACATTCAAAATAATTTTGTTGAACTAGATTTTATACACAAGTGTTTTAGCTGCTACTGCTCAAAGAATTATGATGAAGAGTGAAGAAGAAAAAATTAATATCTTTTGCATAATTCTTCATGAAGGACAAGTAGAGGATTTCATTTTGAGTTTACAATAAAGAAACCAATTTTAATAAGAACAATTTTAACTACACAAAGACAAGTTATGAGATGTGGTAGGTCTAATTAAGATATGTCATTTTAAAAGGTATATAGCTGTCAGTTTAAACTAAAATTTAATGACCTAGATATTCCAGTAATTTATTTCTACAAAAATGCATTTTAAGAGAGACAGAAAGCAATTATTCAAACTTGTCCTTTTTAGTATATGTTAGAGTACTGAAATAAATTTAAATGCAGTACTTACTTTTTTCTACTTTCTGAAATGAGTTCAAGACTACAGTGGAAGTTGGATCTGTGCCCAAATTAAATCGCAACTGTACATATCCGGATACCAGAGATAAAGATATGAAATCCCGGCTTAATTCATTTAAATGCTGAGCGGCATAGAAAAGTAGCCCATCATCATCGAGAGGCTTGAAGCTAATAATAACATCCATGCTGTGTCGGATATTTATCATTCTTAAAGAGAGATATGAACTGGCCCCATCGAAAAGAGGATCACTCACTGAAATATCTTTTAAATGAAAATATTTTACTTAGATCAGATAATACAGCTTTACTGTAAAGAAAGCTACAAAAATGATACAAATCCTTTTAAAAGTTTTATAATTAAATATTAACAACTATAGTTTAATTTAACAAAATAATTTGTAAATAAAGATAAAAACTTGATCACTAAGCATTATGAGAAAACTGCAATTAGAATAATCAAAATCTACGAAATCAAGATGAGACTATAATTGCATTTAGGACATCATTAATGATGCATCTTAGACTGATAACATTTATTCCTTTTATTCTGTGTACTGTCAAAGTGTTTAAAAGTCAAAGAAGACAAAAAAAAAATGTCCATTCAGCTAATGATACAAATTATACAAAAACTTATAATCCCTGTTCTACGCATTTTAATTCCTAGATAATTAAGCGATCTCGAATAGTGTGGGATAGTTTAACTAAGACAGCCACAACCATGAGCACAAACATGAATGTGCCATTTAGATTGATTTATTGATGAAATAGAGTAGATGGACATGAATCATGCAGTAGGGATTTCTTCTGTTCTTATTAATTCTCTGTTTATTTTCGCTGCATTCAGAGAGGAGGCAGAAAATTACTTTTAAGTATTCTAAGATAATATGCTGATCATCATTTGTAATTAACTGTTTGATTATACTGTGTTTAATTTGTGCATTTATATATTTATTTATATATTGGCAAAAATATGAGTGTTTTCAAAGCTTAATTTTGCTATATATACATAAAATTATGATAATGTGCAATAAATAACTATTATTATATTATAATTGTTGTTATGATTATTTAATTTATTACAT
>KK115205.1:91543-121449 GCA_000611955.2 Stegodyphus mimosarum | reverse complement strand
TAATTATTTAATTTCTTTTTGATTTGATCTATATGCAGTCTTACACATAGCTGAAGTGGGAGGAGTAAAACCAAATTTATTTCAGAAAAATGAATGAAAATAATTCTTGCATGAAAGATCACAAAATTGGCAAATGTCACATTAAGTTAAATACGATCAAATAAGACCACATTCAAATGGAGTAGAATTCTTTCTTTTGCTTTTAAACTAAAGAAAGAATATTTCCACTAAAAATTAAAGTTCCAGTATTTTTAGAGATCTTATTTTTAAAAGTAAGCAATGAAATGCACACTATTCACGTAAAATTCATTTGTAACAAAAAATAGTTTTCAAATTTTTGATTTTCAACCTTACAAATCAGTGTGAATCTTTGTGTTTCTATTTGTGGATATGAAATAATGCCACAAAAGACAACTGACAACATGATCACCCATGGACACCCATTATGACATGGGAACTTTCTCTCCCTCGATAGTAAATTATCTCTTTTCAGAGAAGAGCAAACTCTCATGTAACCTCTGCTGCACATAACTAACACCCCTTCTGCATGATCCTAAGTGTTTTGGCAGAATGCCATCCAAGGTTGCATTTGACACGGTCCAACTATATAGTCAAAGTTCAACTACAGGCATTCAACTAACCATAAAACTCGAGTACAAAATCAGTGCATTTTTATAAACTCAATCATCCAGAATTTTCATATATTCTGCATCTCCCAAGTTTCCCAGATAGTTGAACTTTTACTGCTATTAGCACAAGTTGGACAGATTACCATATTGTTGGGTTCTGGTTTGAATCCCACACAAAGCATGGACGTTTGTGACAGTAATGTTTTTATAAAATGAGGATAGTTGATATTTGCCAGTTCAAAAGTCCTCTCAAGCAGCTGATGGTAAAGGAAGAACAAAATGAAATCTTCAAGTCAGAGGTGCTAATAAACAGCATCTGGGTACTTTAACTTAAAACTGGTATGTAACTTAAGCAGATATCTTCATGTTCCTTGACTTAATAAACCAACCTTGGATGATTCATCAGTTAACATCAGTTCTTTTTTTAATTCGACTTCATCTATTACATTTTTAATGATTATTCTAAACACACCAAAACCCACATTAAGTTTTAGACTTTTAATAAATTTTTTCTGTAATTTTTTAATATGTAATCTATATTTTTCTGAACAAATGTCAGTGAGATGCTGTTAGATCAGGCATGAGAAAGCTGTGAATGCAAAGAGTTAATATTACTGTGCTATTTGCTTTCTCTTGGAAATTAACTAGACACTGGAAATTACAGGATTAGAAGTTTCCAGTCTAAAGTCATAAAATCAGTTATTTTATTTCAATAGCCTACATTTAACATTATGTAACATTTCGGGAAAATAAAAGATGCATTTCAGACATAAAAGCCAAGGTATTTTTGTAGCCCTTAAACATATCAAAATAAAACATCTTACCTGATTATGAAATCCCACAAACCATGAAAAATGGCAGAAATTCTGCAAAACTTGCGCCAATCATTCTGACTGAAGTTTCAAACAATTCATTTTCTTTAATTCAATTATCAAGAGATACAACTTACGCTACATCATATGAAAAACTGAAATTGCTAATCATAACTTTTCATGTTGCATTACCATTGTTTAACTGTTTCCAAATAAATGCATATTGTATGTATTAATGCATGGTTTCCTTGTTGCCAAAATCTTGTAATTTTGTGAGTACTCTATTGCATGCTGTTCTGTAGGTCAAATCCCAAATTTGAATCCTTTTTTAACCACTAAAATGCAAGTGAGAAATATATGAACAGCAATTAATTTATACCTCCATCTCAAAAACTAAACCAGTTTACCAAGAATTAGGTTAAAATAAAACTAAGGCAAAGATCTTACATGTACTGTGATTTCATACTTATCCATAATACAAGCTAAATCAATTGTTTGGAGACAGTTTTTAGCTTGTTTTGATTCATAATCATGCATGTATTTGATGAACTTTGACTTTAGAAGTGATCATTTGCTCAATTTTTCTTTTTAAAATTTAACTGAATGCCAGATATTCAGGCTTTTACTGTTGTGTCAGATTCAAGGAAACATATCATGCATACTAACAAAAGTCAATTTGGAATAAAAAAGGATTTAGTTCTTAGAATAGAATTATACTATATTATTCTCTATATATTATAATACCATCATGAATTCTGAGTAAGTTATTAAAATGCAGCTCTGGTCACCAGAATCATAATGCAACATTTTCATCAAAAATACGTCAACAATTTTACTCCGAAAAAAGAAGATTATGTTCTATAAAACAAACTTACTTTTTTCACAATATTTACCACTGCGACCTAAAGGGCAATCACATCGATAACCATCACTTAAGGGAATACATTGTGACAATGTATGACACTTGTGATTTCCTACAGAGCAAGGAGTTTCTTTCTGAGTACATAAAGTTCCAACCCATCCACCAGCACAAATGCACCTACAGGAAATGAAAGATCATGTTTTTAAATAAAAATAAGCATTCAAAATTTCAAAATTTCAACTTTCTTACTTTTTAAAAAGTAGGATCATGTAAATTAAAATTAATGGAATAAAAATCTTTCTTGATACTAGCTAACCTTTTTTTATTACATATATTTATGCCATCAAAAAAATTTGTTACAGTCACATTCAGTTATAACTCACAGATTTTTTTTTACATTGAAGTGCTGTGAAACGTACTTACTATATCTATATAGCAGAAGTAAAATTACATGACATCAAAAAGAATTTCAGTTAATTTACTCTTATTAAGTTATGCACTTTAGGATAAGAAAAAGAGAAAACAAAATTTATTTTAATTTTCTATATAATTAGCAAAATTATTATTACTCATTATTTTCATAAAATTAGTTTCCTCATTAATTACAGAAATTAGAAATAATTTTTTGATGCTTTTGGTATATACTATAAGGGAAAGAAATTTGCTTTTGAAAGCATAGAGTTGATTTTCAGCTTCAGAAATATGTTTTCTTTTCTTCTTTTTTTTCCCCATTCACATTATCTTTGATGACAATTTTGCAACAATATGGGTCAATAAGTGAAATTTTTCTTTTCTAAACAGGTTGTTGAATTTAAATAGAGACACACAAGAGAATTTTCTTGAACACATAACAATATTGCAAACAACCATTCCAGGTTAAATGCTTAAAAAAAAAGGGGGGGGGGAGAAAAAAGCAGCATTTGGAGATGAACTAACATCTGTAGCATGTGTATATAAAGCAGTCTGTTTTCATCCAAAAATTAATATAGATGTCCACAATATGTGTATTTACTTATTTATTGCTTCAATTAAACTTTAAAATTAAAGTATGTTATTTGTAGCAGATATTACTTTTTAACAGAAAAGGCAATCTTTATTTACCAAATTAAAAAAAAAAATTGGTACTTGCAGAAAATCCCATCAACCACATACTAAATACAAGAAAAAAAGTTCTATTCTTATTTTTCTTTCAAATTTATTATGTTATCATTTATTTATATTTAATTTTTTATTAAAAATTTCCATTATTTTTTCCATACAACCACCATATTGTGGCCATTAACACATTTTTTTGAGGCCAATAAGATTCCATAACTTAAATTCAACAGCATGCTCATCTGTAGTAGGCAGGTCCCAAATTTTAATCATTTTTTTTTTTCGAAAATGTGTGACAGAGGGGAAAAAAGGAGTCTTTACTCAAGACTAATAACTAACTCTTGCAATCAAAGTTACACCAAACCCAGTGTGTTTGAAGAAGACTGGCGAAAAATCGCATAGTTTGGCGTCTTTTCTTTAATAGGCAAAAATGGTCGACGGGATTTTCTGTAAGTACCAAAAAGGTTCAGATAATAGTTCAAATACACAGAATGCTAAAAGAATAAAAATGCATTTTGCATCATAAAAATATACATTAACATCAAAGGAATTATAAACTTCCAACAATTTTTGTTTTCCAATCATTAAATAACTTTCTGCTACTTTATATCCTTTGAATGTTTTAAATTAATATTAAGCTCTTTGAAATTACTCACTGAAATGTTGAACCAGCATCAACACATGTTCCACCATTTGCACACTGAATTAAATCACATTCGGTTATGCTGCACTGCTGTATATTACGGCCATCAACAACTGGTTGAACTGATCGAAAAATTCCACCAGGACTATTTCTAAATTCTATACCTAATATGCAGCCTGGAAAAGATTTTATTATGTTCATGATATCACTTAAAGAAATGTTTGTAAAAAAGAGGGGGGATTAAATTGAAGTAGAAGACAATAATACAGCCAAAGAAAAATGTTATTAATAGCTTCAGTTATGTTCATAATACCATTATTATAGTGAATTTTAATTAACATTATGTCATGTCATACTGTTCCTAATTTTACTTACATCATTTATATCAAGACAAACATTGGAATGGGTATTAAAAAAATAAAAAAATCATAGTTGTATTTTTTAAGTAATACTTGTGTTTTCCTAGAGTAACTACTTTATAATGCACAACAAAGCATTTTAATATTCATTGCTGATGAAGTATTAAATAAAAATTTACATAAAGTATTTTATTACGTATCACGCTATAAATTCTGACAAGAAATACGTAAAATGTATTCCTAACTGTTCAGATCTATGAATATGATAGGATTTTCTAATGATTAATTTAAAACACGTAGACTTAGGAGAGAGCATCACACATTTTAGCATATGTTATAAAAGTTATAGTATATCATACAACTGCAATTGAATTAAAAAAAGATAATATAGTTACAATAGAAGAGAAACACGCCACTGTGACAATCAAATTCGCTGAAACAACCTTGTATTTGGCATACATTTACTAAACACTCAATCGATTTCGAGGGCAGCTACAGGTCCCTCCTCATCAGGAGAACAAAATATCTAGAAAGGGAAAGAAACCTCAGTAACGGCTTTTTCTACTCTCAGGCAGAATCACCAACCATTATGTTAATAACATAACTATGAATATTATGAATCAAGAATACATCAAGAATTATGTTAATAACATAATTATAATTATGTAATAAAATACTTAATAATATTAATATTAATAATTATGTTATTAACATAATAATTATGGTAACATAATTCTTGATGATTATGATTATTTTTGCCGATAGATGGCGTTGCCTCCTCGCACATGGTTCTACCCAAGAGTATGAAAAGCCGTTACTGAGGTTTCTTTCCCTTTCTAGATATTTTGTTCTCCTGATGAGGACTTGTAGCTGCCCTCGAAATCGATTGAGTGTTTTTAGTAAATGTACGCCAAATACAAGGTTGTTTCAGATAATATAGTTGCTTATTTATTACAATCAGGACAAGTTATAAATGATACATTTGTTGACAAAAATAATCACCTGAAAAGCCCTTCAGTTCTTGAAGTTCCTGGGGAAGCAAACTAAAATTATAGCTTGGATGTCCACCAACATAAAGTGCAGCTGGAGTGTTGAGTGCAGTTAACTGGCCAGATGCTAAGCCAACAACTTTAGTTTGAGAATCTACTTCCATCCAACAATAGCGCCTGTGTCTTCCAACAAGAACAGAATGGATAGATATGTTTTGGTTTAAAGGTCTTGTGCTTTTCAATGTTCTTGTTCCTGAATTAAAAAAAAATATGCACAATTAAATTTATTAAACTGTAACTGTATACATAATTTTTATTACATTCCATATTAAAATCAATCAGAGCCTTACATATTGCTTACATTACTTGAAAAAGACATAATATTTACAGCAAATATAAATATAGCACTGCATCATAATATGGGGAATATTTAAAGAACTTAATGATTCTAATAATTGTAATTCTAATGATTGATTCTAATGATTGTGATTTCAATGGTAAAACTCGAATATTGATAAAGAATGAAACAGTCATACTCAACTATTTAATATCAAATAAAAAAAATCTTTTTATGCATTTTAGTTGACAGTTCTGTGTAGGTACAAATATATTATCAAAATAAGAAAGTGTAAAAACAATAGACAGCACACAAAATATAATACATCTATGGAAATATTTATGTATATATATATTCCAACACTCCAGCAGTAAAGGGGGGACTTCGAAACTTTCTAAAGGAAGTTCTAAAATAATTAGTCATTTGATGTTTTCTCAGTATTTTAAAATACAAAATTAAAGAATAATTCATTGTTACAAATATTTGCATTTTTGTGAACTTTTAAAGCAAACGTTCTTTTGAATTTCTTTTAGCATCATTTTCTAAATGGCATTTGATTGGGATTCACATATACGTACATATACACAATCATGTTCAAGTTAAATCAAAATCACATTATTCATACAGGTTTCATAAAATTAAGCAACATTTCTAGTATTTCCAGATTTTTTAAAATTTAAATCTATTTCTATTGTGGTCTCAATTCATTCAGCATTTTAATGACACATTACCTCAATGCATTCCCAACTTCTAAAGCTATTGGACTAAAGGTGCCAATTGTTTCTACCGAACCTAGTGCTTCTTCATTCAATCTCTGTTTCATGAGACTAAATTTCTTTGATGCTTATTTTTTCTTCTGCTTCTAAGCAGGTATTTCTAAATTGCATTTGATTTCAAGCAATACCTATAATTTTTTGCCAGGGCCAATATTTGGTTGTTAGCCAATAGATCCTAATTCCCAGTAAGGGATAATATTATATGTATGATCTTTTACTGCAATAGTTAATATAAAAATTCAACGTAAAATAATGAACACAAAAATTTAACAAATGTCACAATACCAGACTTTATAATAAAGCAAAAATATGAAAAAAATGATTAATTTAAAGGAGGAGCTTAGCATATTTGCTTTTAAACTTTAAATTTTGAGCAATAATGAATGTTAAAATGTAAATAAATTATGAAAAAAAAGGGGGGACTTTGAAAGTTTCTAAAGGATAAATTAAAATAATTAAAATAATTAATCATTTGATGTTTTCTCAGTATTTTAAAATACAAAATTAAAGGATAATTCATTGTTACAAATATTTGCATTTTTGTGAACTTTTAAAGCAAACATTCTTTTGACTTCATTTCAGCATTGTTTTCTAAATGGAATGTGATTTGGATTCACAAAGATATTCATGCTTGAGAAAGAGTAAAAGAAAACTAACAGAAAGGCTTGATTTCATTTATTAGTTTTCGCCATTCATTTTTCAGAAACAAGTAATTTATTTTGCTTTGAATCTATTTAAAGTAATTAATTTCCTTGAGTTCCTCTTAAAGCATAAAATGAAATCCACTTGTTTATCCATTATCAAATGATTTCAAAGTATAACAATCAGCACTATTTGCCACAATACCAATAAATATGCAGTTTTATAAATTTTTAATGTCATCAGTTGGAAAACATAATTAGGTTGTTTTGTAATTTTTTTAAAAGCTGCAAATACTGTCTCTAAGTTTTGAATAACGTTATTGGTTGAAGCATTTTATTATTTTGATAAGCATGGTACCCAAGTTTTGTGCATAATGAATGATTATTACATCAAATTATCTGTCACATTATCAATTCATAAACTGCAACATTTTATCTACTTTATATTGAGTTATAATTCAAAGTTTCTACTGTTAGAAAACTTAGCTTATTTGCTTTTAAACATTGAATTTTTATACAGTATATATACATGTCTGGAGTGAAAACTCATTAAAAGACACAGAATATAAGTAAAAACTGTAATTAGAGAAGAAAGATAGTGTCATAAGATTAAAAATTTGAATTCTGAAATTTATTAAATCTTTCCATTAACAATGGAAGATGGTGCATTATTTTCTTTGCAAATAATTTAACATGAACAAGTTTAAACAGTATGCAAATTTGCATAAACTAAATTAAAGTTGTATGTAGAACATAAAAAACTACTTGATTATATTATTGGATACTCAATTTAAGAGGGAAATTAAAACAATTTTCTATATAAATTTTTAAGAAATCATGCAGAAGTACACACAGGAACGGCTGCAAAAGCACTTTTTATGCCTTTAGTTAGCATACAACTGGAATTAAAGTGGACTTTTCGAAAAATATTCAACTTTTTAAACTTATTAAATTAAATTTTTTCCCTAAAATAAGAAAAAGATTCTTCTTATTTAGAACTTTTAATCAATATATTATATTTTGAGTAGCGAAACAATTACGAATTTAGTATGATAATTTTATCTACTTTGTTATGCCCTGAATAAATTATAAGATTTAAAACTTTTTAACTTTAGATTTTATTAAATTTTAAATATAAAGCTACTTTTGGTTAGAATTTAGAGTTTTCTAGTGTACTGAAATTACTGTGAAGATAAATTAAGAAGGCATATATACGTAAAACATGAAAATGAATTGAACCATCATTGCAGAGTTATTTTCAATAAATATTATTTATATTGAATAAAAGTTTATTACCTGATCCTAAATTAAACATGTAAAAAACATAGCCAGAATGCAGTCCAACGCTAAGAAAATCATAAGCAAGATGAAAAGAATCTACAAGAAAAATGGAATACATTATACATGATATTGAATACAAACAAATTAAAATTCACATAATCTAGAGTTACAGTAACACCCAGACTTTATATCAGTATCAGATATAAACAATTTTGATGCTTACATAAAGTAAATTATTGAGAACTTTTGTATCAGCATCACATATATCTGGTTTGATTCTCACGAAATTTGATTCAGACATTAGTGCTCCGCAAATTTTTGCAATGCTTTGATTATTATTTGTTATGCCAAGTAAAATATTATAATATTAAATTGACAAGCTTTTAATGTAAAAAAAGAATGAACAAAATATTTTATAATGAATCTTAATAATGAAAAAAATATTTTATCTTAAGTTGAAAAAGCACGAGTTCTTTACATCAACAAAATGTTCTTTCACCTCTTTCTTAATAGGAAACATTTGGAACAAATGAAGTAGTCCAATTGCACTGAAGCGTAATGAACATTTAATGTTATCTAATAAGAATAATAATGACAAAAGTAGGAAGAAGAAAAGAAAAGAAAAAAAAAGACATCTTAAGATTTTTATTTTTATTAGTCTAAAGGGGCTTTGCCCCTGAAGGACTACTGTTTCAGTTTTGCGATTTTGCGTTCAATCACTAGAACTTTTCAAATTGTTGCCACCAAAAGTTTTTGCCCTGTATTATGTTTACAGAAATTAAATAATGAAGAATCTGCATAAATGTATATATATTTCTCCAAATGTGATAAAACAACGGTACCTAGAGCAGTCCAATTTTGAATAACGTACATTTCCACCCGAATCTGCACATCTGGAAGCCCAAATTTGGAATTTATTTTATTATCTATTTCATATTTCATAAAACTTAAACGAATTTTTGATGAACAAACTCAAGGATTTAAAAGCAAGCAATGGCAGCACTCTACGGGGGGAAAAAAACCTTTTTATCTCCAGCGCGCGGAACTGTGTATCGGAAATTCTAACGACATGCTCATTTTTGCAATATTGCTGTTGAAGTGAATATTATGGTTTAAGTGCGAAGAACATGATATTTAATAAATAAAGGTAACACACAAAACGTTAAAAAAACGCCCCTATGGAAGTAATTTAAAATCTGAAACCTTTCAGTTTTTGTTTTTTTTAGGACTGAAAGAAAAAATTATAAAAAATAATGTATTTTACTATGGATTTTCTAAGATTCATTAAAACTTCATCAGCTACGAATTTTTTGAAAAATTGTGTATATGAAAATTTGAAAAGAATAATCAGAGAAATTTAATACTGGTTATCTGCAATAAATATGGGAATTATATTGAAAATAATGATTTACTATTTTCTCTAATGATGCCCTTATTTCTTTAATTCTAAGTTTTGTAAAACTGTGAGCATTCTCTTTGACTTTTTGATTAAGGAAGGGCACTATAGCCAACAATTTCAGATGCTTCAAAATTTGCATACCGAGGTGATCTTGCTATGAATAACACGGAGATGTGAGTCAAATAGTTTAAAGAACACATACCTAGTACTAAAGAAAAACCATGTAATAGAAAGCCACCAATAGCAACCACCGAACTAAAACAGGATAGCTGGAACAATTTGTGTAAACTGGTAAATTATTAATTCAGATACAATAACACGCCGAACAAATATTAATTTAGACGTCAAACAACAAAAATCAGCGTTATATTTTCAAAATAGACAAAATAAAGCTGATTTTTGTTATTTAACTTCTAAATTAATAATGGTAAATTTTTGTTTAACACAATGCTGAGGAACATGGCCATGGTCAGCTTCTCAGTATTCTCTTAAATCCCGCACATTATCTATACCATGGAATATTGAAAACTATGTGCTAAGTTCATCAATTAATAGTTAATTTGAAGGCAAACAGATTGATCATGTGTTAGTTAATAGCTGCTAACAACTTCTGAAGCTGACCTCTTACACAATATTTGTTCTTTAACATACCTTTATTATAATCCAGAGACCCAGCATTAGTAAAAAAGTGACAGCATACAAGTTCTCCTACATTAAGGAAATTCAAGAGCTAGTAGTCAAGGTTAAAATTAATGTCTTCTGAAATGATAAATGATGATTTTTTTTCCAGTTTCCAGGATTAGAAGAATGATGAGCAATGATCTTTAAATTGCATCATTCTGGAAGCTTTGAAAAGCCATCCATAAAAAAGGACAGATATAAGCAGAAGTGAAAGTTAAAAGCTACCATTGCTGTTAAAAGCTATCTAATAAGTATTAAACTCATTAAAAAAACAACAAACTTCTCTCAAAACCAATATTTTTTTTAAATAATTCAACCTTTTATTCTATGCGGTTTTCTAGTAATCTCTAGCATTCGTGGTCATAAAAGGCATGTACATAATTATAACAATGCGCATGTGAAAATAAAACATGCATTGATTTTATGAATATATTTATATGTAAAATTTGTTAAATTTGCACAAAACATAAATAAATAAATTAGAATTTTCAAAATTAGGGCTTTGAGGCACATATACTCGGATGTGCAACTATGTGCATTCAAAATTGCAGGTGCTCTTGCCACTGCCTTTCTATAGTCTGAAGAACTAACTTATAAATAGATTTCTTAATAACAGAGAAAACATCTCTTGCACAACTTCTTCTTTTTAAATGAAGGTTCATGTTATTCAAAGCAAAATTTAAAACCCACTTAGTTTGTTCAGGATATCATAAACCAAATTAACAGTAAACTCAGCAAATTTCCAAAGAATTCAGATTTAAGGTAGTAGCTTTGAGGACTGAATTACAAATTTTAAGAATATAAAAGTAAATAAACTTGAAAATTAAAGTTATAAAGAAACTTCTCAATTCTGTAAATAATAATAAAGAAAGCAATAATGTGAGATTGATCTGATTGTATACAATATGCTCTGACAACAGACATAATATTAATAGCTACATTTCATAAACTAATGGGGAAGAAAAATCTATGTTAAGCATCAGTAACAAAATTAGAAAAATGATCACAGATTTGTGCAGTGAGAAAACTGTTCATAATGGAACATTAATAATAACTTTTAATTATACCATATATATTTATAAATTAAAATATGTTGATATTGTTTCAACAGTATATATTCTTACTTTAGCATTTCATAACTTTAAGAAAGGATAATAATAAATACCTAGTTGTCCATTGAAAAGCAGAAGAGATTTTCGTTTCATATCAACAACCGAAAACATTAATCTGATCTCCAGATGATAATGATAATCAGAAAATAACTGATATTGCACATAGGAAGAATAACCCATTATACCTCCATAGAAAGATGGATGAGTTATAGCTAGATCTGGAAAGGAAAAAAATTCATATATATTTAATTATTTTATCAATTAATTAAATTTGAACAAAAAATTTCAATTCAGTATTAAAATATCTTTTCTTAATTTTCCATTACACTTGGTTTAACATTTTGGATACAAGAAGAAGCATTAGTTTATTTATTTAATGCTTTTTAAAATTTTTTTTTCCCCTGGAAGGTACAAGAATTTAGTTTTGAAAATGTTGATTATTAAATAGTCATATTTTGTCCATCTTGAAAAGCAAAAATTTTGGTCATTCATTATCTTGTGTTAGAAAAAGTGAAGAGAAAAAAATATCTGTAGCATTGGCATGCTCAGCAAATTCATATTTATTAATGTTTAGCAATGTTTTTTTTTACTTGAAACATCATACATAGAGATATTTTCCATTAATTTTATAAGTTGGTTTATTTTGTTAACTTTACTGTTCATTGCTGTGCAAAGTTTGAGTTATGTTTTAAAATGAAAAAGTAAAATAATTGATCCATTTGTATTTAATTTTTATTTATTATTTAATTTCATTTAAACTTCAGTTGATCTTATCACCAAGTTTCAAAATGTATATACAGTTTTACAGTTTTTAACTTGGATTCATTCTCTACCTTTTAACTCTTCCATTCTCATTTCTATGAAATTCATACCATAGTGAGCCTCACATGTTCTCTTATGCGATTCATTAGAGAAATGTGGGCTTACTCGTTTTGTATAATATGGATATTTGTTTCATGCAATAACTAGTAATTAAAATTATATCCTTAAGTTTTTACATCACTGACAACTTTGTGTAACTTTGCCTCTAAATATTTCAACTCAAAAGTCTCCTTCAAATTAAACTGCTTGTTTTTGCCAGCAGACCAAACAGTGCCAACTGAGATATCACTTTTTATAACTAAAGAACTATTTTTAACAATGATATGCTAGAAATATATCATTTTCTCCCATCAGAAAATGTTTCATACACTGTGTTGCATGTATATTTAGACAATACTGCAATCATGGCACAAATATTAAAAGATGGTACTTTCCAAACATGGCCTTCCAAAAATCAAACTTGTTTATCACATATATCAAGATAAATTATCACTTATTATATTAAAATAATTTCTTATTCTTTATTCTTTCAATTACTGTGTCTGTTGGTATATAAGATACACTCCCATCTCTTGCAAAGCATCAACTCAAAATAGCTTGCATTTTATGTGCTATTTGGACATTATTGTTTCGTATCTGAATTTAATAGCTTTTCCTGGCAAAGGAAGGTGATTTTCGCCAGTGTGGAATTTCTTAATTAAATTGCAAATAAAAAAAGTGTACTTAACTATTTTTTTCTTCCAGTAATCCTAATTAAATATCCTCCTCTAATAAATGCTTTTGGAAAGTGCGGTGCATTTTATATGGCGAAAATATGGTAGTTTTGTTTTAAAATATAGTATTTAGATCATATTAATATATTTTTCTGGAATAATCAGCATATCAAGCCAATTTATGTGAGGCTATCTTACATATACGCCCCTTTTTTCTTTTATAAACAACATCAGAAATGCAGGGTTATCTTTTATTTGAGACTGTCTTATTCAGACAGTATGGTACATTTTAAAAAGGATTAAATGAGCTTCAAATAGTTTAGAAATGCAAAAGCAATAAGCAAAATTAATTAAGTCAATCACTATCACAAAAGTAGTGTAAAATGCATAAACGTTATGAAGAAAAGCTATACAGCTATTTCAGTCTATCTAATTCTGAGATCTTTAAGTCAGTGCTATTTTGGTTTTATTGCAGTAAAAACAAAAGCAAAACAAATACAAAGTCTTTGTTTCCAAAGCCTTTTATATTTACTTCAACATTAGCATAAATTTGATTACTAGCATGTAAGGGCATATAAATAATTAATTATGAACATATCTGTTTAATGTTTAAATACATTTGAAACTGATACAAGCAAAACAAAGATAACTTATTTAAATATTAATAAATAAATGAAAATTTTGGACTCTGTACAGTTCGCATCAAAACAAATCATTCATTAATTTATTGCTATATCATTAAAATAAACATTTTTCCTCACCAGTTTTATGTAAGTATTTAATTTTTAGTAACAATTTTCCAATTTCTCTTTTCCTAACCAATAAAATTAAGTTTAATTTCAAAGTATTTCCCACATTTAATATTACATATATATTTAGCATAAAGTAATTTCATATTTAGCTATTTTAATCAGTAACTATACCAACTACATAATTATACTATATCTATAAGAAAAGGTTTTAAAATTACACTGCAATAAAACTATTCAATACAGTTCAAAACTGCTTGTATAAAAATAGTATATAATTACATAAAAAATACATATACACATTTTTGATATTATTTATTTCAAGAATGAATAAATAAAAGATGTAATTGAGAATGATTTAAAAGGTTACCTTGTTCACAGTTTTTTCCATGTTTTCCATATGGGCACACACATAAATACCCATTATCCAGATCTGGCAAGCAGGTGCTACCATGTTCACACGGATTAGCAAAGCAAGTTTTATGTTCACAGAATGGACCTGCAAATCCATCTGAGCATTCACAATTCCAATGATCATCATAGCTGCAATAATTAAACAAGTTGGTACACATTAGATTAAAAGAAGGAAATTTCATATACTTTAAATAGAAAGAATACTTTTCAGAAGTTGTGCTAATCTAAAAATTAAAATTTTTACCTTCTGCAAGTAGCACCATTTAAACATGGATTCCTATAGCATGCACTGCTGTAACACTCTGTAATTCCAACACCACTCTCAGCATCTTGAACGAGTTCTTTTTCATCACCATTAATCTACAACTCAGAAGACAAAATATTTGACATGAAAAAAAAATTAGTTTTTATACTTTTTATACGCTCAAAGTAAATAATAAAAACAGTTATCAGAATGAAATATTAAATAATTTGCTTTAAAAAGAAATCAAGCATAATGATTTAAAATATTAACGCATGAAAACTTAAATGATTGCATTGCATTAAAAAGCTTAATGTTTCGCCTTTTATCACAGAAGTTTACAACTAGAATGTTTTTGATTTTAATCATAATAATTACTACAATAATATCTCTTATTTTAATTTGAACATCTCGAAGATATTCATGACTATTATGCTAAAAAAGTAGCGCCAACTTGTTGAATATGTACGCCTGATTATAATTTCAGCAAGCAAGCCAACAAAACTGTAAAATACTTAGCAGTAACATTCACCATACAGAGTTTCTTCAAAGAATAAAATGCCAAAAATATGATATCAGGATACTGCAATACACATTCCAATTTTATGGTTATGCAAGGATGTTTCACGCACAGTATGTTAAGTCTCTGGTTATAATAATTATATATTTTGAACAAATTATATATCACTTATGTAAATATTCAGCTAAGAAGCAAACTTCACTCCTCCCCCCCAAAAAAACAGACACTGCAAAATACATGTGGATGTGTATACATATGCATGTAAGCATGTATATGTATAGTAGAGATGTGTCATTCTCTTGCACATTGATTCAAGGAACTGATTCACTTTACTGAACAAGCAAATGGTGAATCATCAAAAAAGAGTGGTAGTTCTTCTATAGTTCACCCATACAGAGCTTTTATTGGAAGCATGCCAGGAAAGTTAGATTCAGATTTGAGAAAGAAAATTTTATCCTCCCATGGTATTTAATTTCCACCATTTAAAAAAATGTTTGAATATTTTAAATTATAAAATTTTATTAGTTCTATATAGTAAGAAGGTTTTTAAATCTCAAAACTACAGTTGAAAGTTAACATTTTAAATGCACTGGTCCTTTCAATTCCATAGCTCATTCGATTCTTTACTCTCTTAATTTTGTCAGCACTCAGCACTCTTGATTCACTTCCCACTCCCAACATAATTCATCAAAGTTATTGTTAGCAAATAATGAGTCATAAAAAGAACTCATTCTGTTCAGTGAATGAACAGTTCTGATATAATCCCCTAAAACAGAGGTTTTGCTCCCCTGATCTGTATATATATATGTATATACAGACTTATGTTATTATATAAATATGACTTACTAAGATATAAGTTAAAGACAAAACAAAATAAGATCTTTTGCATGAGCCTAAAATGGAAACTGATAAATAACCAGCATTAAAAATTATAAAGCTGATCTCTTCTAAGAAGTCACCTGCAGTCTGAATCAGATATATAAATAACATCCAGTATCAAACAATTATTCACAGAATATGTGTAGCAGCAAATCAAATTTAATCATGGGAATTCTCCACACTGTTCATTTGGTGTCTGTACAGTAAGCAATATAACTAAAGTGGAAGATTAATATATGACATAAAGGTTTGAAAAATAACATAACTTTTTAAATTAACATAAATGTTTGAAAAATAACATAACTTTCTAAATTAACAAACAAACAAACAAAAAAAGCTTATAGGAAATGGAAAAAAGTTTCTCTCCCTCCCCATCTAAAATACATGTAAAAAAAAGTTAAAATAACACTATACAATGGAAACAAAACATTAAGAAATTAACAACATAATGAAATGTTACTATTTTTAGTCAAAGAAGAAGAAATTTATTTTCTCTAATTAATTTAAAAGGAAATGAATGAATCATGCCTTAAATGAGGAAATATATAACACAAAAATGCAGGGCCTGTGCTGCAGCAGGTGTGGCTGCACTGGGCAGCAAAATTAGAAATGACAAAATTTTTAGAATTTAGAGGAAATACTGGGCAGTAGAATTAAGGATCTGGACAATTTGCAGGAGGAGGCTAAATGCCTAGCACTGCTCTTGCTGAAACATATAAATCGATACATTTTAAATACAAACTCCAGAGTAACATACTACATAAAAGCAGTTAAGTAGTTTCAATTAATGTTAAGAAATAAATAAGAGCATGTAACAAATATCATATTAAAGATTATGTAGATAATTTTGCTCAAAATTTATCAGATTTCTTTATTTGGTTCAGGTTTAATATGGGTATTTATGCATGAAAGTCCTGAATTTTTTCAAAATGTTATGCCAATAACACACATATCTAAAATATTTCCTAAAATTTTTATAAAAAGGAACTAAGAATTTAAAGAAACTTATGCTTGAATGAAAGTCAGAACAGTAACTTTTCTGATTTATTTAGTGTGATTTAGAAATTTTCCATTTACAAAACAAAAACACAGCTTAAGAAATAAGATACTGAAATAAATCATATATTTTAGAAGGGGGAAAAAATAAATAAAAGTAAAATGGCAAAAATATGAAAAATCATTTTCAGTTACATTAATGTCTGTTCTCCAAACACTATATATATCAACTAAATAAGATTAATAGCATTAAACAATAACAAGCAGATGGTAAACAACTATCTAACTTTTTATTTCACATAAACAGGGAAAGAATAAAAAAAAAGTTAAAAACTCATCAAAATTTTGAAATTAATATTTTAGAATAATAATCATTCTTCATAGTTTGATATTTAAACAGAATACTTACTTGGAGAAAAATAACACACCCTTCCAAAGATGGTACACGATGTATTTCTGGAACAGAGCTTTTAAAAGTAGTAGGAATACCTCCAATATATATATGTCTGAAATCAAATCTTGGAAAAACTACAAATTGTTGACCACTCATTGGAGCAGAACCATTAACTAGCAAACCAACATTACATGAAGCATTTTTCACTTGAGCAATATCAGGGCTCCATGACAATCTAAAAAGACACATAATTCGAATCATATTATTTTATGATATTAACAAATAGATATTATGGAAAATACATTTTAGATGCAGAACATACACACATTATAATAATTTGGTGGCAGCAGGTATGATGAAAATCCACGAAGCAGTTTTAGTTTGGTCATCGAACGAGAACTCTTGTGCTTAACAAAGAAAGAATATGGACGTCAGTCCGAAATTCAACTCCGCGTTTTTCTAAAGAAGATTCCAGACGTCAGTCCGGGAGAAAGAGAGGACCGTCAGGCTCCGAACTTCAGCTCTGTGTTTTTAAGTTCCAGACATCAGTCCGGGAGAACGAAAGGACCGTCAGGCTCCGAAAATCAACTTTGTGATTTATAAAGAAGATTCCAGACGCCAGTCCGGAAGAAAGAAAGGACCGTCAGGCTCCGAAATTCAGCTTTGTGTTTTTCTAAAGAAGATTCCAGACGTCAGTCCGGCTGAAAGAGAGGACCACCAGGATCCGAAATTCAATTCGCTTGAAGTTTAGTGGGACAGCCTTTGTCCGAAGATTTTCAGCATCTTTAAGTTGTAGGACTATCAGTGTCCGGAAAGTGTAGTGTGGTGATATACGTTTGTGTGGTAATTTAGTGCATGTGCCTTCAGCGTCCAATAAAAGAATTAAGTTGTGAGATTCAACACTTTCATGTTCCAGGCTTCAATCAGAATTTCAACTCTACAGTCCAGGCGGGTAAGTACCTTGGATTTTTTATATTGAGGCAGTGAGGTTATTAGTTATAGTATTTCTATTGTGTCATTTATGTCACTTCAGGTAAATGTTTTCTAACAAATATTGGTTTCGTTGAAGCTTGCAAATGCGTTGATTGATATTTATGTTTCAGATAAGAAAATATATTTAAGAATTTAGGTATAAATTTAGAAATTTGAATTCAGGAATTATAATTAAATAATATCTTAAGAATTTGAAGTTGTATTAATAGAGTGAATTGTTGTGAGTTTTGCTACTATTATGCTTCTATAATTGAAGAGTAAAATTGTAATATTTCTAAAGATTCTATCTTTTAGAGGGTATTCTGAATTATCAATTCTAAGTCGTCTTGAACGTTATAATTATTAGAAGTAAATGTAAACTGTTATGGTATGTAAGAATTATAAGTTTGTAAGAATGTATTTCATGTAAGAAATATAAGTACGTAAGAATTATAATTCCAAAAATTTTCAGTTCATTGTGTTAAAAATGAAGATAAGTAAATCTTGGTAGCTTAAAATTAAACTGTTGTTTATTTGATTTTCAGTACAGAATATGAATTATCATTTTGTGTAAGAATTATGAGAAGTGAAAATTTTCAGTTGAAAGTGTTAACAGAAAGTTTAGAAATCACTAATATCTTACGTTCAAACTGTGGTTGTATTGATATTTATGAGTATTTATACGTTTATTTTAATTTACTTTTGAATGCATAACTTAATATACTATGAAAGTTTTGATGATCTGAATGTGAATATTGTATTATCTAAAGCATATTGTATTATCTTAAATTCTCAATTTAACTAATTGCAACTGAGTGCATCCTGTTCACAGTATAGTGTAAATTGTCTTGAATGTATGTTTAGAATACCAGAAATTGTTCTGAAAAAAATTAAGAGTTAAATACTGAGCCTCAGAATTGTAAATTTTAGTTGTATATCAAATTTATATATATAAAGAGAGATTCATTAGATTTAGAGTATAAGTTGAGGGTATATCATGGCATTCTTAGCAAAAGCTAGAAAAGAGGACCTTAAATCCTTGGCTGAAGAGTTAGGGGAAAAGGTTGGACCCCAGCTTAGGATATTAGATTTAAGACAGCTGATTATGGGAAATGAAGCCTACGAGGAGGAACTAATTAAAAGTCTGTTGGAAAATATCACGTCAGTGAGACTTGAGAAAGAAGAGAGGCAAGAAAGAATTAGGTGAGAAGAGACGAAGCAGTGGAGCTGAATGGACATGTAGTCAGAGAACTCTGTGGGAAACTCGCTTTTTCCCTTCTGTAAGATATAGCAATGTAACGGTTTACGCTATTCATCCATTATTTAATCACGAATGAATTTGTTGTTGAGTTTTAAATAAATTTTAAAAAGACAATCCTGTCTTGCTATTTTTCCATAAAAGCTCGGAAACGTTACAACATGCACAAAAGAAAAAAAGACATTTAAATATTAACTCATAAAAACATTAATCTGCATAAAAGAAATCTCAGTTACATATTAAGATACATATGCCTTTGCAAGTTAACTCTCTAAAACAATACTGCTACTGTAATGCAAAATGTATACAAAAGATACAGTAATGATGCAATATGCAATCGATTGCTTTTAAAAATAACTTGAAGCTATAGCATAATTTGTCCAAAACAATTTTATAGTAAACTTTTATTTTATTTTAATGTTCCCAACATTCTTTTCTATACATAAGCCATTTTTTTTTATAATATTATAAGTTGTAAACGAATCTTAGCCTAGCCTGCTTAGTATAATCGTACTGGGTTAGTAAATGCACTGGTTGAATGATTATTCAAGGCAGTCTCACTGAAAATCATTAAACTCTAGAAACTATTATTTATTTAAACTGTCAATTTATTTTTTAGTAAATACTTTTTGAAAAATAGCAATAGTTTTGAATGTCAACTCATTAGCAATTCTACAATTCTGAAGTATATTAACTAAAAGTGGTAGATCATGTGCAACATCATTACCAAAGATTCTTCTCAAACAATTGTAAAACATTTTCACTCACAAATGTTTATGCTGTTTTACTTCCATTTTTGTTCCAAGGAATATTTTTTTTAATTGCTAGAAATCAATACTGCAAAACTTTTCCTGCTTCTATTGTGAATATTAAAGCGAAATAACCCTGAAATTATAACTGAAACTGAATTTATAAATTACTTTTAGTAATACATGATGTCTGAATAAAATACATTAACATGCTTTAAAATAAGCAAAACTCAAATTTTCTAACCTTAGACAGATATTAGTTTTACAGAAAAATTAGTATCCATGTATTAACTGATCATATAAATAACAAATTTCTAAATATATTAGCCACTTCCAATTATAGCTAAATTCAGAGAAAAAGGCAAGAACTCTTGGATAAGAGTTATCTCTCCTAAACTCAAAAGGTTTATATTGAAACTTTATTTTTAAAAAATTCCCAGATATAAATTTCTTATTAAATTTTCCTGTTTAAGAAGGCCAATTCTATGAAACCAAGAGCATACATGCAGTTTTGTGCAATTTTATTACTTTATTAAGTTTTAATGATATGTCTGCATAAAATTTATTTTCAGCTTTATTTTATTTAATTTTATTCATTTATTTATTTATTGAAGACAAAAAAGAAATATTTTTTGCTTCCTGATTATACAGTTAATGATATATGCTACGATGCCAACAAATTTGTGACAAGAAGACAAACGTTTTGGAAAGATTTCATATAGTTTTCAGTTGATGCAGCCTAGTTTGTAATGTGTTGGTTTTGACAGTTAATTAGCTTACAAAATCAATCAAAAAATTGTTGGAGCTGTGGTAAAGTTACATGCATTGTATTCAAGAAGCTTCTATAATAAATTATAATAAATTAGTTCTACTAAAATTTAAAGTATAGATTTACTTATTGAATTTATAAGACAAGGTGTTCAGCAAATCCCTGTACCCATAGGTTTCAGTATCACAGAGAAAAACGCCACTGTAATTTTGTGGTATTCACAACAGTGCTTTCAAGTTTTACCACATTTTTTTATGAAAAAGTGAATGGGCATTCTTATCTACACATGTTGTAAGGTTTTAGTTAAACTAACCACGTTTCATTTTAATTTAAATCTGTCTATCTCCTCTCTGCTTCAACTTCCCGTCAGAAGAAGCGAGCGGTTTTAGCTTATGCTAATTTTGAAGTACAGCCAAGTACTATTTAAGCCAGAGGTAGAAACCTCTTATTGTGAGAGAGCTTAGACTCAGATCACGGTTATTCCGCTCAACGTTCGCCTGACCAGCTAGCAGTTTAAATTTATAAGCCATAGTGCTTACTACGTGATTGCATTGTAAAGCAATCTGAAGTGCGCTAGTATTAGTATATCTTGCTACGCACCATTTAGTGAGAGGCCAACTTCCGCGAATTGCTCTGCGAAGCAAAGTTTAAGTTCTATTTTAATTTATTTAAATTTATTTGATTGTTAAGTTCGACCCAAGTGCGGTCTTTTACGTTCTGTATCTCTCCCGAGTTGGGAAGTTTGTATTTAATAGTGATTTAATAAAAGAGGATTTCAAATCCCTTCACGTGCAGTTATTATCCAGCCCAGCAGTTACATCAGAACATAGTGTACCTTCCGCTCCCTGTTCCAGTTCAGGACTTAGAACTTGAGGATAAGAACCCAATTACAGACTGTATTTATGTTTCCAAAAATGATGCACAGAACACTAAGTCCTCATAATGTTACAAACATGGTTAATACCTCAGCTGCAAGAGAAGGGAATCATGGATTATGTGTGGGTACAGCAGAATGGTTTGATCGTCAGGTGGTGATTTTCTTAATAAACAATTTCCAGGCTACTGGATTGGACATAGCTCTTCACCATCTCAAACCTCACTAAAAATGCCCTCGTGAAACCTAGACTATTCCCTATAACTTATCTATAATACCATCCTGTAAATCGTTGTAGAGAATAATCAAGTCACATGTTTCTCAACATCAGTACAGGACAGATAAAGAATTACATGAAAGTGTTAAGGAAGCCTTTCAGAATGTCAAGGAAGATAAGGAGGGGCATACATATGTGCGTACAGCATGATGAAGCAAATACAGTGGGTATGTATATACCTACTGAATATGTAGTTCATATATACTAGTACTCAGCTACACTATGTACTAAATAAATAAATTAAAATTACACAAACATTGCTTTCCATGGTATTCAAACCAGAGGTTAGGGTTAGGAAATTTTGACACCCTGCACATCACTCCAAAAATTGTGATTAACTATGGTATTTGTTTTTAACAAGTTTTCCCTCTTAATATGTATTCTCGCTTAATAGCATGAAATCATATTACGCAGTTTATTGTACTTCTTGATACAAGACAATCATTTTGCACCTTACTATCACAAAGGTTAAAAAAAAAAAAAAAAAACTGTATGAATTTTAGTGGTGTCTGTCTGAGATACTTCTTCAAGGAGCAAATTGACCATAGAATACTTTTACTCTTTGAAGAGCATAAACTTGTATCAGATTTTTTGGTATTATGAGTGGTATTTAATGTAAATATTATTTAAGACAATAAAGATCACTTTAAACATAATTAATTTATGTAATTAGTTTAGAATATCACTGCAACTTTGTAATTACTACATGGACTACTTGGGAAATATTTTCTTTAGTAATGGCTAAGAATTAAAACCAAAGACATTCAGTGATCTACTAGGAAACGTGATGAGAAACCAGGAGTCTCTCAGTAAAACTGGAAGAGTTGGAAGCTATGGTATTGCTTACTATTTTACCCAACGAATGTTAAACATCTGCATGCTAAAAGCACTCATTTTAGTATATAGGCATAATAAGTAATGTGTACTGAACTTTTGAATTTAAAAGTATCCCTCTTTATTAATCCACAGAAATAATTTTAATTTTTAATTAGAATCATTACCAATAATATTGCCTTTTATTTTAATTTTATTTAACTGTATAAATCAGGATCTTATATATAAAATTTATATAAAATACTTAAAAATGCAAATATTTCAAGGAAAGAAAAAGCTATTATAGGAATTTTGTTTTGGAACATTAGGCTTATCTAAGAGAAGCACTTGGGTGCACAGTGATTGATCTTCAATGCTCCAAGGCTACACAGCTATTGGAGAATTTCATTCTCTCTGCTCTGGGAGTGAAAATGTTGTTAACATATACTATAATTTTAAAGTTCCTTAGAAGAATATATGCAGAGTTCATCTTCTCTGCTTCTATCTTGAGAAATATAAAATGACTCGTAAAGCTCATAATTTAATAACTCATTTACAGAATTTGATGAATTCAGGGTTGTCACTCAAACAGGAGAATGAAATTCCCTGACTTTTCCAGGCTTTCCAGATGTGTTTTAAGAAAATTCCAGTCTATCCGTGTAATGCACTTTGGCTCTCTAAGAGGTAAATTAATCATGGTACCACTTGAAAACATTAAAATTTGCCAATTATATATGACTTTATATATATATATATATATATATATAACATTTCAATCCCCAAAGCATTAATATTATAACTATAATAGGAGTTCTTTTCTCCACTGAAAATTGAGATTAGAATCTGATCAATGCGGATTAAAAAATGTCTTTTTTTGCAGACATTTTGCAGCTAAACGAAAGAAAGAAATCTATTTAATGATATTTAAAATCAGTTCAGGAATTTTACATTTATTTAGCAGCATACATAATTAAATTTTGTGATGTTATGTCATCATACTGCTAGAATTAGTTTCAGGATTATGCCAGAGAAAAATTCCTGAAATTTGAAAGTATTATTTAATAATAATAAATAAATTTAGAGGGAAGAAGCAACATTAAATGATATGAATAACATTAAAATAATTAAAAACTGAATTACAAGAATCAATGATGTTTTGGTGAATATAGTTATAGTAAATGATGCCTAGATGACTGATTACTATTTTTTTTTTATTTTACTGCAAAATGACAAATAAGGCTTTTATTAAAAAGAAAAAAAATATTTAAAAGATTTTGTGGTAAAATCATAGTATGACACGATTTTGAAAATTTCCGAGAACACCAAAATGACCCGTTTACAGCTCATTATAATGTCGCCAAATCCAGTATGTACCATACGTGGAGGTTAGAATAGAATACATAGAGGCTATTCTAACTTCCATGGTATTATATACTAGGATTAAACCAATTTTGTTTTTATACGAGAATACATATTTTCTTTAGTACAACATGCACTGCACATGCGAGTCTCTCCATTCTCGAGATTACTGGAAATTTGCCTTTCTAAAAGACAATCTGATTGGAACTGCAAAAATTGGCTCTATGCCGGCTGCCCGAGTGACGCTCACACGCACCAAGAAAGTGATCGCTTCCAATGTCGGTACAAAACTCACATTTTTGGGAGGGATCACTGTATGCAATTCCCTGACTTTTCCAGATTTTGACTAAAATATTTAAATTCACTGATTTTCCCTGAATTTTTTAGTCAATTCTCAAATTCCCTGACTTTTTCCGGTCTTCTTCCATTTAGTTATGTGCATATCTTGAAAGACTGTTCATGCAAGTGTATTCAGTCCTAATATTATATAATTTATGAGGAAAGCCTTGCAGGAAATTTTCCGAGAGGAACAGGCTGAAATTTACTATGTTAGATATAGTGGATCACAATATCAGCATAATAGTACATAGAGTTAATATACATTTTAAGCAAATGTATGCACAGTATGCTGTGTTTTTGAAACTGTGCATATTTAAGCTAAAATGCTTTTTAGAAAAAAAAAAAAAGTGTAGACATTAAAATTGAGCAAAATAGCAACCTTGTTTTAGCTTAGATTTTGAATAAAAATTCTATTGATTTCAAGGGCAATCAGAAAAAAGTTCTTCAACAAAATCTTGTGAAATCGGAAATGTAATGATCATATTTGTATCAAAAGCAATGAGGGAAATAAAACAAATGCAAATGTAGTGCCATCTGTCGAGGAAAATTATAAAGAAACAAGGAAAGCTAAGATATTAGGCACCTAAAAGCATTAGGAAGAAATGGATTGGAATTAATGTCATGAAAGCTTTTGAAGAATCAAAATCAAAATTTAGTTTCTGACTATAATTGATTATAAAAAAATTTGTTTATTTCCCTTTTTGGATATAAGATTTATGTTCCTTGACATAAAATTTTAACACTCTTTTAGTTTGGCTGATATATCTCAAAGTATACTGGTAAGTTATACTACAAATTTCCCAACAGTCAGAGAGGAAATTTTTAAGAATGAACAGTGAATTTTATTGATAGGTGAGAGCATAACTTGAAAATTGAACTTCTGGAGAATTTGAGCAATTTTACAGCTGATAAGAAAACTACGCTAAAAATACGGTTGCTGTTTTGCTTACTTCTAAATTTTAGATTGCCATGTTTGTCTTTCAGTGTGAGAAGTATAGAGCTAATACATGCAGATGAAATCAACAATACTCACGATATTGAGACAGATGTAAAAAAACTGTTGTTAACAGATGCATGGGTTTCCATAAAAATTGTAGTTTGATGTCCGCACGAAAACCTAAATTTGAGCAAGCCATTTTCAATGTATAACATCAGAAAGGAACCACTATTCAAAGCTTCAGTGAACAATATTGTACCTTCTGACGATGAACTTTTGAAACTTATATCAATATCCAGACCTTTAACAGGATCAATAGGTGGTAAAGCATGCTTTAAGAAGGATGGTTTGTGAAACTGAGGAATGAGCAAATATGTCTCCCTTTCACAGTTTGGCCCAGCATACAGGAGAGGACACATACACTGAGAGAAAAGAAAAAATCAACTGTCAATGAAATTCAATAGATAATTTATATAAAACAGTAAAGACAGAAAAAAAAATATGTATAGAAATTCGAAAAAATTCACAGTGCATAAAACCTTATTTAATATATCACATACAGAGATTAAATACAGAAAAAAAAAGAAGTAAAATGAATATAAAAGTAAAATACAAAACTAAAATAACTTTTATGATACTAATTTCATGTTCGTCGTTTTGTAAAAATTAGATTATTAAACTGCAGAAAATGATAAATTTCTATTCACGCAATAATTTTTTAGACATTCCTGCATTTAACTACTCAGAAAGATGAAAGACTTTGATAAAAATGCATGTCTGAAAAAAAAAAGAAATAGATAAAACTTTTACTCTTTAATCTAGAATAAATAAAACTTTATAACTTTATTGAGAACCAAAAGGTGGAAATGGAAAGCTATGCATTAAGCTTAATAGATGTTATATATAAAAGTTGCAGTGGTATACTTTCTCAAAATCTAAGAATGACAGCCACTTAAGCAAGAAATAAAATAACATCAGATGCATGCATCTAATAAATAAAGAATGAAATAATTTTACTAATGTTAGTCTGCAGACAGATATGAAGAAACACTTCACTTATTGATTATGCATTCCAGCAATGCTTAAAACTTAGCTCTAACAAATAACTGAAAAGAAATACTTCAAGTAATTACATGAGATATTTCTTTCCTCTTATTAATAATATTAAAAATAATTATAATATTATTACAATATTAATAAAATTAAACTTCCTCTTATTAATAAAATTAAGTACTTTTATTATAAGTACTAAAGTTTAATTTTATTCCCATTACTTAAAGTCTGCCTTTCAAAAATTTTAGTCAAGTTTTTTCTCAAGTCTAGTCAAGTCAAGTCAATTTTAGTCAAATAAAGTCAAGTTAATATCTATTATCTGCTTTATTAAAAACAATTTAACTTCATAACCACAAAGTAAAATAGATGCAATGCTTTCACAATTTTTATTAAAATAATAATATAGCTTTATTAGGACTTAATTTTATTGTACTATAATTTTCACAGGCATCATTTAATAAGAGATAACACGGCTTTTATTAATTAAAGCAACACATTAATTTATTTAGGGATTAAAATAAGCAAGATGATAAATATCAACCAACTATAAAAGGCTGAAAATTTATGGTAATGAAAAATGCTAAAACAAATCAATCTACAGAATATTACTTTCTATTATGCATCAAGCAACAAACAAAATTCTTTAAAATTTCAACAGTATGCAATCTAAACACAGCAATATAGATATTTTTAGTCCAAAGGGATTTGAATCCTGAAGGATTATTACTTTCATTTTTCAATTTACTGTTTATTTTATTTATTTATTTATTTTTGACGTAGCTTTCTCTTCCAAAATCACCTGCGTTGCATGGGAAAATAAAAAGGAATTTTAATTACAATTCTAAAAAAATAACCAAATAAATGTGAAATTCGTAACAATATTCTCTAAAACTTTAACGAATTTTTATTAACAAACTCAAAAATTTCAAAGCCAGCAATACCAACCTTGTACAGAAAAACATTTTTATCTCCAGCGCGTGACAGTGTGTACTGAAATTTCTAAAGATACGCTCAATTTAAAATTATTCTGCGATATTGCTATTGAACTGAATTTTATGGTTTAAGTGCGAAGAACATTTTACTTAATAAATAAAGGTAACACACAAAATGTTAAATAAACGCCTGTTTGGATGTAATTAAAATCTGAAACCTTTCAGATTTTTTTTTTTTGCTATAAATTAATGAAAATTTGCATATTCTTAATGGGTATTTTCCATTATAAGGCAACACAGCCAATTAATTTTCTCTAGAAATATACATTGCATTTATTCAAAAGTATGACCTCCTCAGATATAAAACCTTCCTTACATTTTAAGACAAAATTTAAGAAATAAAAAAAGTAGGTGAATATTTGATGAGAGTATGATTTCGAATTGAGAATGAAAGGAAAGCTACTTTGTTAATATAATATTTTACTATGGCATAAAAAGAAAAATTAATGAAACATAATTACATATTTATTTTCAGGCAAATTAATAACCAGTATAGAGAACGCAGGTCTAAACTCAAGTACTCAGCTAGATGGGGCTATTATAATTAGCAGTAATTACACAATTTTTATATATATAGTAATTACTTGTGTGGTTCATTTAGTATTTAAACAGTGTAATTATTCTATGGAGTATAATAATTAAACTTATTCCTCTCTTTCTGCCATTTCATTTTATAGATATACCCATTAAGACCCTATTGAATTTTAGAATAAAAAGGCGGCAAAAATGGGGTCTTACTTTTGAGAAAATACAATATGCATTAACTTCATAATTCTGCTTAAAATCTATACTTTTAACTGCAGCTCACTTTAAATGTTGTATTTTTTTAATGATTTTCAACAGCCTATATTAAGATATATATCTTCCTTCTTATGCCTGAAATTAGCCTACTTATGATTATCCACTTTTAAAATCACTAACTTATAAAAAAAATTAAATGGAATCTTCAAGAAAAATAAAATAAGGTAGAATAATCAAAATAATTTATATATTTTATACATAAAGAATTATTTTTGATTGATAATTTGATTTTTATTCAGCAATTCATGCAATATATGAAAGTTAAATAATATTATGTATTAAAATCTATACCTCACATTTTGTACTACTTTCTTCCTCTAGCTCGGCTACTGTAACAGGTGATCCACCATTTTGGCAATGTACACTTTCACAGTAGTCAGGAAGACCTCGGCCAGCTGCATTATCAGACAGATATACAGGCATACTGTGAATTGAACTCATAAAATGCATAGTTTTTAGAGATAAAGAAACTTGGTTTGGCACATCAAAGGGTATCTTAGAATGAAGTATATGATTGATACCTGAAAAATAGAAAATCCTCAGAAAACAAAAATTATAGCCACAAAAGCACTAATCAAATAAAAATAAGATAGACCGTATAAAATCATATAATGATAATATGACTGTATGAAAGACATAATTGTATAATTGTATTTATTAGACATTTACTTTTATCTAATTTATTTATATTCTGATTGTTACTTCTAAAGAAGTGCTAATATTTCACCAACAACTTTAGCAAAAGTATCTACCTAGCTCAAATGGCCAACTGACTGTTCTGACAAACGTGAATGCAACTACAGGTGCACAAAACAAAAAATAGATAGAACCAATAACTGCCGAAAGAATATACTGCATGTTATTGTTTTACAACTGACAGATAAGGTCAGAATGAATCAATTGCTGCATTTATTACCAAAATATAATTGATCTAAAGTACATTAACAATAACTACCCCACAAAATATAACAAAAACTCTATCACGATAACACAGTTTGCAAATCTCAGAATGCCAAGAGACAAACTTACATACATTAATCATCGTGACAGCTGGTATTCACCATAATAAAATATTATGAAAGTTTGTAATGTTATATAAACTCAAAAAGAGCTAGTATACTGCATCATATGATGAATGTGTACATGACAGAATGTATAAAATGACTATACATAATGATTATATATACTGACTGTATATAATAACATATGTTATAACACAGATATACTACACAATACTGATTTATAGAATGATAACATAATAGACTGTATGAAATATAACTGATATAACTAATAATGATAAGCTTATGTATATATGATTATATGTAATGATAATATATATATACAGCTCAATACAATGATAGTATAACAT
>KK115205.1:70894-91508 GCA_000611955.2 Stegodyphus mimosarum | reverse complement strand
CATTCCCCATTCTGTTGACTTAACCGTGCTGTTCCCCATTCCCCATTCTGTGAACTAACCAGGGCCGAGGTTCAAACCCTTTCCCGGAACCTTGGAGAGGTTGGCACAATGCACCCAATTTGGGGCATCACTGATCGTTATTTGCTACCTATCAGTCGCTCGGGCCAGCCCGTCACAGAGGGCCATTACCCAGTATACCCAGGACGCTATCCCCAGGCTACTAGTACTACTCTGCTCTAAGACATGCCGGACCCCTGGCCATCCAATAAGTTAGACCTTTCCGGAGCCCACAGAACCACTAGGTTTGTAATTTGTATACCCCGTGGCTGAGACTGCCTAGGTACAGATCCTAGCCAGTAGCTTTGCAGAGTTTTCTACGTCAACCCCCGGGGGGAATAACGATAGTATATATTGACTGTACATAATAATATATGGTAATATTGATTGCACATAATACTTAATACAGTTTACTGTATGATACTGATAATATACTGCAAATGATAATATACTGTATAATACTGACTGTACATTATAATGTATATTGATTGTATGTAACGATAATATGATAGACTATATGAAATATATGTTCAAAACAGTTTTGTATATAAAAAAAGTGAATAATTAAAACCACAAATAAAATATAATTGAATATCAGAATTTATGTTAAATGATTAAAGAAAGGCTGAAAATGAGAATGCCACATTGAGAAAAGTTCTTGTTCAAGCGAAACATACATTGTCCAGCATGCATAAATAAACTGATTTGTGCAGCCATTGAAAATAGAAAAATGACTGCAGATGCAGATCAATACAATAAATGAAGGAAATAGTAGGCAAATTTCACCACGATAAAATTTTACTGAAAGCTGATTTATTAGACTAACTAATATTAGCCCACTGATTTACATTTCACAATGAAGTGTTATTAGTTCATTAACAATTTTACCAGAAGTATCATTCCCAGCTCAGAGGACTAACTAACTGCTCTGACAAACTTGACTGTAAATAGGTACACAAAACAGATAAATAGTATTAACAGCAGCTGAAAGAAGATATTTAATATCATTGCCTTACAACTGATGGATAACATGAGAATGCATCAATTATGCATTTCATTACCAAAATACAGTTAATCTAAAATCTTCCAAGAATATCTGTTTCACAAAATATAGCAAAAGCCATTACTTTTGTCCTTGACAACACAGTTTGTAAATCCCAGAATGTCAAGAGACAAATTTATATTCTTTAATCATTGCAGTAGCTGGCAATCACCGTAGTATAACATTAGGGTTAGGTTGTAATGGTGTATAAACTTACAGAGAGCTAGTATACTACACCAGTTAATCAATATTACTTTGCCTTAACTCCGATAATTAACAGCCAACATCTGGAGGATGCAACTAACTAGCTAATCTAATTGTTGTTCATAAATATATATGATTATTTTGCTTGAAATACATTTTAAAAATGAATTAAGAAATAACTGCAACCAGTTTAATAACAGTGTCACATATGTCACATTTTCATGAGATCAGCCTATCAGTATAGCCAGTATCAGCTGACATAACGTACGCTGCTCCAGTGTCTAATTGACAAAAAGCAGAGAAACTTCATTAATATTTGTATTTTGCATAACAATGCTCCTAATAATAGAAAGTTTATGAATTATGGGTATGATAAATACATAACATGGTAATCAATATTAATTCCTGAATAAAAGTTTTGCAACTGACATCAGCGAAGTTTACGTAATGCATTATCTAGTCCAATTCATACAAACTTCTCCCTCTAATAAGGCAGTTACTACCATGACATTCTTTATGCAGTGGATAAACCCACAGTTCATTTCACTATCTCATCATTAAGAAATGGCACAGGAGACAGACTGATATTGCAATCACAAAGGAAGGAATAGATAATATAAATACACAAGTCTTACTTAAGAGCCAAATGTATGACCATAGGTAGCAAGAAGTTTGGTACTCAGCCTTTGCTGAAAACCCCACCATTCTAGGCAGTGTTCATATGAACTACTAATGACTATCACAACTGCCAACCTTAAAATCTTAAAAACAGCAAAAATTTCATACTGCACGGCAAACCCATTTCAAAGGAACTCCAAGCTGACATTAATTTGCAATATAATGCATGGTCCAAGTATTAAATTATTTGTAATTCAACACTGATGTAAAACCTATTAGCATTTAATTGGATATTCTGAATTTTATATTCTTAGGCCAATTTCATTTTTCAATTTTCTTACACTTTTATACTGAGAAAATCATGAGTAGTGAGGGAAAGCTTTTGTTACTGACATACTTTTAAATATGACAAAAATGAAAATAATAATTAATCTACATAGTATTTATGTGAATAAACTTTATAATGCACTATATATTTAAGTAAACAAAATTATATTCAAATATTAATTCATTAAACATATCCTCACATAGAATCCTCACATAAAAATTTACAATTGTCTATAGTAGATTAAACAGTTCAGATCAAATGAAGTTTAATAAAATCAATACAATGCAATAAAAAAAAGTACTATTAAGATGAAACAAAATTTAGTAAAAAAAATTATTCTGAAAATCATTAGATGTGGAGTAGAGAATTTGCCTAATTTAAGTTTCATTAATTCAATAAATTTCATTTATTGCTGGGAAACATTTTCCTTAATAAAGGCCAAAAATTAAATTCTGGGATATTCGGTGACCTACCAAGAGACAAAAAAACCAGAAGTGTTGTCTGCTGTGTTACCTTATGCTTTCTGTTCAACCAGTGAAGTCATACAATCTTTTCCTGGTAACTAGTTGGAAAAAGAATTATGTAATTTGATAAGGTTTTTGTCATTTCAGATACTCCTTTGTGATCTGCATTAGCTTTGTTTAACAGCACAACAAAAAGAGACCAAACATAGAATTTTGAAAGAAAACACACAATTTTAGAATATTACTGAAAAATCATCAAGTAAATATAAACATTTTCTGATTATCTGAAACTCCTTGGAAAACCATGAAAACGTATTGGCAAAGAAGGAATGTATTTAAATGATAATCCACATAAGCACTGCCTCTTCCTAAAGCTTTCCACCTCTTTAGATATTTTTACTAATGTGATTGTAGATTATGATTCCCATAATGGGAATTTCAGTGTTTCACCATGGCAGTGGACCCTGTACTGCGATTTTCGGCATGTTCTGCAAAATCTCAATTTTAGATTTCTGAATGTATACAGTATAATGTGGCTTATTTAAAGGCATCATGCATCTCTTTTTTGTTTCTTGATTTGAGTCATATGTGATGTCTGGTATGTGTCAGATACCACACATTAAGTAAACAAAATTATGCATACCAAACATATGATAGTCATACGTCTGGTATGTGCCATATGCGATGTGAAGTTCATGCAACTGTCTGATATTTCTCAGCAAAAACAGATCACTGCATGTACGGGGAGAACACCATGAAATAAAGATGCTTTGCATGGAAAAAAGCAGAATGTAAATTTGGCAGCATTGAAGGCATGATTGAAACAGACATAAAGATACCCAAGCAAATGTTTCTCTTCAATGAGTACCTATTTTTCAGCGGTTGCGGACACTTAGCCGATGGGACACTTAACCGACAAGACATTTAGCCGACAGGGACACTTAGCCGACATGGACATTTAGCCGACAGGACATTTAGCCGAAATGGACACTTGACTGACAGGACATTTAACCGACACGGACAGTTAGCCGACAGGACATTTAGCCGAAATGGACACTTAGCCGACAGGACATTTAACCGACATGGACATTTAGCCGACACGAACAGTTAGCCGACAGGACATTTGTCCAACACAGAGAGTTACCCGTCAGAACATTTAGCTACGGAACATTTAACTGTCAAGACATTTAGTCAACAGGACACTAAGCCGACAGTGACGTTTTAGCTCACACGTACGAACTAATTATTTAATCTTACTATGAATTATGAAATTTCTCTTATTTAATTATCTTCTTAAAATTTCTTCAAAATTCTTATTTAATTATCCGTAAATTCAATATTTAAGTAATATTTTCACTATCAGTAAAATTCATTTTTCGATTCTTAAAGATCTCATATGTGGTTATAATTATTGTGTTAATTTAGCATTGTGTGATATTTATCGTGCTGTTTGGTGTATATTGGCCAAATTAAAAAAGCGCTGAAATTTCTCGTCAAGGAATATAAATTAAATTTCAAAAGGAAAAAAGAATTTTTTTTTTACCTAAATACGGCGGTCACTTGATTACATTTTAATATGGGATCTTCAAAAATTATCCATAAAGCTTTTTCATTTAATCAACTGGATCCTTTTGAACACTTTCACATCATTAATAATTTTTCTTGTTTACTTAATGATATTAATTTTCCAATCTGGCTGTTCTTAATGCTTTCAAATTTGTATGAAATTAAAAGCGCGATTCTGTAACATTTTATTGACCACGCCTCTCGCTTAAAATACTTACTTACGTTAATGTTTATAACACTAAACTGTTGCATAATGTTTAATTTAGAATTCAAATATTCTTTAAGGTTTTGTTTTATTCAGAACTGAATACATTTCTCATTTTTGTTTTATTCAGAACTGAATACATTTCTCGTACCTAAATGTCCTGTCGGCTAACTTTCCGTGTCGGCTAAATGTCCTGTCGGCTAATTGTCCGTGTCAGCTAAATGACTTGTCGGCTAAGTGTCCATGTTGGCTAAATGTCTTGTCGGCTAACTGGTGTCGGTTAAGTGTCCCGTCGGGTAAGTGTCACGGACCCATTTTTCAGTGAAGTGCATATAATCTGAAACTACCTAAATATGTCACATTTAACACTATTACTTTTTATTATATTATAAACTACACTACATGCTACGAGTTAAAGTAAAACTTGTTACCTTATATTGATTCAACTCTCAAAAAGCATTTAGATAGAATACAAATATTAAAAATTTCATGTCTTCGAAATTTATGTATATATATATATAATTTAAGTCCACCGTAACAGACAGAAAAATATGTGCTTAATAATAATCAGTTAGAGGATCAAGTAATTCTATTGTATTTTAATAGATTATGGATTGATTACAGACTATGAGTAAAACTGAATATACAATTTGAGGAGAATAGACCAGATACAGCAAAATATTTTAGCGATTCCATTCCCATTTATGATAATTATATTTTTTCACTCAACATCCAAAATTACTTCTAATAGTGATTTTAGGTTTACTGAACTTTTAATAAAATAAAATACTTAATATGAAGAAATCAAAGAAAATCACGATTATGCTAACTTATTATATTAATCTTAACTGGTAAATATTATATTAATCTATAGCTCAATTATGCTTGAATTTTTTAAAAAATGAAGATAGAATTCTTAGAATTATTTTAATACACACCTGTGTTTGACATAAATGAAGAAAATTCTAATGGCTTTGATGTATCAAGTAATGTAAGATGATTTGGACTAGAATATATTTTATTTGACACAATTTCAGTTATTGTTTTCATATTCCAGTTTGAAAAGATATTTGGCAAATTAGATTCAGATGAATTTATATTTTCTTGTAGTGCATGAAATGTAGGTAACAATTTCGTTGGTTCTACTGATGGCATAGCTGTTGGCATCAGTACTGGAGCAGTTGGAACTACTACATCATTTGACACAAAAAGAGATATTTGACTATGTGCAAAAGTTTTCGATAAATGATAGTCATTAGAAAGTTCAGAATTTAAAGTAAATTTTTCTCTGTTGATATCAGTAAGGGATATTGTTCTTTCAATAACACTTTTTTTAACAACAGATGTTTTTATGATTGATGGATTTGTAGAGGGATACAGATGAGTACCAAGTGGAGTTGATGGAAATGATGTAACATAATGTGGGTTTCCTGTAGATGAAATATCTAGGTCAGAACTCTGAACATTAGTGAAAGAATATACTGGCAGTGTCAGTGACGGTTTCAAAAGAGTGATCACACAGTCATCTCCATAACACACAAATGATTCATTGCAAGTTGAGCCTGAAATAAAAATTGATAACATGTTTCAGATCAAATTATATATAGTAAACATTTTGTTAATAAACAAATCTTTAATAGGTAAATAAATGCTACAAATACAGCATTCAAAGGCATTTCCTTATTATTACTGCACTCATTTTGTAAATGATGCTAAGTTACAGATAAACTGCCGATGCAAACTATCACTGAATGGCTTGCAATGATAACTGTGATCATTTATAGTTTGCCTGCAATGAAAACAGCTCTAAGTAAACACATGTCCTTGCATTTTTTATTTTCATAAAAATGTTAACAATTCATAATTTTCTCATCATAGAAAAAGCTCTAAGTATTTCCCGTGTTAAATATTTTCCTTTCAAATAAATAAATAAAAAATTGTTTAAAAATAAAAAATAATAAAAAAAAATAAATTAAAAAAATTTTTTTTTAAATCTGAAAGGTTTCAGATTTTAAATTACATCAAAAGGGGTGTGTTTTTAACATTTTGTGCATTACCTTTATTTATTAAATATCATACTCTTTAATATTTATTAAATATCATACTTTTTCAAATGAGCATATCTTAAGAATTTCCGATACACAGTTCTGCGCGCTAGAGATAAAAAGTTTTTTTTTTAACCCGTAGAGTGTTGCTATTGCTCGCTTTTTAATTGTTTGAATTTGTTCATAAAAAATTCGTTTAAGTTTTACAAAATATGAAATAGATAATAAAACAAATTCCAAATTTGGGCTTTCAGATGTGCATATTCGGGTGGAAATGTACATTATTCGAAATTAGATGGCTCTAGGTACCGTTGTTTTATCACATTTGGAGAAATATACATACATTTATGCAGATTCTTCATTATTTAATTTCTTTAAATATAATACAGAGCTGCAATATTTTGTGGCAACAGTTTGAAAAGTGATACAATGCTTTTAGTGATTCGACGTGAAATCGCAAAACAAAAACAATAGTCCTTTACGGACAAAGCCCCTTTGGACTAATTAAAAATAAACAAATAATAGTTTAAAATGTTTGATTTACCTCGAAATGATGGAGATACTATATCTTTTTTTCAAGAAAAACACACTTAACTCACATTCAAATATACAAAAATGCCATTACATAAAACTACATATCAATGAAAGTATCTGGAGGTACATCAGCAAATATTGCAAGTGAAGGAAAAAGCATATGCTTTGATGACTCAGTGGTTTCAGAATAGTATTTCCAACAGCATAATGATTTATGCTTAGTTGGGCAGAAAAACTGACATCAATTAAGTGGCAAGAGAAGCAATTCAGCCTTAATGAAAATATAACTATTTATTAGAACAATTTTATAAAAAAAAATGCATTCTTTACATGGAATCTGACAACCAAATATGTGAGTAGATGCCTCGGAAAAATTGCGGACTTAAATCAAAATATGCTTGTATCAGGAAAAAAACAAGGCCAACAGGGTTCTTCTCTAACTGGATATTTGCCACATTATACTGAAAACCCGATAAATTCTTTCTCATTCAGGTTCCAAACAAAGAGGCAATTACACTCATAGCAAAAATTATTGATCATGTTCAAGACAGATTGACAATATATTCAAACTGTTGGCAAGGAGATAAAACAGATGAACTGAAAAAGCAGGTTAGAAACATTTTAAGTGACCCATAAATTTCATTTCATTGATCCAATAAAATGAAGATAAATAAAATGGATTATACACAAAAGACTGTGGCATTTTACTAAATAACTGAATAAAAAATCAATGAGGCACATATTATCAACATAAATCTTACTTTGTGGAGTTCATGTGGTAAAAGTCCTTGGGATGAGAAAAAGCTTCTGATGCCATATTAAAAGCAACCAAGGAAACACAGCAGCCACAAAGTGCATGAGTTTGATCATAAACCTGATGCCAACTTAGCATTTAAAAACTGAGCCATGAAAATAAAATAGTACCCAAACAGAAAATTTAGCCACAACAGTAGAAGTTGGTAAAAAAGTTCCCGTACAGCAAAAAATCACTATTTGGGTTTCCTTACAGAAGTTTCATTTAAAAACAGACAAGGTTATAAAAAAATTTGTATGCTTAAAATCTCCCTCACCTTTTTATGAATGTATTAGAAAAGGGATGTATTATAAAAATTCCAGAGTTAGTTTTTATATACAGAGAATACAGATGAGAATTTTTATAATCTAAATAAAAGTTAACTAATGCATACTGATAAAAACATATATAATACTTTTAAAATTCAAAAAATTAATTTTTCCTGAAATTTATTATTGCTTCATGCATTATTGAAGTAAAAGAAATAATGAAATCTTACACAAAAATTCTTAAATGCAAAAAAAATTATATATTTGTCATTACATTTCAATTTTTTAGGTGAAATAATATTTTGCATGGTTAGAAAAATTCTAAACGCTAAGGAAAATTCTTATATACAAGACTTCTGCATATTTTAGGAGCAACAAAGTATACATTTTGAAAATAAAAATAATATAATATCCGAATTATAAATATCTAATAATTAGAAATTATATCTTAATGTCATAAACATCTAGTAATTATAATAAAGATCAAATCAATTCATTCACAATGTTCAGAAAGATAAAGTCCATAAAGACAAACCACCAGCCGAGATGAAAAGTTAAAAATTACCTTCATGAAATTACAGAGATTGACAACTAAGAAAAATGATTTAAATCAGTATTAATTCTTACCATCAATACATTCAGTAAGATGTATCACAATCTTGATATCAGGAACAGACATTCATGGATATTAAATGCTTTTTATGTATGTATATAGTCATTAACATAAATGCAGTGCAAGCATTTAACCTGAACTAACTATTAAAGGTTAGAGAAAATATAGCAATATTAACCCTTCATAAAACTCATAAGACAATAAATTTATTCTTGCAAATTACACACAAAATATTAATTATTATTACACTATGACACATTTATTAACAAAAAATTCATTTTCTTTCATTTCTTTAAAGTTTTGTAAGCATCCTTGTAGGAGAAAAAGAATTTGCCTTCTGAGATGGATTCACACTATTATGGTTAACATCAAGAGGTTCTCCTGCTGACTCTTCACCACTATTCATCTGTATTTCCTATATTGTTTGCTTTGAGAAAATCTTCCCTTCTTCTTAACCTTCATAATCTTATAATTCATAATTCTTCATAATTTTTTATCTATCAGTTAAATGAGCTTTTGGCAATCCAAGTCAAACATTATATATTAACACCTAAATATGTGTAATTTCAAATAAGAAACAAAAGGGGGGTATACAATACTCAAAAAAAGGAGGAGAAAAATAGTTTTTACATACTGGTATTCATTCACAAATAAATTAATATTACATTAAAAAAACTTGAAACAAATTTATGAGACAGAAAAGTTAGATTGCCCATATAAATAAAGAGTAGAACTTGTTCACTTTCTACAAAAAGTCGTTCATTGGCCTGGAGAGGCAATAATTATATATAATTGTCAAATGAATTCCTAAATTTTAAAATTTAATAACCTAGAATTAAATTAAAAAAAAGTAAGCAGCTACAGAGATCAAAATTTAAGATGAAACATATTTTGTAGATTTCATTTAGGTAGAAATAAAAATTTTTATAAAAATTTTTAAAAACCGTAATGTATAGTGAAAAACTATTTATATACAGATCAAAAGAACATAAAAAGATAGATGGATTGAAATCTTATCAAAATTATTTCTCAAATTCACAATTACATTTTAGAGATTTGGATAATTGTTGGCATTTTTTCTCAAAATGGCAACATTTACTCAAATATGTCCATGTTATTGAACTGCTAATTGAAAATTTTACAGAATCTGATATAAACATGAGTAACAAAAATCACTAAATATATTTATGCATACAAAATATCTTAAATATATAAAAGTGTAGTAATTATGGATCTTATCGAATTTACATTCAATAATAGTATACAGGGATGTAAACATATTAGGTTCAAACTGTAATTACAGCTAAAACATTATTACCTATAAATCCTGTAGGACAAATGCATGAATATCCATCAATATCATCAACACAAGTAGCGCCATTTGAGCATGATGGTTCTGGTATACATTCATTATATTGTAGTTCACAGAATTTTCCATGATAATCAGGAATACAGAAACAAGTAACATTGGCAGTAACATTCTGGTCAGCATAAGCATCCAAAAGACATAAACCGCCATTGCAAACATCTGGATCACATGTTTCAAGTTCAGTTTCACATGTTTTCCCAGTCCAACCTTAATTATAAAAAAGAGCAATCAAGTATATTACTTGAAGGCTAATAAATCCCTTGCCAATGTTAGTTAAACTATAAAGATCAAATAACTTTTCAACTCCTGCCTTCGATGCACATAAATTTGATTTTGTAAAATCACTGAAGATACTTATGATCATTTAGAAAAACAGAAAAAGATACTTTTGAAATAATTATCGTAATCCTATATAAAATAATTATTGCTGTAACTTTTTAAGGTTTTATAAAATCAAGAACCAAAATACCAGGACTATCTTTCCATGTTCTTTAATTAATGGTTTTCTAGATTTCAGCAACATCAGCTTCAATGATTTATCAAAAATTTTAAACCAGCATCTATTAACAAGTAAATAATAAATCAAAAAATGATTGTTTCAGTGCATATGCTACCTCCCCACAACTGACACAGATCCCAACAGTGGCCATGGCAGTTCAACTTGAGTTCGAACCAAATGAAATAGATTAGTTGCAAGGTTGGGTTTCATGGTTTTCCTTATGTATAATGTAAATATAAGCCAGTTTACCAGTTTTCCTTAGAAAATCCCCACAAAGGCATCCCTCCCCTAAGGTAGATATCATGCATATGCTTTGTCATATTTCAATAATCTAAACTATCCCAAACTTACACAATGCCAATATGTATTATTTTTGTAGATTACATTAGCTATACCATTTAAGCATTTTAAATTCCTAATGTGATTTGAAAAAATCATCTGTTAATTTTATTTTTTATTTTATTGAGAAATGGGTAAGACTTGACTAAGCTTTCCATGACTTTTTGTACCAGTTCAATTCAACGTTTTTGCTTTTTGAAGCTAAATTAAATGTCTTAAACATCTATCTTATGTCCTATAATTTAACATTATAATTAGTTAACACTTGAAAATGATATAATTTAATACACTACTCAAATTCAATTATTTTGCTCTTGTATATAATGTCACTTGTTTAATACCCATTCAAAAGTTCTTTTCACTTAATAATGGCTGGATTCCTTTCTAATTTTAATAGGAAATGGAACATTTATTTATAGCAAAGCAAATGAGGATTATATGCCTATTTCTTATCCCAGTTTTGAATGAGAGCATTTTAGGAAATGGAATTTGAGGTTTTCTTATCTTTCATCAATAACCAATCTCTCCAAAAGAGTTTCATATCAACAGATTATCGAGATTCTGTAAAGACAGTACATTTATAAATGTCCATGTCCTAACCAGGATTAAGTTTAAGCCAAAAAGTTTGGCAATCATTCAACTACCATAACAACTGGGATGGCTTGCATTTGAGAAAATAAGGATAACATGAAATTTCTAAGCACATAAGTAAATCACTAACAGTTTCAGATATAACTTCTTTGCCATTTTCACACTATGTGAATCATTATTTAACCACTACTAGACTGAATTTCACTATGCTCTATATATGAAAAGAAAAAAATACACATTAGGAAATGCAGTAACAGGTGGCAAATGAAAACACAGCTTTCACAAATTGTAGACCATAACTCTGATTTTTATGTTAACATTGCAGTGTATTATAAAGAATTATGTTTGGCAATTAAAGCAAATACCAATTCAACTAAAATGCATTCCATTAAAATATTTTAAAAAAGGTAAATTTTATGATTTTAATGTACAAATTTAATGACATTTCAAAATGAAGAGAGTAGGTCTCCATAAAACGCTGGAGTAATTTGATATCAAATTTGTATCAGTGGGTACTGACTGCATCTAAGCTCACAAGGTCTTTAGAGCCATAGGTTTTAGGAGCCCCCAAAACATTCTTTAAATTTCTTAAACCCTATTTTTCTTTGAAAGAAAAAAAAGCAAAGAAAGCATTGAATAGTTAAAACTCACAATAATTTATCTTACCAAATGGACATAAACAACTGAAATCAGGTTCTCCAATACATATTCCACCTCTTTCACATGGACAAACTGGAAGCTCACATTTTTCTCCAAAGAAATTTGGAAGGCAGCTTTGTATAACATAGATAAAAATAAATAAATAAATAATTTATTCTTAAAAAAATAAGAAAGAAATATTAACAATATTTTAAATTTTACTTAAAATCTCCCCCCCCCCAGAATCATATAATTTACATATACATCATAAAATGTTTTGTAGTTTCTAGTTAAACTCTCCTCCCCAGTTTCAATATTTAAAACTGCTGCATTTTTGCTGTATTTTTAAGCATATACATAATCATAGTCACCCCATGCATGCACATACCTCACATACATTAAGTACACATGGATTTACACACTTTAATCAATTTTATTGTTCTGCACTCCTCAGTACCAAATGCATTTTTTTTAAATCACTATGAATCATAATAAAACTGTTTATCAATTAATTAGATAAAAAGTGTTGGATTTTTTTCAGACATACAGTGTTTTGTGAAACAGTACAGAATAGGAAAATTCACATTCTACAAAACTGCACTTCATAAATGCTTGAATTTTATAGAAATGCAAGGCTTACTTCAAAGGCCAATGGTGCTGTAGAAAGCTGTAGAAATGTCAATGTTGGCCATATAAATTTTCGTTTTTGTCTCACAAAATTTCTTGTCTTGTAATGTGTGTCCTTTTATTATTCCAGTAAAAGTCCAATTACCCAGAATTTAATGAATTGGAATATATTAGAATTTTAGAACTTTTCCCCAAAATTAAGCAAATGAGAGACTTGTAATGTCATTATACAGTTTTGCCAAACAGTATGATTTAGCACTAAGAATGGGATAGCATGGCATCACAACACGATCATAAGATGCTTTGGTTTTATGTAAAGCTGATTAATTTTCAATAAGATGATTCATATTTTTTGAAAAGAAGGATAAAGTTAGTTGCTATTTATCTACTTTTATCTTGCATTTTGAAAAAAATGATTAAAATTTGGGACTTGCCTTCTATACAACAGCATACAGTGAAGTATTTCCAAAATTACGGGATCCCAGTACCAAGAAAAAATGTACTTTAATGGACAAGATTTGTTATTTTATTTGTAAACAGATAAACAATGCTGATGCAACATGAAAAAATATGATAAGCAATTTAATTTTTTTTTATATGCTGCATGTGTAACTTGTATCTGTTAGTAATCTAACTAGATAAAGAAGGATTTGTTCTGTTCCTTTAAACTTCTGCCGAAATAACTTGCACAAGTTTAGTGATATGCCTGCTAAATTTCCTGCTTGCTAAGATTTCATATTTGAATAAAATGTTTTTCTTTTAGACGTCTAAGGTCTATGAAATACACAAGCTATTATTTCTGAAATGCATTTTTTTCTCAAAATCTTGCATAATTTTAAAATGTAGATGTCTTGACAAAGTTGATAATAAATAAGATGATTGTTTTTATAATTTTAGGGCAGAACTTTCTTCCATTCATTTGATTTTCTAGAATGAATTACAATTTTTATATGTTCAACAATCCAGGATTTTCATATTTGGTATTTCCCAAGCCTTCTAGATAGTCAAGCTTTTACTGTATCTGTGAAAAGGACACTATCCATGAACCATAAAGAGAGCCAAACGAACATTTCTTGCCAATTCAGGAAGTCAGCAATGACCAATGTCAGCAATACCAGCAGATATGACATCTTTTCATAGCAATTCAGATAAGCAGAAAGTACCAAATTTTCCATAAGATTACATTCTAATAATACGTAAGAATATTAATCAATAGTAAGTTCTTTTAAAGAAGCAATATAATGATAAAATACATGGAATTATACAAAATAAGTAGTTCTATATGAAAGTTAAAAAAAATACTTATGAAAAATTAACATATGGTGAAAAAGTAACAAAAAATTAAAACTTGATGTTTGAAAAGAAGCTCCTTACCTACAACTTGTTGTATTATTGGGGCCCAGTAAACAAGTTCCTCCGTTTTTACATATGTTGCTTTCTGCTTCACACACATTAAAGTAATGCTCACAGTTAATACCTGGAAAGGTATTTATATCATATAATCCATAACACAGAAAAATATGATAAAATTAGAGCTATTTTGTAAAAACTAAGTTAAAAATCAGCCACAATACAGTTGAACATTTATATAAAAGAACATCTGATTACAACAAAGTAGCAGAAAGGAAGCAGTAAAGAGCTAAACAAATTGCTTTAATTATAACAATTTAAGGATAAAACTATTCATATTAACTGAAGTATTTGAATATTGTACAAATATTGAGTATTTAAGCATTAAAAATAATGAGTTTCAACCATAAAACCTAAAGTGAGACTTGTAATTAATTTTTTTTATTTTAAAAACTTCCTTCTTTAGAACACTGAGTATATAATTTTTTATCCGTTCCCTTTTTATGCAGTTCACAATATAAATAAAAAGATATGTATCACAGCCATGGCAAGAATATTATCCTGAGCATTTACATATAATAAGCAAGAATGAAAAAAAGAAGAGGAAAGAAATACTTGATTTTCATTCAATTTCATTTTTTTTCTATAGTTTATTGTCAAAATATACTGTTTTCATTTATTTGCTTTAAATAACAGTATTTTGAATTTTAAAAAGCATATAATTTGAAAATTTGATATTTACCAACCCTAATTTTGCATAAATAAAATATTACCTTTTCCCTATTCTTTTTAAAATCCAAATAATTACACTTAAACACAGACATGGGGATAACATCACATTTTTTTAAAAAAAAATCTGAATCCTAAAATATTCTTGAAACCTTCATTTAATGATAGTAATAATTTTATCACTTTTACTTCATATTAAAAGTTTTTAATTAAAGCTAAATTTGACTACTGTGTTTAATGAAAAATGGATTTTAAAATACACTTTTTATAAACACATCTATGTTTATTAGAAATATACAGATAAATTTGCTATACAAAACATATATTTTAAAACTCTTGCATCCTGAAGTACTTTTTCTCAAAATTACTTAATAAAAAACATTTAAGTAACAATTCCAATTCTTTTTAAATCAAAGTATGCATAGAGAAAGAGAGAATTATTTGAATTGTTAACAAGCCGAACAGTGTCACATGAGTCCACTTTAGGCAACCCAAATGGACCAAACTGGGAATGCCTAAACTGGCTTTGAGCAGGAGAAAAACAGTGTTTAAATTTCATTAAGTCCAAAATGAGTTTGTTTTCATTGATTAAAAGTTTAATGCAATGTAATTTACTGTTTATTAATATATAGCGATACTCGTTCCATGTTTATTTGAAAGTTTGGCAGAATTAGCTAAGGCACTTATCAGGAGTGAAAAAGTAAAAAACATGTTCCATTTCTGACACGTTTTCCTGAAATATACTTCCCAAGGAAGGGGCTGGTGGTGAAAGCAATGTTTCTGCTGATTTACTTCTCCTTCAGAAGATAAACGGCAATTCAGCTCATTGCTGGTGGATGAGTATGTCAAGTGAGCAGGGTCGATTCTAGGGGGGGGGGCAAGATGGTGTACAGCATATGGGTGGGCAAATTTAAAAACTCTGAAATGGTATGAAACATATCATATTTCTGTCAAAAAGGGCAGACAATTTTAATTTGCACATGGGCGCCCAATTGTCCAGGATCAGTACTGGAAGTGAGAATACTAAGTTTGCATGTAAATATTCTCAACTGATCATAATAGTCTTCTTTATGTTTACATAGTGATAATTAGGTGGTATCTCCATGACTTTGTCCTAGATTCAAGTTGAAATCGCTTATCAGTGTTGATTTGGTTTGTTGAAGATTTTCATTGCTCAAAAATACATTTCCTTTGAACTGAAATAGATCAGTGCAATATTGAGGACACACAAGGACTAGAAACATACAGCCTCAGACCAGGTAGCACTGAGGGAAAGATATGTTTCAGTATTTCAACAGTTAGACAACTAGAATCAAATGTGTGATGCACAGTTTACATGCATGAGTTGCTAGATACATTCAGGATCTACTAATAGTGGATTATTTATCTTTAGAATTAACAGTATGGTTCATTAGTTAGTTCTGAGAATTTTTGAAGAAAACACAAGGCACTGATTATTAGAAAATTTTGGCAGTTTTGCTGGATAGCATGCTGAAGCAGTAACAGAAGCAATCTGCTATAATAAATGGATGATCCAGACATAACTGAATTACATTCTTTCTTTTTTTTTTAAATGACATCATATTATTTTTTAATGATTCTGTTGGTTGTCAATAAGACTAATCTTTTAAAGCATTTAGTCTTTTCTAGGTTAGGATTCAATTCATTTGAATGACAAAGATAGGTATTCTTCTGTTATCGGGACTGGATTAAGGAATGTATGTATGTATGCAGGTGTGTATGTATATATGTGTGTCTGTATATACACAGACAAAAACACGTACATACATAATGCATAAATTAATACATTCATCCATACATACATATATTTCTGAATCCAGTCTGGATAACAGAACAGTACCCAAAAATATATGGAAATTCAACTTTTTAATATCACATTCTTTTTCAAGATTTGAGGGATTTGAAGATTTTAATGTTCTGTCCCTAATGAAAAGATTTCCAAATGATGAAAAATTTAAGCCAATGAACAAACATGGAGAATTTTATATTGTACTTACATTTTACATCCTTTTATAATTGATTTAAAATATAAATAAGATAATTATAGAAAAGTAATTTCAGATAAAATTTTAACCTTCATTTACACAGAATGAGCATTTCTCTATTTATGTAAACAACTTTTTAAAACTACCTTAAAAACCTTGACTTTTTTCTATTTTTAACAAAATATTTAAAAATATTTCATTACATACATTTACTACAAAATACAGGGTTCTAACAAAAGTTTTCCACCACCACAAATATGATCTGTACAAACAGTTTGTGTTTATGTGTTTAATGGTATTTTGCAAAATGACTTTTGGCATTTGAAAGAAAAAGACTTGCTTTAGAACACTGCATTGTGAAATTCATAAAAAAATATCTTATCATTAAGTACAAGGGGTTTGAAATGGAATTATCATGCTACTAGATTAGAACCATCATTTACTTCCAGCTCTGTTGTAAAAAATCAGCTATAGAATGTCACCAAATCATGTATACAGCTTCAAGGCCAGTTTACACTTTCCAAGTGACTTTCGGCAAGTCCCTCGTCCGAGCATCTTGAACCGAGTAAATGGACCTGTACTTTAATAGACTGTTTACACCAATCAGAATGGACTGACACATCACCTCCGTTTGTTTGCAAAAGGGATACAGACATGCAGCTTGCTGTGCTTGAAGTTTGTGAAGCAGTTTCCAAGGAATTAATTTCTGTTCTGGGGGGGGGGAAGAAAAAGAAATCAAAACGTAACTGTGTAGCTTGCCGTGATGAATTGGGAGCATCAAAATCAACTTTTAAATGAATTTTGGGGCTAGGATATCCAAATTTACAAAAACTTCATAAGAATGGGTGAAGGATAATTTGGGTTTCTGGGGACGGGTGAATCCTACAGTTCTACGCAATATTTATTTCGATTATTTATTTTATATTTTGCAATATTTATTAAATAAAATGCACAATCAGCATATTTATTCCAGAAGTGTTTGAGGCCATTTTCTGTGTATGAGACTGAGCAAAAATTATTAATCTTTTGCTTGAACTTTCCAACACCCTCGGATTTTAACATGTTAATAATAGCCTCATACGCCTTCTGTCGGTGATATTTATTTCAATATTTCTGACTGATCGTTTGTAAATAAAATCTAATTTGTGGTTCAAATAAAAAGGAAAGTCTATAAAACAAAATTTCAGAATTTTAGATTATATTTTATTAGGTGTAATTGGCCATGAGCAGGAACTCACTTTTCGAAATTTCTATCAACAAAATAAAAGTTTGCCCTTTCATTCATTTTTTTAATTGAAGACTGTATTTTATTGGGTAATTGAATAAAATAATTAAATTTTTTATTAAAGAAAATTCAGAAATATGTTTAAAATAAATATTTTGAATATGATACTCTAATTTAAATTTCTTTTATGTTTTTTCTACAATATCAAAAACTTAAATTCATTCTGAACAGTAGTTATATCCATGTTATATTTAGGTATTAGTACACAATGGTCATAATATTTAGGTAATGAAGCATCCCATAATACTTCACAAGATGCTTATGTATTAAAAAATGCCAGTTAGATTATTGCTCCATCTCGGCATTTTCGATATGACGAAAAAATTGGGCACGGCGTCTCTGCGAACACTGCTCGGAGTTACTGCCTGCATAGATTTTCAACTGGTTCAAAGTAGAAAAAGACTCGCTGACTCATCTCCCCTACATTTCTACTTGGTCGAAATTTACATTACCCAGGAAGTCATACCGAGTGGCTCGCTATGAGTCACTTGGAGCTTACTTGGAGAAGTGTAGACCGGCCTTTAGATACTAATGTTGTGTTATAGGAAACTATGAAGGTTAGGTACCAAAAGTTCAAAAACAAGGACTATGACATTCAATAAGCAGAGTGTTCTGGCCAACCTACTCATGTTGATGAGGCCTGCCTGCAAGACCATGTGGATGAAGATCAGTATGCAATCACTCGAGAGCTTGCCAAGGAGTTACACACTAGTGCCATGTCCATTAGTCATGCTATGCATCACATAAACTTGATATACAAGTTCAATGGCTGTGTGCCGCATGAGCTGACTCAAGCACATAAAAATAGACATGTTTAGGCCTGCACTAATCTGCTTGAATATCAACGCAGGAACAAAATTCTGGACCGGATCATCACTTGTGATAAAAAGTGGATTTACTTCAACAATACAGGCTAAAAAAGAGGTTGGACTGTGTCCAGTGAGTCTGTTGGCAGTGTTACAAAGCACAATTTGGCTAACAATAAGATCACGTTTTCTATCTGATGGGATTGCCATTGCATTATCCACAAAAAGTATCTGGGAAAAGGTAAAATGCATATCAGTAAAGTGTACAGCTAGTCCGTGTTGATGCTGCTATCAATGAAAAACTTTGAACTGAGTTCCAGCACAAAAAGGTAATGTTCCATCAAGAAAATGCAAGACCATATGTACCTGCATTCATTGCGTCAGTAAGAACTCTAATGGGATTTTTTGCCACACCCACCATATCCATATAGCCCTGACACTGCTCTATTGGACTTTCACCTTTTTTCACACCTGCAGCTACATCTTGCTAGTATTCTGCACAGGACTTCCGAAATGAGGTTGATCTGTTTTTGGACTTGCGGCCACCAAGTTTTTGGGCTGAAGGCTTTGAAAATCTACCAAAACGTTGGCAGAAAATCATAGATTTGGGTGGTGATTACCACCTGCACTAAAGATATTACTTTTCATGTTTTTTAATGACTTTATCAAGAACAATTTTTAGGGGAAAACTTTTGTTACAACCAGATACTCCCTCTGCCCACAATAAAAGTAGCAAGTGAATATTTGAATAGTAATTATTGGTGAATGCAGCTGAAGGTTATTATATAACACAAAACTGTGAAGCGTTTGATCAAAATCAATATTTCATGATATCAGTAATTTGTTTTGACACATCTTTCAATTTTTAGTTTAATCTAATCATTACAGATCATAAATTTTTTTCTAATTTCATCCACTAATCATAATCATTTTATTTCAGCTGAATATCAATGCATTGTAAAAGTAAGATGAAAAAAGAGATTTTTTGAGTAAAGATAGAGCTGTGATTATTTAAGTTTTGATATATCAAAAGAACAACAAACTGCAGAAAGGTGCAATTATGTTAGCTGCAAAACAATTTAACTGCAACAGAATGACCATATCAAGAATCTGGAAACTTGCTTCCGAAAATAATTGTCAAGATGGACCTTATGTTAATGATAATTCTTCGAAAAAACAAAACTGTGCACATAGATGGAAATATTATGAAAAAAAACTTGGAAAACTTGGAGATACACTTTTTAGCAGAAGAGGCACCACAGAGGTAGTAAACAAAGACGTTGAGAGCATTTTTCCTGAAATACTGGATAACATGTTTCTGTCACTTCAACAAATTATGCTAGAAGTAATGAAAAATTATGACTCTAATAATTTTAAGCGTTACAGCCAAGGAATCCTAACCACAAGTTTAAAATGCAGTCAAATTATTCAAAAATCCAAAAAGTATCTGAATACTGAAAAACAAAAATCAGGAGTAATATTTTTAATTTATTATTTAATTTAATCTAGTTTTTTAAATAATGTTGCTTTCTTTATATTCTTTAGCTTCTATTATTATGGAACAGAGGGAACATATATATATATATTCATAATGAAAGTAATTAAAAATAAATTAATAAGCCCAAGTAAAGTTGCA
>KK115205.1:42474-69232 GCA_000611955.2 Stegodyphus mimosarum | reverse complement strand
ATATATATTTATTTATAAATAAGCAAACAGACAATGCATAAACATAAATGTTACCAGTAGGGTGAAAAAAGGTACTCCATGCAGTGATATAAATGGCCTATAATTTCATAAATACATTTTCAATATGAAATTAACCACTGAAGATGAAATTTTCACAATTCCAACTAGTGGATTAATGCTAACAATTTTGGCTCTTAAAATGCACAGTACTTTTCAATAAAAATCAGTAAACAAAAGTAGAAATGATTTTGTTTTTAACATATAATCAGATTTTAGAACCTGAAGACATTTAATTAAAAAGTAATGCTAAACTAATTATTCTTACTTTACATACCTGTATAACCGAGAGGACAATGACAAAGGTAGTCATTTATCAAGTCCTCGCATATTCCATTATTCAAACAGGGGTCTGACAAACACTCATTTATATCTGATTCACATGTGGTGCCTAAATAAATAGAAAAATTAAAGAAATAAAAGCTCAGACATTTAAGAAAATTAATTTGAAACATAGTTACATTTTTCTACCTTGACATAATTTATTTACAAAAAGAAAATTATGATTTTACATATAAATTATGGACTACTCTTTATAAAAACATTTTATATTTTTATAATAATTCTGCCTGTAAATTTGATGTTTTACTAAATTTAATTGGCAGCATGTACAAAGATATAAAAACAGAAGGAAGACAAATGTGGCAATTTAAAATTAACAAAAGGCCTTAACTGGGTGTAGATTTTGAGCAAAATTTTTACTGATTTTGAAGGCAATCATACACAGATCACTCTTCTTTAGAAAAAGAAACTTTCTTTTCTTTCTTTCTTTTTTTTAAATCCCACATATTTTTGTACAAACCTATGTAGCAAAGAATTGATAAAGTGCTGAAAAACTGAAAAAGTCAAAAAAGTTTCGGAACCCTTTAGATTATAGCATCAGTCAAAAAATGGAAATTCTGTGAAGTAATCCTAAAGCAGAACAAGTTTCAAATGCAAGAAACTACAGTGTAAATGCAACAGTATTGTGCAAGGAGGCTTTGAATATCTTATGATATGACACATGTAAATTGTATCCTTACATATAGTTATTTGTATCTTCAAATATCATAATTTTTAACCATCCCAAAGTCTCATTGTTATTAGAGTGTAATTTTGCTTACATTTCAATTCATTTCACTCAAAGTTTGTACTCGCGCATGGCCCACAACAAGCCAAAAGATTAAGATTATTGAATACTGGGAGTTTGACCCAGATTTGATCCCAGATAAATGGAATGGCTGCATGGTTGGTTTTCATGGTTTTTCTGACATATAATATGACAAGTCAGTTTTCCTTGGAAAATAATCCACAAAGGCATCTCTTCCCATAGGCAAGTAGTCCTCATGTGCTTTGCTATATTCCAGTATCCTAACACTACTCATTCATATATGATGCCTTATTTAAAAGTAACTATATTCTGACCTTTCTGTACTTGTTTTAAGCTTATTAATATTTTTTTTAGATGTATCAAGTACATATTACATTGAAAGACCAAAATTGATAAATTCTAGTTTTGCCAGCATTTATCATAGGGAGATATTTCTTGTCTGAAAAATGTTTGTAAAGTTTTATATTTTGGACTTTTATCAAACCACCGAGGCAAATTTTAGCACTGACATAAGGCAGTAAAAGTATATTTTTATGACAGTGAGTGTGTTTTTTAAGCACCCATTTAAAATTTTTATTAGTCTTTGAAGACGAAATTTTAAACTATTCTGTTAATTTTCTTACATAATTTTATGAAAATTAAATTTTTATATAATATTTGCTGCACTTTATCCACATTTTAATTATCAGTTTTTAATTGAAAGCTGTACAAGTAGAATAAGATGTTAAAGTGACCCTCTATTATTAGAAAATAACTTATATTTTTTATCCTTAATCTAACCCATAATAATATGCCATTTTATTTTTGATTTTTACCAGTTTTAAGTGGTTTTGTAAAACTCAAAATAGTTTATAAGCACTTTTTTTTTTACTTTTACTATCTGGTTATGGTAAATGTTAGAACTTAATTTCTGAGCTTCTATAATAAGAGAACGCTATATACTGAATATATAGATGCTCATAAATGGATTTAGTCAAAAAAGTGAATCATTAAATCATTACGCATTACAGATTTAACCATTATCATTATTAATCACTTTCTGAATTTTTATGACTTAAAGAAAGAATTCAAGAATAAAAGAATAGACTGAAAAGAGTATCATACATTCAATACATAAGCACTGACTATAAATGAAAACAGTTAAAAAAGTTAATCTTTAAAACATGATAACACATGTAATAAAAATTTTATATAAATTCAGATGATGTGTTTGTATGTTTACAAAGTAAAGTTATGATTATTAATGGAGCCAATACAATTTCAAGACATTGATTTCAGGGATTATAAGCAAAATATAATTTCTATAAATAAAAATAAAATAGCCCTATAGTGCTTAAGAACATAAGTTTATAAACAAGATAGATAATGGAATTTGCAAATAGCATAAAAAAGCAAGTTTTATTCTAAATAATGAAACATTTAAGTACTATATTTCTTTCAATAATTGCTTCAACTTTAAAATAAAGTACTGCAAGTAATGATTTGTATTTATTGAATTCCAATAGCACTCATCTTTTTTTAATATTGGAATTACTTAATGCTCTTTAAAATATTTCCAGCAGATTATTATTAATAATGGACTACTGCAATGCCTAGGAAAAGAGCTTCTGTCACCTGACTAAATTATGATTTTATTATAAGAAAGAACATGAAGTGAGATTTAATGGTTTTGAAATTTAGGACAATTTTAAGGATTATTCATAATCAATAATAAATAACACATCATACCAGTAAAACCTTGATCACAAACACATGTGAAGTCATCAATACCATCAATACATGAACCGCCATTGAAACAAGGTTCGCTGCGACAGTCATCATAATTAGTCTGGCAATTTAAACCAGTATAACCATTTTGACAAAAACATTGATGTCCACCTGATGCAGTTCCGATGCAAACACCATGAACACAAGGTTGTGAAAGACAAGATCCAGGCAGTTCTGGCTTTGTTAAATGAGACTTGGATACCTTTACTCCAGCTATTGACAGAAAAAGCCAAGCAGCTAGAGATTGATATGAGAGGTAAATCATTTTGTGAAGCTAGTGGCATTATTGTTTTCTTAATTGACTTAAACTACTCAGTTTGGATTTCCTTGGATGGTACTTTTTGTAGTAGCCATGAAATTTGGAATCTGAAATAAATAAATAAATGGATGTAACATCAATATAAATGTAATTACAAAAAATAGTCAACATAATGCAATAATAATTAAAACTATATAACATAATCTTTGTTCACAAGATAATAAGACACAAAATTAATATTTAATTATTATCAAATTACCAGATATTCAGTACATCCTTATTAAAGTGACAATATGATGATTAGATACAAAAACTATCTGACTTTGTAACATGGAGTTTTAAATATCACCAAAAATTTATGAAGTAGCTGTTTTAATAAGATAGCCTCTGATTCCATAACTGATTTCTTGGCAACTAAAGGATAAATAATATTTACCCATATTTTAATTTTAAAAGCCTATCACAGTTCAAGGCTGAAACAGAAAAATCAAGCAACTGTTTTAAAGTAGGCCATTGATGGCTTTCCATTTCTCTGGACATTTTCGCCAGTGTTACTACAGATTTTGATTCCTCCTATGGGAATGTAAACATTTTAGAATAGCAATAAACTGTATATTATTACAATTTTCTTCTTTAGTGAAAACTATGACTCAACTTTCTGCACACACACAGTCTAATGTTGATGAGCATTAGACTGTCTTAACACATCTGCTGATGAGCAGGAGTGAGTTAAACCAGCTGGGGGGCCCTGGTGGTAAAATTTTTTGGGCCCCCTGAAAAGTATTTACTTACCTATATTTTGAAATATCACTTTGCAATTAGCGTTGAAGTCTGCTAAATAATTAAATATACATTATTACTTAATATTATTAATACTTTAATAAAATTATGAATAATATCTTCAATTCTAAATATTAGTATATTTATTAGAGACTAAAATACATAAAATTAAAATTATATCAAAAAATTAAATATGCCATGGGAAATAAAGTAAAACACAAAACAGCTACTACATTTTCTGAAATATTTCAAAATTAAAATAATTGATTATTAAATTAAATAACTATTAAGCCAGAAAGTTTAGTAAATTCCCCCTTGATTTTGTTCTAGCAAATTCATCAATTATTTTCAAGGTATCAGCATTATTTAAGAATTCTTGTTCCATATATAATATAGCCATACTGTTTAATATTTTTCCTGACATTGTACTTCTTAAGTAGTTTTTTTACTCTTTCTAAAACAGAAAAAGATCTTTATTCTGATGCATTTGAAACTGGAATGGTCAACAAAATTTTTATAATAATATCTGCATTAAGAAAAGTTGATGATATTCCTTGGGCAACATGTCTTCTTTTAAAAAGTAATAAAAACTGTTTTACTTCATCAGTCAAATTCTATAACACTTATATCATCTTTATAAACCTCTTTTAATTTTGCTATACAGACTTTTTGTTCTAAATTCGACAAATTTAAATTAAAGAATATTTTAAAATTTTCCATATTATTTTTAAATACTTCATGTCTATGAGCAAGTTCTGCTATTATACTGTCATAAGTAACATTAAGAGAATTAAAAATAAAATCTTTGTGCTGTGAAAGAGATTTACATTCTTCAATACTCTAATCAAAAGAATTTTCCTTTTTTGTGGCCTACGATTCCACTCTTCAAATGTTACAGAAGTTGCTTCTTTTTCTATGTCAAAACATTCATGACGGAATCCTGCAATAAAATTTTCTGAAGACTAACAAATCAGCTCCTTTAAATACATTGCATTGATTGGGATTCTAGGGATTTGCTGGTAGCACTGACTTTTTGTAAAATCTTGTTTTAAATTATTATCATGTGTATAGTTTCATATCTGCCCATTTTTTAAATAAAGACTATAACTCCACTACAGTTACTTTTTTTTCCGAAAGGTTTCATTGTTTCATTCCAGATCGGATTTTATCCAAAATTAAAATATAAGTACCAGAAAGAATTTTCTAGTATTATTAAATACAGCTAAATTAAAAGAAAGTTTAAATTTGAGAACATTTATTTTCATTCAAAATATTGTAGTTTTAAAATTCTAATTAATCTTCATAATATGGTAATTTTTTAAATTGTAAAAAACTAAAACATCATCTAAATTACAAACATTATTATAAAACAACATAAACAACTGTATATTATTACATTATAAGTAACATTATATTTTTCAAATATTAGTATAAATGCTTATACTTACCAACTTAAAAAATGCGGCATGCAAATATTTTATTTGCATACAGACCAGTGGCGGCTCGTAGCTAAAATTAGTGGGGGTGTTGTTCCAGGAAAATTTTAACCTTTGTTTTAAAACTGTGTAAAGGGAAACAAACATGTATAAAAAGAAAATTTATTTTGAAACTTCCATAAAATCTTACAAGAGAAAAATTAAACATTTCTTAATTACTTTAACCTAAATTGTTACAGTTCATTCTTTACCTATTTATTTAAAAATGAAATCCATTCTTCTTGTTTTTATTTGCACGAAAAGATCAATAATTTTCTCCTTGATCTCTGGATGGCAGCTGAGGAAATTTTTCTATATTAAAAGCACTGAGAGCGCATTTAGTCTTTCCGAATTCATAACGCTTCTTAGAAAAGTTTTTATTCTTTTCAATGTTAAAAAGCAGCATTCTGCCTCTGATGTAGTCATGATAACTGTCAAGAGAATTTTTAACAGTTTCATAATTTCACTAAGAACATCATCCAGATTATTTTCCAAGATAAATTTCAGTAGCTCAATTAATTTGCAGTATTCATGAATATCAGACCTACAGTAGAATACTTTTAGTTCAGTTTCAAGCTTTTCTTTGTCAATCATTGGATATGCTTCAGTGGTCAGTACTATTTATTCTGCAGAATGTTCTTTCCTAAAACTAGCAAAGCATTTCTTGTTGAACAATTTAGCAGCTGCTAAGTGTTTAGTGCAAGAATATCTTTCCATTATATCAATACATATAAAATCACATATTTCCTTAGCTTCTGCCGTCAGTGTCTTTGAAGAATTCTCACAGTACTTTGAGTTTCTTAATTCTAAAATAGCAGTTTTGAAATTTGTTATATATTCATTAACTTTAAACACACTAATTTCTCTGGATTGCATTCGGTTATATATTATTTCAACATGAGGCATAATCTGATAAAAAAGCTCTAACCAAAACTTGAAATTATCATCATTTAGATATTTTGAAATTCCTGTTGCCTCTGCAATAGTTTAGTCTGCATTTGATGTTGACTGAATTTCAGTAAGGCAATTTTTTAAAGGTTGCAAATTTTCATGAACTGTGTTTATGGTCCGTATGCTGAAGTTCCAACTTGGGGAGGTAGGACGTGGAATGCTAACGGCCATATGCTTCCTTAGAATGGACACACGTTGCGGTGATCTTGAAAATAATGTTGGAATAACCAGAATGTTAGAAAAAAATATTTTTCCGTTTCGTAAATTACTTTCTGCATTTCTCATTATAAAATTAAGTTGACGTGTATAACAGTGAATAAAATGTGCATTAGTATAAACTGCTTTTATTTTTGCTTGAACTCCAGCTTTTTTGCCTTTCATGACATTTGCACCATCAAATGTCTGAGCTATCAATTTTTGTTCATTTCCTTGAAGGATTATGTCCAATTGTTCTAAAATACATTTTGATATGCTATCTGCAGTTTGATTTTCTGGAATAAAGAATCCCCAGAAACGCTCAAATATTTCTCCATTCAATACATACCGTAGAACAAGGACCATATAAATGTGTTCCGAAACATCTGTCGTGTCATCAGCCATTAAAGCTACAAGCTTTTCTAACTTCCGTCAAATCTGAATCTAATTTAGAGACAAAATTTACTAATCTTCTAAATACCCCTGGATTTAATGAATCGTCTTTTTCATCATGTCCACGTAAGGAAGTTTCAAAGTTTCCCAAAAGAAAACGCAGTCTATTATTTTGCACAAAATTTCACGTTTTTTTTTAGCCTTTATGTTATAAAGGTTAAAAAAAATGTTTATGTTATGTTTAAAGCTCATTGACTGAAAGTCTGTATCCCTCACTAAGTTTCTCTTTAATACTAACAGTTCCTAAAAGTGACAGTGAAACTACATTATCAACATGCTTCTTTGGCTTCTCATGCTTTTCAGTTTTTTCTTTCATTTCGTTTATATTTCTGAAACCATCTTTTGTCCACGTTACATCACCTTCAAACAGCAGGCACGGGAAGCAAAACAGAGCATTTTTTTACTTCACAACCGCAAAGCCAATGTTTTTCGTTGGTACCATTCAGGATTGAAACTAAGAATATATTTCTTCTTGTTGCTTATGCCTGCTGACATATTAGAATATCAGGTGCTGAATGACCTCTTTTCTTAATTGTGATTTTCTCATGGAGAGACAGCTGTGAAAACGAAAGCTCTTGAAGTTCACTTACAGTCACAGAATTTATTACTTGAGGATGCAGGGACATGTTTAAAGTTATCTGTAATATAAAAGAACCAAAAAAAATGAATCAAGTAGAATAGCTGAAAAATAATCTAACCAAGAAATATGGTGCATGATTTTTACACACAGTACACGCGGAAGGAATAAAAAAAAAGAACCACCGCACTCCAGATTCGGCACTGCAAGAGCAACAGTGCTCTTCTTCCTCCCAGCCTCGTACGCTGCTTCCTAAGAGCGCATGCGCAAAACAGCCAAATACCAAACGCGCTGAGTAAGAAGTAATCATGTTTCCAGAATTTCGGCACTGCAAGAGCGACAGTGCTCTTCTCTCTCCCTGGCTCGAGTGCTGCTTTCTGTGTGCGCATGTGCAGAACAGCCAAACACCATGCCGCTGGAACTGTGAACCGCACAGAGACTTTCGTACTTTTTTCATAAACCGGAGGATGGCTACTCACATTAAGTTTAGGGAATATATATTGTAGTAGTATAAAGAAAGAACTAAAGAAAAAATGGCCCATTATATTAAATATTAAAAATAATAATAAGTGGAAATAGGGGGTGCTGCAGTTCCACAGTGCTTATTACGAGCCGCCACTGATACAGACATTAACAAACTGAAACTAAACTGAAGAAGTCAATCTGAATACTGAAGAGAGCATTTAAAATGTTAGAGCTGTATGGCAGAGGTTTGATTTGTAACAGTCATTGATGGCTTTTGTGTGTAATGGCAGAAAATTTAGTTAGAAAATGAAGAAGTCGTTTGTAGCTTAATGGTTCATTCACAGTAGTCAGTAAAAGATCATCTGTCAAACAGAAGGCTTAGAAACTTTTCACAGCCTCCACTTCTGGGAAGTATCTAAAGCTAAGCAGCACTTCTTGGAAAACAAACCAATAAGCACATCAATGTTAATCATTTTCTGTAAGACAATCACCTCTACGGAAGCACAAAATTGTTTGGAACTACAGGTGTAGTCATTTTCATGATGTTTCAATACATAATTGCTAAGAACAGGAAAAAATAAGAAGCTAGAACGTGGCAAAATTTAAAGCGTCACATCTTTTACAATTTGTTACTTTTAAGTAAGACATTCTAATGAATACACTGTTTTCTTAAGCTAATTGTAGTAAACAATTTTAATTTATATTTGTTCTTTAATTAGAAAAAGCTTGTATTTCTAGATGACTGTGTGCCCACAGGGACCATGGCGGCCACCAGGTTTTCCAGCTGCTTAACAAGTCTCTGCTGCCAAGCAACATTTTCAAAAACAGTTCCACCATGCAAACAAATTTTAATTAATTAATTGTAAAATAAAAATACAAAAATATTTATGGGAAAGATATTGAATTTAGATGATTTTTAATTGCTTTATTAATTATACAAGTTATATCATAGTCGGTTTCTGCGATAAAATGTTTTATGATGAAGCCAACTACGAGCATACTCATAACAAGTATATTCGTAGTTAGCAGTTGCTTATAACAATGTATCGCATGTGGCGTAGGTAAAACAAAAGTGTTCTATGAATTAACTCATAGCTGTGCCTAAAGACAAACTTTGCCCTATAAGATAATCTGTGGTTGGCAGCGAATGTGTTAAAAGCATCATGAGTCTTGTTTACTTTCTCATTTTAGAATATTGGTGGTGAGTTTGCCAATATTTTTGTAGCAAAACAGTGTTTTTCTGTTATTGGGACCAGATTAAGAAATGTATATATATATATATATGTATGTCTGCATGTATGTATGTATGTCACATATACACTTACATGCATACATACACACATATCTATGTATGCGTCCATAATGTGCATGTATGTATGCGTGTATGCCAAAAATTGACAACAAATTCACGGTCTGTTTTTATTCCAGACGCAGATAATTGGAAAGTACCAAGACAACCATGGTTTACTTTCTAAGGTGCTAATGTTTTCATTACATATTCAACCAGCCTTTTATTTACCTATTATGTATTTAGTTTTACTTCATGAGTATAACAAACCACTTTTGTTCAAGTTTTGGTATTTTTCAATGTCTTCCATCTTTTTGTCGTTTAATTTATACAATGCATTAAAAGTTAATCTAAATTTAAATATATATATGCATGTTTTTTAGATTTTGGAAAGTAAGAGGGAAAAAATGGTCTAGCAATGGTGAACGCGGTAACGGGAGGAAAAAAGTTAAGAAGCCCTGCTTTAATATAGAATAATTATTGCCCTAAAAATTAGTTTTAAAGTAAAAAAAATATAGCTTTTAAAAAACCTGCATAATTTATACAATCTTTTTGTATAATCTTCTTTGAAAACTATAATTTTAAAAATATTACTATTTTTATTTCAATAAATTTATCATTTAAATGATTATGGCATTTAGAAAATCTAAAGCAAATAAACATTATTACTAATAAATTCTATTTAAAACACTACTAAGCATGCAACATGAGGCAAAATATAGTGTTAAAGAATTACATTTAAGATGGATACAGCTTTGAGATATCTTGGTAGTGTTGAATAAAACCTCACATATTACAATAATTATACCATACAGAATATCAGAAAGATTCAGAGCAGAGAAATGTGTCAAGAATAACAAATAATAAGGCCAGATTCTTTCTGTATTAGGTGGTAGATAATTTTTTATCTCTCTGATTTTAGAATCTTTCTTTCAGATTTCCCTTTGAGATACCTTATGCCTTTCACTCTCAGCACAGAAAACATTTCGTGCAAATCCCGAATATATCCATCCATTGTCTCACTTATTATTATATCGTCTAAATAAATGCCGATATTATGAGGATAGGTCTTAGTTCAATATTCACAGCTATTTGAAATGGGTAGGATGCTTCGCATAAGCCAAATGGCCTTCTAAGAAAAGCATAAATTCCTGATTTGATAATAAATGTGGTTTTTGACACATTCTTTGCTTTCAGATATATCTGAAAGTATCTAGAGATGAAGCCTAGCATTGCCATGTATTTTGTGGGTTTAATTTTTTGAATGATTTCCTCAATTATTGGTGAGAGTTAGACTGGATACTTTGTTATGCTTATTAGTTTTCTATGGTCAATAGCTAAAATTATTTCTCTTCCAGCAAGGTATTGCAGGGCTACTTACAGGTATTACAATTTTATTCTCTAGCATTTCTACAATATTTTGTTCTAACATTTCTTCCTTGACCTTATAGCATTACGGTTTGGCTCAGGGGAGGATTTGCTGTGTAAGGAATGTAATTAAAAATATATAAAAATATCAGAATGTACAATTCACTTTCTTCAGCCACTAGAGAAGAAATGCTTTCTTTGCGGAATTTTTTCTTTGGTAAAGGGGTTTCCCTTTCTAAATGTACATAAAATAAAATCAGTCTTATAATACATTATATAGATACATTTATATATACATTTCAGAGTTTTAAAGATTCACTGATTTCTGAAACTAGAAAAAGGAAAACAAATTCAGCAAGTGCAATATTTTCTTTGAAGTTGTGAATATCTGAATTAAGTAACTTTTTGGTATTTCGTTGTTAAATAAGGCCATTCCTATTAGCATCATTTGAATGTTTTCATGTTGTACGCTGAACTATTAAGTTTGTTAGTTCTGATGACAAAAAGCAACTGTCACTTTAAAAAGAAATATCTATTTCTTCATAAAAATATGGACTCTTGGTAAAATATGTAACTTTTAAGCAGTGGTTCAAGTTATATTTTTACAGTTGTGAAGAACAGCCAATGAGATAACTTATTTCTTTCCCATCTTTGTAGATTAGTAATAAGTGGTGAAATTAATATATAATACATATTGACAATATTATTTGAGGAATGGAATTAAACAGAACTATTTATGGGAGCAGATAAGCGTAGTTATGAGAAGCAGGTAGTCACTAACGAAATAACGAATAAGTATATATAGGTATATATTTCAGAGATAATTCTTAGCTTTGAAAACAATGATGAACGTAAATCTCATCCGCAAAATAATTACACCCTATAACTGAAAAATTAATTTAAGTAATTACCTAAATTATTAAAGTGCACATGTCAGTTTCAAACATTTCTTAATTGAAATATAATTACATGCAACATATTAATATAATTACTAGCAAAGATAAGAAGTTATCCAGACATAAATAATATCAGTATTCAGTACGGTTTTAGTAAAAAAGTTATTGTGCATATTTTATAGAGAACAGAAGTGATTCCTTACCATATATGTCATTGTTTATAATTTTAAGATATGGCTTAATGCACACTTTCGAAGTTATGAACGAAAAATCATACTGAGACAAAAAAGGTTTTGTTTTGACAGTTGTTTCCATGACTACTAAGACACACAGGAAAGGCATGACTGAATTTGGCGATTTAGTTGTTGCCATTGCTCTAAAGACAAAATAAATACTGCAGCATACTACATTGTTTCCTTACATTTTAACAATCATGATTAATTTCATAACTTGTCCCTCTTAATTATAATAATTAAAAAATTATTTTGATAATATAAAGAAATATTAAATACATTAAGAATAAAATAAAGAAAACTCATTGTTAGATGGTGGCAAAAGATAACTCTGCCTTTGGGAGCAAGGAGAATACAATAGACCTTCTTGATTGAGATACACCAAGGATTGAGAGACCTCCTTGATTTGAAGCTAAAACAGTTGGCAAGAAAGTTTCCAAATTTCAAAATTCCAATCTGAAGAGGCCTCCAGGGTTAACATAAATTGTAAACCACAAGAAATCCTACCCCCCCCGAGCCAAAGCCTAATGCTATAAGGTCAATAACGTCAAGGAAGAAATATTAGAAGGAAATATTGCAGAAATGCTAGAGAATAATATGGGTCTTACTCTCACCATTAATTAAGGAAATCATTCAAAAAATTAAACCCGAACAATACACGACGACACTAAACTTCACCTCTGGATACTTTCAGATATATGTGAAACCAAAGAATATTTCAAAAACCGCATTTATTATCAAATCAGGAATTTATGCTTTTCCTAGAAGGGCGTTTGACTTATGTGAAGCACCCCTACCCGTTTCAAATAGCTGTGGATATTGGACTAAAACCTGTCTTCGGAATATCTACATTTATTTACTTAGACGATATAATAATGAGACAATGGATGAATATATTCGGATCTGCAGGAAAGGTTTCCTTTTCTGAAAGTGAAAGGCATAAGATATCTCAAAGAGGAATCTTAAAAGAAAGATTCTAAAATCACAGAGATAAAAAATTATCTACCACCTAATACGGAAAGAAATTAGCCTTATTTTGGGGATTGTGCCTTATTTTTGGGCTTGGTCAAAGATTTTGCTCACATGGCAGAACCACTATTAAACTTTAAAAGAAAACAGTCAGGTTCACATGGTGGGCAGAAGCAAACAAGGCATCTGAAAGACTTAAACCGACATTACGTCAAGCTTTCGTCTTGAAATTTCCTGAAGTGGATTGCAAATTAGGAATCTCCCCAGATGTATCGGATTTTGCATAAAAGTCGAGCTTATTCAAGAAGGAAAGGTGCATTTGTAAGCGCAATGGACACCCAATGACTATTATGAGTAAATAGGTATAGTTCAATTCAAGACGGATAGCCGGTTGCATATTTTTGCAAGACACTTAACTCAAAGAAATTATACCTCTACCTTAAAGAAAGCGTTAGCAGTTCTTTTCGCGGTGCAGGAATTTCGAGTGCATTTTGAGTAAGCTCCAATTACTGTGTATACAAACCATGCGGCCATCGTTCTTTTGTATCTCAGGAAGAATTTATCGCCCAGACTCATGCAATGGTCCCTTAAATACCAAGAATACTATTTAATATTAAATGCCCTCCCGGGAAAGGAAATGTGGTAGCGGATATTCTATCAAGAATTAAACTAGAGGATGAGAGGAATGAAGTGAAAAGTGCAATGTTAATTTCAAAATTTTAGATTCTCGAGAAACAGTTATCGGAGAACTACAGATCTAGAATTTAAAAACATATATGCCTCTTTGAATGATTTTGACAACTTTGAACACCATGATATGACGAGTATTAGAAACAGAGCTGCAAATAATCAAATAATTGGCAATCTTGTTTTACTCCAAAGCAAAAAATTCCTCCCTGGCAGGAATTTCTACTGAAAAAATGGACGAGTTCTAAAGAAATTAAGTAAAATAAGTGAAAATTAACTTTTTTTGTTTTGAGTATTTAGTTGATTTTATTTCTTAATGCAACAGTTGCTATGTTTATTCAATTTTGCTCGAGCAAGGACGTCCTAGGCTTTATTCAGTAAGAAGCTTTTTCAATTTAGCTCAGTCCCCATCTGGGGAGGGGGAAGGGCAAGCCAGGGTCTGTGCTCCAGGCAGCAACATCTGCCGGCGGCAGATTCAAGCGAGGCGTTTAGAATGTATTTGGCATGTTGTCTAATTTTGATACAACATTAGTAGTCTTAAAGCAGGTTTAAAAATCTCTTTTAAGAACATTTATAATTAATTACTAAGAAACCTTTTAATGAAACAAAAGTTAAAAGAAAGCTAAGTACAGACGAATATGACTCTAGATCCGAGAGAGGACAGTAAAGGGACTCCAGGCGTCACTGACAAGGTCAGATGACCTGCCCCCGAGGCTCTTGCCTCTCCAACCCAACATTCCCTAAATGTAGTAGGTCTAGGGAGTGACCTACTATATTTAGGGGGTGGATTGGCAGAGGCACGAGTGTGAGGCAAGACAAGCGAGTAGTAGTGAAAAATCAAGTTAGGACCAACATCATTTGCCACAGAGGATAATTGCCCCTTTTATGCAGGCTCTCTAAAGGATTCTTACCTAGTCATATACCAAGTCCGCGGAATTAATTAAAGCCTCCCTCAGTTCTTCCCGACAACTAACAATGGCCAACTTTTCCATCTCCCAATTTAATGTACGAAGGGTGACAAACAAAGAAGAAACTTCGAATTGCACAAAGCTTTCTTTCCCCTATTTCTATGAAACCGAAGATGATGGTTGCTACAAAAAGCCATTTATCTTTATCAATGGGACACATTTATAAGATTGATTGATTTGATTGAGACTACAAGTCTATTTTATTTTTTCAGATATTGTGAAAATTGTGCATACAGAGCAATTATCAATTGAAAATCTAGTAAGAGCTAAGGAAAAAAATTATTTTCTATTACACTCGTATTTATATTTTTATAATGCTTAAAAGAATAATGAGCCAGAACTTATTTATGCTCTACAAGAATTAAAAAATTTTTAAGTCGTAACTTTTAGCTGCTATATGTTAGTTTTGATAATTATGATATATAGGTGAAACAGGGACTTAAGTATTTTGGGCAAATGGTGCAGAGATAATTAATGTACTAAAATATTATCTAGAAATTCTTGAAATTAAAAATGATTAATTAATGTCAAAACCTGAATAGGAGATAATTGAAATTAAACTGAGTTATCCTGCTTCTTAAAATTACCATCCATATTTACTGATGTAACTTTAAGAAGCGCAATAACTGAGTTTAATTAGAATTTTCTTCTATTTAGTTTTAACATTACTTGTCCACTTTTAAGATCACTTTGGAGGTAATATTTAAGTTATATATATCAGTTTTGACATATATAAATCAGATAAATTAAGGACTTACATAAAATATATATAAGTAAGATATAACAAATACGATAGCTGCTTTAAAAATAATTGCCGACCTCAAAATTAACGATTCTAGATTTTATGCTCTCCCCTAAATTCATCAGTTCTCCCAAACTCGAGATCTTTCTATGTTATGTTACGGTACGTGAAAAGGGCAACTAAATCTAACATTAACGAATCATAGTTTGCCTCTACAATTACATCAAACGAAGTTAATTACGCTGGCGAGTTAATTACGTCATTATTCCACTGCATTCCTTTCATTAGCTTCCGCCATTGCTGACGTGTCTATGCTGCTATCCCCCCGGGGGTTGACTCAGGAGAATTCCTGGGAAGTACTGGCTAGGATCTGTACTTAGACAGTCTCAACCACGGGGGCAAATAAGTTGTCTTCACAGGACTAGAGCCCGAGTTTATTCTCAGGTTGGTTCGGGCTTGGCAGGGACCGTACTGGTACTGTCGTGTCTGTTCCTCTTGCTGTGGTGGAGCTATATAGTACGTAGATAATGGGCTTTCTCGGTGGGGGTTTGGCCCTCCCGGTCCCAGTGACGGGGACTGACGAAGTGAGGCAAGGCACCAAGCGTCTTCTGATGCCGAGGGAGTGGTGCCCCGAGGCGTTTTAATCTTTGATCTAGTATCTATGTTTCTCGTTCTTGCCGCTAATCGCGACGTATAAAGCCGGGCAGGGACCGTGGGGACTGCGCCGTCATTGAGGGGTCCTCCAGGACCTGGATTATACAAACTTCGAAAGGCTTCCCCAGGACGAAGGTCCCGGTTCTGGCGTGGATGTCTATGCTGCTATGCCCTCCTCTGTTCTAAGATGATATAAGGTGCATATAAAAATATTATAATTGCTTATGATCTAGAAATATCTTATCTACTAAGAAATTATTTCATTATATGCGAAAATAAAGATTGGTGATTTATTAGAAATCCAGTTTTTGTTATCTTCATTGGTATGCCTTAACCATCAGTCATGACGGACATCGAAAGCTGTAAAGAGTTTCAGTGTCTTCTTCTAAGCAGTAAAATTGTGACATATATATATACATATATAAAATCAACTTATCAAATATCGGATTAAGGAGCAGATACTAAAATTTAGCGCAGTAGCTTTTTGTTTTTGTCTAGATAAATATTAATGAATCTCCTTAGCTAATAGAATGGTCTTAACTTTCAAATTCACCATTTTGTGTAAATAGTTGTAATCTAATTTTAAAAATTCTTTTCATTAAATTTAAAAATTCGATTTGTTAGACGGTTCTAAATTCACACAAATATTATTATAATGTATGTCATACTAAGCAGTTATTTACTTTTCCAATTTTTAATCACTGAAGTTGAAGTTACTTAACTTTCTTACAAATTCCATATTTTAAGAAATATAAGAAATGTTTAAATATTTATTTTGTTTCCCAATTACTTGTCTCACCGATATACTTTGAAACACAGTTAATTTATAATACACATTTAATTAATAATTATGAACATACGAAACATTTTCATAACTAAACAAAAAATTTCTAACTCCCTTATATTCATCTCTTAGAATTTTTAATTTCCTGGTCATTCGTTTCTTTCTAAAGTTGCATCATATATTTCTTTTTGCTGTATATTAGAAATTTGTTTATGTTATCTTCCCCATTATTATTAGAATGGGGATGGTAAAAATTCGCACTGAATTTTGAATTAAATGCTTCATATGCATTTATTCTTTTTCCATGAAAAAGCAGCTCAACCCCCCTAGTATTGGGGGAAAATTTCTTGCATTTATTTAGCTCTCGTATTTATCACTATTAGTCAAGTAATTAGCCTGCTTATTAGATATTTTGACTTGTTCTCGTGATTTGCCGCGATTATATTTTTCTATGTTTCTTTTCCTGTTGGCTGCTATTGGCTTCCATGATAAAACTAAATGTAACCCTTAGTTATTTTAAAGGGGGGAGGCGTCTTGTGAGACGGACAGTGTGACTTCCTGGAGTGTCTAAGGGGAGAGGAAAACTTCTTTCGCTTTATGAGGTCATTGGATTCTTAAGCTAATCGTTTAATTCGCACAGTTAGGTTACCTCCGTTTTGCCCTTAGCCTCAGGGGACTTCTTACCTTTGTTAAACACTTAACGGTCTTCCTCTCAGTCTGTTTAGCCATTGTTTCCATTATTTATTTAAATTTTTCATTTCGAAGATGTGGAGGTAATTGTAATTTTATTACAAAAGTACTCCGTAAACGCCTTGGTCTTTGGTCCCTGTAAAACACCTATCTCATACGCTATTTGTAGCCGGAACATGACGTCGAAAGAAACATTTCTCGAAACTGCGCTTCCAAGAAAACCGGTTACCATCTTCACTTGATAAACAGACTTAAAAGCCAAACAAGAATCAGTTATCGCTCAGATTGGCGAAAGAGACGTTTGCTTTCAAATTCCGTGTACATACAAAATATATTTTGTAATTATTTGGCTCAATACCTTGGAAAAATGACATGTGTTTATTACATTAATTGTTACTTTTAAACTATATATTTGTTTTTTACTCCGATTCTTGTAATGATCTGTTGTATCTATTTTTGTAAATACGTTTACATCGTACGTTCACTGATTTGGGATATTGTTCGGAGAACAGCCTTGGTTGCGCCAACTTGGCTTCTTTAAGGGTATGGGCGACATTTCGTCATGCCAACGGAAGTAAATACTGCAGATAATAATATACCACGGATTAAATACTACAATAATAAATGCTACAGTAATAAATACTAATTTACTATACTACAATAATAAACACTAATAATAAATACTACAGATATTAAGTAATATTACAGATAATCCCTTAGCAAGGGAAAAGTATTAAGGCTGTCTACCTAGAGGAAATACGTCATCGAATGACAACCATTGCCTATCATACTACAATAAGCTGTTTCTCCCTTTTTGGCGTCAAGGCTGTTTTCCGAACAATATCCCTGATTTGTCATTAATTCTGATTTTATTATTGTAAACAATATTTTTGAATCCATATATTTAATTAATAACTTTTAAGTACACAATAGAATGTCATTTACTGATATATATTTTGTGATGAGGGAAAAATATTTATTTTATGCCCAAAATGTTAAATATTTCATAAAGACTACTTGCTCAGTTTTTTTTTTGTTTAAATCCCCAAGTAAATTACATATGCAAAGGTTATGTGTAAATGTAGGAATTTTAATGACTAGCCTAAGGCATAAAATACACTTCAATTATTTTTCAACTGTGTATTCCATATCCATGATAATGTGCAAAGAACTGATGACTACAGTTACTGTCAATTACATGATCGTTACATGAATTAGAAGTAACTTCAAATAAACTTTTTGCAATGTTCACTTTTGCATTCATATATATACATCTAATAAGTCATATATTTATATACACATAGAGAGAAATGCAATGGTTTAGAAGTTGTTGATGTATGTCTATTATTATTTATGTAATGAGCAAGATTTATATTAATGAATGTATAAACAAATGTTTTTTATCATTCATAATAATAAATCCATAAATTTCCAATGTTTCAATATGTAGGATTTATAATAAAAATGCAGTTCTTAATGTGTTTATGATCTAAAAAGCGTTTCATTAGTAATATGATAATAATACCATACAAATTTATCGTGTGTTCTCGTTATTACATTATCTATGTTTTAATAAATATACATAATCGTTATGCAGTTTCAATTTAAAAGTGGTAAAAGTAATGCGCAGAAAAGTAAAGTCGCGCATATGCAAACAGATTAAAAAAATATTCACCTTAAATTAAAAAAAAATTATAATATATAATTTATAACATTTCTTTTCACACGATCAGCGCGAAGTAAGAAAAATTTGGCGAACTTTTGGCGAAGAATAATTTGTAAACAAATCATCAGAAACAGCAGGTCATAAAATACCGTCTACTCTGAAATTCTCACGATTATAAATTTAATGAATATATAAACATTTTAAAAAAGACTTAGACAGTTATACCACAACAAAACAGCAATATATATATATGTTACTGTGAAAGACCGAAATTGGAGAATGTCGACTTTCACCGGAGAATGTCAACATTCACCAAATACGTCGGTGAAAGATCGAATATAACACTGCATTCTTGTACATTCGGACCCTCACCGGTGTATGTCGACAATCACAGATATGCTCTGGTGTAGGTCGGAAAGAGAGGCGACTGGCTGTTTCCCATAAATGCAGTCGTAAAAGCAAGGGCCTCTCGTGCAAATCAAAGTCTAATAATAGTTTAAGTTGTTGCAATGAATCAGATTCGAATCACATAATTTAGTAAGTTTTTTATTACTATTATTTTATTTTCTCATTGACTACGTACTGTATAATTAAGTAAGTTTTTTAACTTCTATTATTTTCCTTTCTCATTTTGAATGTATTGTGTGTTTTAAGTACTTGTGTGTTTTTTCGCGACTAAATGACGGAGAAGAACATATAATATTCTCATATATTCAACATTCACCATTAGTACATGGTGAATGTCGACATTCACCGGTGTAAGTCAGAAATAAGAGTATTTGGAAAATATTTCGGATATACACCAAGCGACTATGTGAATGTTGACATTCACCGGTGAAAATCGACATTCTCCAGATTTCGGTCTTTCACAGTAACATATATACTGCTTTTCCCGTATTTCTTCAATTAAATCGGCTTCTATTTCCACCATTCAGGTTCTCACAGTTGCAGCAGTCGCCATATTGGAAATTACCCGTGATCCTTCAGAAGCAGAACTGTCGTCTTGTTGGCTGATTTGTAGATGGAACACAGCTGTAAACGGAACATTTTCCGAAACGTTTCAAAGTGTTCCTCATAGCCGGGACATCCGTTCCTCGGCTAGAGAAACATTTCTCGGAAACCTCCCGTTTAAACCAGTGCTACTAGAACCTCTTTTCTCGGAAATGTCCCGCCTAGCCATTCGCGCCGCTGGATGTGATAGCCCCTTAGGCTGCGTTCAGACGGGGCATAAAGGGCATAGAAGCATAGTGATAAGGGCATAAAATACGAGAGTTCCGTTCAAACCTGCGAGACGGGGTCTAAGCTGTGGCCAATGAGAGAAGCTAAATTTGCGCATGCGTGGATGTATCTACAGCTTTCCCGCGCTGTTTTCCCGCGTTCGCTCTGCTTGTTGCCGTTTCGTTTTAGCTTCGCTCTGATTGGTCGACCTTATTCCAAGTCGGCATAAAGTTGAAAAGTTAAAACCTTACGCCTAGAGCCCTAAGCCAGATTTTGTGACGTAGCACAGACTGGTTGTCTTGGCAATGGAGCTCGGCTTAAACCACTTATGCCCTATATGCTCCCGTGTGAACGCAGCCTTAAGTGACACCTGGAACCCTTCTGTTGTCCTCTCTCTAGGTGGATGTATTCAAATGAGAAACAGAACGATAGCAGAGGCCCTTGTTTTCATACCGACGCCTCTTGGGAAGTAAATGCAGAAGCAATGTAAATTGTAATTATTTCCGAACGCCCGTCGTAACCGAAAGATAAGAATTAACCTTGGACCACCCCAGACCAATAAAATAATTTAAATTAATGTACGTTGAGAATATACAAAAGACCGTCAACATGGCCTATGTCTCTAAGAAATGAAGTAAGGCCTTTTAATTTTTTTACAGCCAGTCAACTTAGCTTTAAAAAATAGATATATTATTTATATAGTTTTTAAAAGTTTTTCATTTTTTTAGTTTAGAGGTTTTTTTTTTGTTCTGTCATTGCCTATTAATTTGCTCGCTTCCAGTATTCCTCAGCATATTTAGCGAGACGCAACCATTTAGTTGCGCGCGCGTCCGAGAAGCGGATCTAAGACTGTTGAGTGTAATTAGGTCAGTTTTGAGTTTTGCTTAATAAGGAAAGTTGTACTGTATAGTATTTAGAGTTGTTATACTATATATTAAAAGAAATCATGATAGCATTTAGAAAAAACTCTCAGGGGCAGAATATAGAAAGAGAGCAAAAGATAGGACCGATAGAGAAAACAAATTACAGCTAAAATGAAAAAAATCTGATGTGTACACCATATGACTTCCTTGTACGGAATATTGAATTATACGCAATTTTCCTGCGTTTCATTTAAACATATTGAATTAACAGTTAACGAATTTTGAATTAGAGCTACTTTGTCGATAGTGCATAAACCACAACAGAATAAATGCACTCTTTAAAGTTCACTATCGGGGCTAGGTTCACTTAACAGCGTTAATCTCATTCATTTTATAACTCAGAGTGCGCAAACATTGTAGCATCTGAAGAATTAACACAAGTTCTATTCAAATACTATAATAAATCTAAAACGATGTCTAAACGAAATTAAACAAATAAAAAAGAAACAGCTTTTCACAGAAGATTCAGCGCCGCTCACCTAATGCGCATGCGCTACTAATTAATTCAGTTCTCACTTCACGGTAAGGCCAAAAAATACATAAAAATTCGAAATATTTTCATTCAAAATTGAAAAATATAGAAAAACATAAAACACCAAGTACAGTTAAAACAATTAAAAAGCAAATTTGAAAGTTAAAATTACAGTTTGTACGCAAAAACAAGCTAATAACTTAAATGATAATTCCAGAATGAATCAAGCATAATTTTAAATCGCAATAATAAAAGAAGACGTTACTTCGTTGTTGCGAAGCTTAGTTTCTCTAGATTGGCAACAAATGCACTTTTCTGCTAAGCTTCAAATGTAAACAAATAGGGCCGCTAGCATAACCAAAAATTAGGTTTAGCCGCACTTAAAAAAAATTTTAAATTGTTGATAATTCCATAATTATTGCACGGGGGTCAACTAAAGGCATAAGTCGTAATCTAAAGATAAGAACAACATAATTCAATCATTTTTAAAGCAAAAGATGCCCAATTGACAAATATATAAGAATAAAGAAACTGAGCTCACTGGGCCGAGTAACAAACTGGATATATATATACATAGATTTATATACTTTTGGTGCGGCCGATTGCAACCAAAATGCAAGGTGCGCATCTACATGTTATAGCAGTCCTATATACAAATTTTCAGCGTTCTGAGGCTAGTCCTTTTTGAGTTATGCGAGATACATACATGCATACATACGTCAGCAAAGACGCCACGAAAAAATCTCTTCAGAATCCATTTTAAGTCAGTTTTATAATTTTATTGGAGAAAAAGAGTTCTTTATTTTGTCCTTACGTTTAGATATTACGCAAAAATGTCATTAAATTGCATTCGATAGCCGCCAAAATGGATATTTTCGTTGAAATATGAGACCCGAAATTTTACGCTATTGCAGTACTTCCTTTTTACTTCGTACAAGGAAGTAAGAATGGCTTCACGGAAAAGATGAACTGTCAGACCTTGCCGCAACTTCCGATGATGCGGAGATTCTAAAGGATATTGATATTTCTTGAAATTTGCATAACCAACAAGAAAACATCTTCGTCCATCATCCTCCAACAAATTACATTTCAGCAATTGAGAGAACAACCTTCTCCATTGACCTCATGCGAACATCTAGAGGATATGAAATTAGGATATGAAGAATCTTCTCATTTAGGTGCGGATGGGTAGTAGAAAGAAGACTTAACGACTTTTTATTTGTCGAAGCCAGGTAGTTGGCCAATCACAGAAAAAATGAAAGATCAGCAGTGATCTTCCTTAAGGAGTCAAGATGTATTATTAGCTGAAAAGTAACCAGTAAACGTACACCTTAGGCCCACTGAACGTGATGGCAGATATTCGACATTATTGTGGCATTATTAGTTTTTATTGTGGTACAGAATATTAGCAAGTAAGAAAAGATTAAAAGATCTTGGATTATATATTTTAAAGCTAAAAGTGCAATTTTTTGTACACCCTGTAAGATTTACCAGAAACATGCCACTGCCGCTATATCAGCATTGTGTACTACAGGATTCATTAATTAGGAAAAAAGCTTCAGAAAGGTTTGTAAGGGTTTAGTTAAACTAACCAAGTTTTATTTTAATTTAAATCTTTCTATCTCCTCTCTGTTTCAACTTCCCGTCAGAAGAAGCGCGCGTTTTCAGTTTATGCTAATTTGAAGTACAGCGAAGTACTATTTAAACCAGAGGTAGAAACCTCTCAATTGAGAGAGCTTAGCTTTAGTCTCAGATCACGGTCAGTCTGCTCAACGTTCGCCTGACCAGCTAGCAGCTAAATTTATAAGCCATAGTGCTTACGACGTGATTGCATATTGAAACAAATTGAAGTGCGCTAGTATTAGTATATCTTGCTACGCACCCTTTTAGTCAGAGGCCAAACTCCGCGAATCGCTCTGTGAGCAAAGTTGGATTTAAGTTCTATTTAAATTTAGTTTAAATTTATTTGATTGTTAAGTTAGGCCCAAGTGCAGCCTTTTACTTTCTGTATCTCTCACGAGTTGGGAAGTGTGTAAATAATAGTGATTTAATAAAAGAGGATTTTAAATCCCTTTCAAGTGCAGTCATTTTCCAGCACAGTACCTACATCAGAACAAAGCTAACATTTTATCAGCTCACTGTTCCAGTTCAGGACTTGAGAATTGAGGATAAGGACCCTATTACAGACTTTACCATGTTTCCTAAGGCTATGCACAGAACACTCAGTCCTGATAGGTTAACTGAGCACGAAGCATCTGAAATCCAAAGTGAGGGCATGATTAAGTGGAAAATTCGACTACAACAAATGAAATCGTGTCAAGGCATCGATCATGACATTGAGTGAAATGGAGAGAGATCCTACACATAGTTATGGATGCTGCATATCTTTCAACAAACTGTCTTTCTTTCTGTGGGTCAGATGAAACCCCTAGAAGTCTGCTCACAAAGTGTCCTCAGCCTAGTCAAGGTAATTTTTTGAATTTAATGACTCTGCTAGCCAAACATAACTCAATTCTTAAGTACCAGTTAGAACACCTACAAAAGAGACAAGTATCGTATTTATCAAAGATAATTCAAAATGAAATTATTGATATAATGGCGAAAACAGTTCTCAATAGCATTTTAAAGAAGCCAAATATTATACAATAATGCTCAATTGCACTCCAGATGTGTGTCGCATACAGAACGAATGAGCTAGTTGATTCGATACGGAAAAATATCTGGGGATGTGTGTGAAATAAAGGAAAGATTTATTGCTTTCATCAAAGTTGGTGGAAAGATAGGAGAATGTATTTCTCAACGGATTGTGGAAAAACTGACACTTGACGGTTTGGATATTGAACAATGTCAATCTTACGATAACGAATCTAATATGGCCGATACTTATAAAGGAGTACAAGCGAGGATTACAGAAATGAATAAGTTGGCCAAATTTCTGTCAGTTTGGCTTACTTTTCGAATCTTGTCGGCGTGCATTCTGCCGCATCGTGCCACAAAGCAGTTAACCTATTTGAAATTATCTAGAATATTTAGCTTTTCTGTCGGATCCACTATTCGATGGGATATTATGAAAAAAGTACAAAGACCAAGTTAAAAAGAAGCAGCCAGACGAGATGGTCTGCAGAATATGTGGCTGTAAAAGCCTTTCTAACGAATTTACCAGAAGTAGTAAAATCTTTGAAAGAAATTAAAGATCTTTCTTTTAGTGCGGAATCGAAGTACAAAGCAGGACATCTTCTACGTGTTGTAAAACATTCTGAATTTATTATCAACCTGATAGTTTGTGCAAATATTCTTCGAGAAATCAGTCGAATAAATGCTGAAATTCAAAAGGAAGGTATTATTCTTGCGCGTTACGTCGCATTAATAGAAAATCTGACCAAAACTTTGCAAAAAATGAGAGAAATTCCTCCGGAATATTGGGCAGAAGTGTTTAAAATAGTACCAAAAAAATTGAAGTTGAGCCTATTCTGACAAATAAACGAATTCTAAAGTGCAAAAAGCAATTTGATGAATTGTGTAAGGACGAATCACGAACACGTCATCCTGTTTAGGTAATTTCTAATGCAATAAAAGTTGTATTTGATCGAATCTTATCAGAATTTAAAACGAGGGCAAACAGCGCTACTACACTAAATTTAGATTTCGCATTTCTCAATAAAGTGAAGTCGTGAATTTGAATTATTAAGTCGTGAAATATTGAATAGGTCAGCTGAAGAGCTGCAAAGGAATTCAGCAGATCTTGCACGAAAATATAAGAGAGATCTAAACGCATTTGAGTTCTGCCAGGAACTTGCCGTTTTTAACCTTTTCAGTCGCAATTTATTTGTTTGTTTCAACTGAACTTTTTCTTATGTACTCTTGGTAATTATCACAAAGAATTGAAAAATACCATTTTAAACATTTTATTTTGAAAATAGGGGGATTCCAGGGGCCTGGGACAAATATGTTGAACTGGGTGGGACATATGTGTCCCATTAATACTAGTAATAAATTAATACTAGTACTAGTAATAGTTAGTACTAAATTGTTGACACATAAAAGAAAAAATCAAAAGAAACTATTTATATTTTCATATCTTATGCGTGATAAGCAGTAAAACAGCTTTTGCATAGTGGTAGATTGCATACCACACAAATTGTTTCAGTTCTTTGCTCATGTTTTTTCTTGGTACAACTGTGACACCTTCTTGTAATGGGCCATTCCATGAGTAAGTGATCTCCTATATTCAACAACTTGGAACTAGATGATGGTCTACTTGGAGCATATCGTAGTGGTATGGTACCATATTGTAGTGGTGGTCTGCCATATTATAGTTGTAGTGTATTGTTGCGTTTTACGGGTTCGTAGATTTGAGAGTATCCGATGAAAACACGATGCAGAACAATAAAAAGCACAATTTATTTACAGGAATCACTATTTACAGCACAGTTCCAAAATTACCTTTAAAAGCGTCGAAAATCTACAATAAATACGCCGAAACAATCAGCAACACAGCTTCAGGCTGTAACTGTAAAGGTAGCTTCACGGCAACACTAAACTTATAATAAAACACCGTTGAACAATCACCAATACACTGCCAAGCTATACTGTAAAAGTAGCTTCACGGCAAAGCACTATCCCGATTGCTTTCCGTTCACAAAACTCTCGCGTAGCTTAGCACTCACAGTAAGCAGCTATTCTCACAATAATCGCAACGCTCACACTACTTCACAATCTTGCAACTCAGAAACGCAAGGGTTTATATAGCTTTTCTTTAAGTTCCACACGTTTCGAGAAATATCTCGACAGGAAGTTATTCTAGAAGCTTCCCGATTGGACCATGGGATATCGCCAATTTGGTCACCAAATGGGCGATAAAGTCGCCAATCTGGCAACCCTGCCATACACTATTTTATGGCAACCCTAGTGCTATGCCGGAAAGCTTACATACAGGCGCAACCGCCGAATTTTTCGTAACAGTATAGTCTACCATAAACAGTTTTGTAGTGGGGATGCCAGAAATGATGCCTACTACCAGTGGGACATCAACTACGTAGTAAATAGATGCGTGTAATTCCCTTTAGGCTTCTTTAAACATCTACTGGGACTTATATAACCCATTGGGACTGAAAGGGTTAAAGAACAAGCC
>KK115205.1:5475-42464 GCA_000611955.2 Stegodyphus mimosarum | reverse complement strand
AAAAAAAAAAAAAAAAAAAAGGCTAGCGCTTTCTATCTCTTGCAACAGATCTACACCTATGATTTCCAGATTGCCTTTTAGAATATTTGTACTATTGCGCTGCGGATGTACTCTACACTTACAACTACATCCGCAAGCTGTGGACGAAGTTTTAGCAAATTAAAACTTATTAAAATCTATCCACGATCATCGATGAGCCAGGAGCGTTTATCAAGTCTCACAATTCTGGCAATCAAAGATCAAACAGCGCATCAAATTAGTTATGACGATGCCGTAGACTTATTTGCAGAAGTCTCACAGAGTAAAATTTTAATCCCGTAGTATTTTAAGAGCGTTAGGTAAGAACTTAAAATTATTAATGAAATAAGAATTATGAAAAGAAGTACGAATACTAACCTCATTCTTTCAGGTGTAGCCCGTATTGTTGTTATGTACAGCTAATGAAAGTTAGTTACGTAATTAATCAGCTCACCTATTGTTCCAACTTATGCAATCTATTGCTTGTAACTAAAGATTATTTTTATTACGACTGCATATTTGACTGAACGTCACGACTTACTCATTTAAGCATGTTTATTGAAAAAAAGGAATTTAATTAATCATTGCTTTAGTGATTTGTAACTTGATATATTCGTTTAAGCTATTATTAGTAATGCGCTAGATCTATTTTTCTTACTATGCTGAACTGCTTTAGTATTTAGTACTGAATTATTTTCTATTATTCCATTAGTATGTATAAGGTATTTCTCCCACCTTCTTCGCATGTCTTCGTGGAGTAGTGGTCAGCACGCTTGACGCGTAACCGAGAGGTCCGTGGTTCGATTCCCGGCGAAGGAGTTGCTCATTTTTCATGTCTCCTGCTTCGAAATAACCTAATGTCTCTACAGGTGGCGCCCGAACTAAAAGTTGGTGGATGATGATTCTCCACCCCCGGGATTTGGCAACTGGGTCCCCCAAAACCCCAGCCGCCCTTTAAAAAAAGGGGGAGTATATAAGGTATTTCTCCTGCCTTCATCTCATGCCTTCGTGGTGTAGTGGTCAGCACGCTCGACGCGTAATCGAGAGGTCCGTGCTTCGATTCCCGGCGAAGGCGTTGCTCATCTTTCATGTCTCCTGCTTCGAAACAACCTAATGTCTCTACGTATAGGTAGTTATTTTTGGAAATATTGCAAAACTGCGCATTTCAGAGGAAATGTAAATTTGATTATTACAATGTAAAAATAACGTTTTGTGTGAGTATGTGAATATTTATTACGTTATCGGGCTGTGTGAGGACTGTAATAGAGTTCTTGAGTAGGCTACATAAAGGTGATATTGTGAAATGAATTTTTAATGTTCTAGGTTAAAGTTACCGTAAGTATAGAGAAACTGGTATAAAATTATTCAATTCATTGCATTAGTGATTTGTAATTTGCTTATATTTTTTAAATGAAATTTTTTATTATTCCCACTTTTGTACTGTGCTGAACTATTTTAGTGTTTAGTGTTGAATCGTTTTCTGTTAGGATCCTTTATTATTATGAGTAGTTATTGTTGCAAATATTGAAAAAAAAAATGCCTATTTCAGCGAAAATGTAAAATGTAAATTCGATTATTTCAGTGCACCGAAGAAAAAACTGCATTATGAGGGTTCGCACGGGTATTTAATTATGTAATTTTCGGTACGTTAATGTCGGACCACCAGCGGCTGAGCGGTAAAGTCTGAACACTGGTAGTTCGGTCGGGGGTTAGAATCCCAGCAAATTAGCTGGCTGTATGGGCGTTTCCGTCGTTTCGCTCGTGCGTAACTTGATACTAGCCAATTATTCTTAGAAAGTCTTCAGCGAAGGCATATCTCCTCTTAGGCAGATAGCCGTCTCATGCTTTGCCATAAGTAAAGAAACTAAATAATTTATTATGTATACACTTCTTTTGTAACAAAAATGGCACATGAAGAATTTTTTGCTATGAAAGGGATTTTACGTTTTATCTCAAACCCTACCTATTTCTATGTTTATTAAAATTTGTTAGAGAAACTTTAAGGAAGATCGGTGAGGGCGGCACTTTTAAATTTTTTCCCCACACAGGAAAAATGCTAAATCCTGCGTAGATTTAGCTATGCATCTATCTTGAACTTTTAATTTTAGCATAATAAACAAGATGCCGAGATTTTAGTCTAAAGAGAATGTATTGAGAATTTTTTTTTTTTACAATTGCAGAATAGATATTAGTAACATTTGGATGTAAAGTGGAAACTGAGTAATGTTTTGATCGTAAGTGAATTTTAATGTTTTATCATAATGTACACTGCGCCCTCCCCCCCTCCAAAATGGGACAGTTCTATATCTCCCATTCTACTGGGCCGATTGACGAAATCCAACTTGCGCTTTTCATGTCTCGAAAGCGTGACTTACGATATATATTAGATTTATATATAGCATCATTCTAACAAAGGTATTTTGACACAAAATCGGACATTTTTCTGAAATGACGTGCCAATTGTTTTCCATATTTCATTTCTACGACACAAATTATGCCTAAATATTACAGTTTGTAAACTTTGGTGCAAAATTTACTCAGAAATTCAAACATTTATCTTCGCGCATTTTTTTTTTTCAGTTTGCGGCAAGAACGATTCACTTGGCGAACTTCTTAATATATGACAAACTATTTTCCTTTCCCTTTTTACATTTCGCATAAGCAGAAACAAAGTCACATTGTTCCTGCTTTCACATAATTTCAACAAAGTGCCTAAACCACATTTGATGTTATTATCGCTTTCAACAATTTACGCCAAATTTCCAAACGCGCCAATATATAAATTCACGTATGTCTTCGGAAATTTTGAATAAAAAACACTAATTTTTTGCAGGTATGCTTAGAAATACATTTATTTTAAGACGATGGTAAAAATTGTACAGGTTATAACTCAATATTTCTTTCGAGAAATTTCCAAAAATTATTTAAAAATAGAAATTTAAAAGTAAATCATAAAAACTGGGAGAAATTTATTTGGGTTAAGCCTAAATTTCGAATTCCCGAAGAAGGAACTAAGTAAGTTTAATAAAGAAAAAGAGATATTAAATCCGCCAAGATAAATTTTTAAATTTCTCCATAAATTTCTCACTAAAAATTAGAAAATTTAATATCTAGGCATAATTTGAGTCGTAGAATCGAAATATGGAAAAAAATTGGCACATTATTTCAGAAAACGTCCGATTTTGTGTCAAAAATATCTACATTAGAAAAATGCTATATATAAATCTAATACATATCCTAAGCCGAACTTTCGAGACATGAAAAATGCAAGTTGAATTTCGTCAGTCGGCTCAGTAGAACGGGAGCCATATCTCGCTTTGATATCTTTGAGTTTGTTAATCAAAAATTCGTTAAAGCTTTACAAAATATGAAATCGATGATAAAACAAATTCCAAATTCGGGCTTCAAGATGCTCATATTCGAGTGGAGGACTACGTTATTCAAAATTAAATGTTTCTAGGTACCGTTGTTTTTTCACAGTGCAAGAAACATACATACATTCATGGAGATTTTTCCTTATTAATTTCTTTAAATATAATGGAGGACGATAATATTTGGTGGCAACAATTTGCAAAAGTGAAACGCCGTTTATAGTGGACCAACGCAAAATGCCGAAACGAAATCAATAGCCCTTTTGGGAAAATTGCCCCTTTGGGGTAAAAATCGTGAAGTAAAAGTGCCGAGAAAGTTATTAGTTTTACGATTTTTTCCTCACCCATGTTAAGTTCCGCATCTATGACATCGTTCTTCAGTTTTGGAAGCATTCAATTACAGTTTCCTAAGCGATGCTCTTTCGGGATTTAGAAGATACAACTCCTTCTTTAGCAAAGGCATAGTACATCTCCAACTCAGTGTCAGCTGAAAAATACTTGACATTTTCCTTTTAGATGGTTTTCTTACTTTATTTAGATAAAAGTACAAAGATTTCAACGGAAGTTTCACAATCTAGTTTGTTCGCATCAGTATAGAACTCACAACCACAAAAGAAAATGTTGATGATACAGAAATATATCTTTCCGAATCTTATTTCCTGTAGCATTACTCACAGATAATTTTCTTTGAGCCAGATAAGGGAAATGACAAGTGAATTTTAGACTTCTATTTTGCCCTCGTATAGATTTCTCGTTATGAATTCCGAAGTTGAAATTTTGTCAATAACGTTCTTTTTCTCAACTTTTGTAATACATATGCTGTTTCATTCTTCGAAATAGACAGATCAACTACGTTCCCACTGAATACAGTAAAGCAAAAAGAACCAGCGTAAGTTTCACACATTTTTAGGACTAGTTTTTACGGTTAAACAGAACCTGCTTCTTCACCTTCAAGATTGAAAATGGCGAAAGAGAAGCATGTGCTCACCTGATAACAAATGGCAAAAAATCTGAAAGCGTTTCAGCTAAGCAAAGGAATAAAGCTACTAACGCTACCTATTGATAAAAACTGAAAACAACTATGAAATCACTTACCTAAAATCGGAAGGTAAAAAGAGATTCGGATTGGGAACATTAACTAGAACTGAAAGATTTTTATGAAACATCTCTGGGAAATCTAATTAGCCTAAGGAAGATGGTTTCCAACAACTTCGGCTGCAGAGAAACATAAAAAATGACTTTTTGGCCAGGAATGTTGGGCAATAGAGATTTTTTCATGTCCCCAGCATCCATAAACCTAATGACTCCACAACCTTTTCATTTATAATATTCCGTAAGAATAAAGATATTTTTATTATAAAGATTTGCCCTTCCCAATTGGAACAGTGGTTAGTGACTCTGACTAGCGTACCGAAGAGTCGGGTCCGAATCCCGGAGAAGAGATGGATGTGTATAAATTTATAGTGTTTGTGCGGCATGGAGGCACTCAAAATATGGGGCGAACCGAAAGTCCTACCGAGAGCGTAATAGCAAACCGCACATTGAATTGATCAATATTAACGAATTCCGCTTACTGCGCATGCTCAATAGTGTACCGTTGACGTGGGAGAAAATACTGGCGAATAAAAATAAACAACCCTACACAAACCTGTTCGTCATGTAGGCCTTAGCGACTTTTTACGATCGCAATACTATGGACACTTTTTTTGTGCTCATTGCACTTGCTTCTGTTTCATTTCATTTTGGTTTATTTTGTTCATAAACAATTCATTTAGTATAAGTTATTTGTAATAATTTCTAGGGCTTTAATTCAGTAATTTAAACTAGATATATTCCTTAAGTTGTTAAAGTATTTAAGAAAGAAACGCATGGTAAATAATCAATTGCTTTTATTCCTCAAAAGTGCAATCAATAAACATTCAGCTCGAGTACAATCAATAAACAACATCTTGTAATGCTTCCTGTTTTGTAATCGTTCTTAAACGAAAATTTGGGGCATTTACAATCGATATTTACACTCTAAGTAATGAAGCAACGTACAACCTAACAAGTTTTAAAACCCCGAACTGTTTGCTTCCAGAAAACAGAACATCAACCATATACCATATTTATCTTCTTTTAAAATGACGCCAAATTCTCTTCTCGGCATGCGCCGTGTGCGTAATTCGCTTAACATTGTTCAACTGAATGTGCGGTCTGCCATTAGGCCTCCCGAGAGGTTAGCGGTAGCAGAAGAGGAATGGAAGATCTTCCGACCCGTTTCTCCGGAATTCTCTTCTTCAAAATTGGGGACGGAACTGAGCAAAGTCGTACCGTCACCAGTATAGTGTTCAAGCAACCCCGTCTCGAAAGACTTGTGTCTTATGTCATCAAACTTGTGTCTTTCGTGACGGTGTTGGCTCAAGGCTCCTGCCAACGATTGCCGCGTGGCTTGCTCTGATATCAGACAAGCGAAAGTGTCTTTGTGGCATGGGGGCACTCAAAATATGCGGCTACCTGAATGTCCTCTCGAGAGTTTAGCGGTAGGAGAAGAGGAATGGGAGAGCTTTGTACCTGTCCCTGCAGTATACTCTCCTAGAGGGACGGGAATTAATATTTTTATTTTATATATTTGTAAGGAAGAATAAATATTTTTCTTTTACATGTTTGTAGCCAACCTTTTGTATGCTTGTAGTTATCCTTCAAATTTGTATGCTTGTATTTTTCTTTTATATTCGTATATTTGTATTTTTCTTTTATATGCTTACATGTCTTAACTAATATCAAGGTAAAATAAAATTATTGACTCAAATATTTGCTCGAAATTAATAATTTGACGGCTTCCTGAAAGCTAGATAATTGTTTTGAATGTAAGTAACCCGTGCTTTATATCACATGTTCGAAACGTTTAGAAGAATATCAAAGTTTCACGTTGAAATGCAGTATCTCCTCAGAATATGGTTGCAACAAGCTTAAGTACACTCACTTCTAAAAGTTAAGCACGAAGATGTGAAATGCAAAAAAATCAACAAATACTGCTTTGATTGACACAAAATTCGGCAGGAAAGTAGCATATATATTTATGAATAAAACAAAATCAGCAATTATATACAGAAATAAAAATAATATTAAATTGTTGTAAGTTATCAGATAATGACATACTGGAGATGTAAACAGAATTATGTATAAAGTGAAAAAAAACAGCATAAAATGAAAAAAAGGACATTAATAGGGTATATGATCCCCCCTCATCTGTATACAAAGTTTACACATTGTGACCATGCTTTCAATTAGGTGGTCAACCACCGCAGAATTAAGAAATCGCCATTCTTCTTGTAGAGCAGTTTCCAACTCAATAAGGGTGGCTGGAGGGGGGAAACGTGAACATACAGCACGGCCGAGAGCATCCCAAAGATTTCCAATGGGATTAAGGTCGGGCGAATATGCTGGCCACGCCATACGCGCAATTCCTTCACTCTTCTCCAGGTAGTCATCGACGATGTCAGCTCTATGAAGTCGTGCGTTATCACCCATTCAAACAAAAGTAGGGCCAACTGCTGCAGCGTACAATCTCACAATGGGTTCTCGGACTTCACCTCGATACCGGACAGCCGTCAAAGAACCCCGTTTAAAGATGTGCAGGTCGGTGCGGTATCCTAATGAAATCCCTGCCCACACCATAATGCTTCCGCCTCGGATGTACGGTGATGTTTTGGAACTGACTGCGTGTTCGTTGTTCACGCCATATCCTTATATGCTTGTCATCTGGCTCCAGAGCAAATATTGACTCATCAGTAAACCTGACATTGCCCCATTCAGACACATTCCAATTGACATGTTCCCGGTACCACTGTCATCGTGCACCTCTTGATTGGATCTATAGAGGAACACAAATTCGAGGTACCCGGGCGTACAGCTCACTCATATGTAATCTTCGGCGTACAGTAGCTGCAGATATCGCCTTACCAATGGACGCTGTAACCACAGATGTCACACGTGTGGAGGTCGCTGTGCGATTCCGCTTGGCTACAATAGCAATATATCGAGCTTCCGCGGTGGTATTAACCCTTGGTGGACCGGCTACGGGCCTTCGGACAACTGTCTGTGTGGTTTGGAATTGTTTCCATAAACGTGAAATTACAGAATGATGAACGCCGAAGAAAAAGAAGATAGAAGGTTTTAAACACCTTCTATCAGCACTTAAAATCAACTTCTGTAACCCTTCATAAAGCTGGCTTCTTATAAGACTGCCTTTTTTGCGTATTTCTTGCCATGAAAGCGCGATTGGCTGTTACCTAACATATTTGCATACTTCCATCTACCTCTGCAGCGAATTGCATCTTCTTCAATTCTGATTGGCTTCCGGAAATTAGCATTTTCCTCTCCGTGCTTAACTTTTGGAAGTGAGTGTGTTTCGTGTAGAAATTACTTCTTAGAGCATTCTGGGAATATATTTTAAAAGTACCAGCATTGTATGATAAAATGTACGTTCTGAGAATACGGTTGTAAGAAGCACCATTTAAGTATGTCGAGTATAATGTTCTAAATGCACGTAACATTGTCATATAACGACACACTCTTTGAACGCGCTGTGAACTTTTCGCTCAGCTTAAGTTAGAATAAATGTTTAAAATTCTACAGTGCAAAGGACGTTAACACATTTTTACAACGAATTCGAAATTACTTAATTAATATTTAAAATGCAAATGCTTCTTACTTAAATGTTTAATCTGATGTCTTTCCTTGGGTAAGTTTGCATCCTGCTTTTCAAGATAGAATTGTTTTTCTTAAATTTCAAAGGTCTGTTGATTTCCATTTGTATAACTAAATTTCAGAGGACACGAATCCCAGTAGTTCGCGTTTAAAAATAGCACTTTTAAGCAGGTCATTATATTCTGCTGATGAAATGGCAAAAGACTTAATAGGTATATCTTGAAAAAATTTCGTGCAATATCTTGTAGCAGCCTTTTATCTTTCTTAGAAAAGCATAATAACTTTCAAAGTATGATTGAAGTCTCTGTGCAGTCGTACTTTGCAAAAAAATTATCGTGATAAAGAAATTGAATATCTTTTATGAACATAGGACGTATAACATTTTTCTGATATATTGGTGAGTTGATTTTAATATTTTCCCTTATTTTCCCCATTTTTACTATGGAATTTGTTTTATAATTTCATTCCATTGTGTTCCACGAAGGAAAAGATCACACAGACACATATACAAAAATATATATGTAAGATATAACAAAATACTATAGCTGCTTTAAAAAAATAATTGGCAACCTCAAAATTAACATTCTAAATTTGGTGATCTCCCCCTAAATCCATTTGTTCTCCCAAATTTGAGATCTTTCTATGGTTGCGTAACGCTGCTTGAAAAGGGCAACTAAAACTAAAGTTAACCAATCATAGATTAGCTGTACTTGCACATCAAACTTGGTATAAATACCGCTGGCGATTAATTACGTCATTAATCTTCTGCTGCATTCCTTTCCCTAGCTTCAGCTTTGCCAGCATCTCTATTTTTGCTATGACCCCTTTGTTCTTATTCTAAGGTGATATAACGTGCATGTAAAAATTTATCGTAATTGCTATGATTAAAGAGTATATTGTCTAAGAGGAATTATTCTAGTGTGCCTGGAAATCTGTAAACAAAGATGATAATTGGCTGAGTTTAGTTTGGTATCAACTCCTTGCTCCCGCTGTACCACTCAGCTATCTGTACTTCGAAATTATTACATATATACAATGGTGAAATAAATTAAAATAATTTGCATATTTATCGAATTGCATGAAAAGAACTGAACTGAAGTAAAAACCACTACTTCTAGATAAAAATGCAAATCTTGTACGGCAAATACGTAAGCGTACACGTGTGTGTAGGCGGAGCCAGCAGAAAAACAGGCTTTATAAGCGTATGGAGGGTAAGACGAATTGCGTTCGCTAGCACACCTCGGGCTATTCCTTGGTGTTATCTTGCAGTAATCGTTTAAATTCACATTGGAGTAAAAATCGGAACAATAACCACCCAACGTTTAGATGATGAAATGAGGTGGCGAATTGTGGGGAGGCTAGAAGCAGGCCAATCGTAAGTCCAGATATGCAGAGTGTTTAATTTAACCCCCAGCGTCGCGTGTAACCTATGGAAACAGTTCCAGGATACTGGGTCCATCGAGAGAAAGCCTGGTCAAGGTCATCCGAGAGCCACGACGGCCAGAGAAGATCGCTGTTTGTCCATTTTAGCGAGGCGTAACAGAGGGGCTACAGCTTCGCAGCTCTCTCGAGACCTGTATGCAGCCACAGGAACCCGTGTAACAAGAGTGACTGTTTCCAAAAGACTGAACGAGAGAGGGTTGTTTGCCAGAAGACCGGCTGTTTGCGTCCCGCTCACGTCTACGGACAGGAGAGTCCGATTAACATGGTGCAGGCAGCATAGTGATTGGAGTACGGAGCAATGGGCGACCGTTCTGTTCACCGACGAGTCCAGCATTAGCCTAAACCCCGATTCGCGCCGTATTTTCATATGGAGAGAGCCAAGGACCCGCTACCTACCCTCCAATGTCCGCGAAATCAGCAATTATGGCGGTGTAGTGGTCTGGGTAGGCATCATGTTGGATAGCCGCACACTTTTCCACGTCTTTGACAGAGGCTCTGCGACTGGTTGAGGTATAGGGATGAGGTCTTGGAGCCCTATCTTCGCCTTTTCCTGGGTGAAGTGGGCCCCGAGTTCATCTTACACGACGATAACGTGAGGCCACATAGAACTCTTCTGGTCGACAAATTTCTCGAGAGTGAGGATATTCGCCGGATGGATTAGCCAACCAGTTCTCCAGACTTCAACCCTAAAGAGCATGTCTGGGACGTTCTGGGCAGGGCATTTGCAACTCGCAACCCCCTTTCGAGAACCATCCAGGAACTGAAAACAGCGTTGCTGAATGAGTGAGACCAACTGCCTTGGGCACTGATAAACTGCCTTATTTCCAGTATGACATCACGCTGCGAGGCCTGTATGGCTGTAAGAGTGGACCCTACCCGCTATTAACCCTTTTCTTTTGCGTCTTCTACAACCGTTGTTTCAGACTTTCAGACTCCCATGAGTGTTACACACGAACATGCGTGTCTGTTATAACTATTGAATGTTTATTTTGTTTGTATTATATCAACATATGTTCACACCAAATTTTATTCAAATCTGTCCAGTATATCTGGAGATCGTAGATCAAATATGAAAATTCTCTTAATTTATTTCACCAGTGCATATACATCATTGCTATTGGTATATTGTATTAGAGCGTTATGAACGTAGATGGCTTAAAGAAACTACGCTAAACACCGAAAGCCCTTACTGGGCTTTTATTCTCCCAGTCGTTTGCCATAGACATATACAGCAGTACCTCCTGTATGGGACACATTCAAATAAAGGGAACCTCGATTTAAGGGAAAATTCTGCTACTCCCGGACCCGTTGATTAGGAACTTTAATGTATTTACAAGTCTTGTTAGGGGACACTCTGTTTAAGCGACACTGAAAACAGTTTCAAAAATAAGCTAGAGGAGTAAAATAGAAATGCTCTTTGTAAGGAAACTTTTGAGATTCCAATTCAATGGAAGATAGTTTTGCGACAAGGGAACAAAAAAATGAAAAGTTAATACATCTCTTTTGAAAATTACTTTCCAGTATTTTTCAAACTGAAATAGCTGAATAATAATGTTGTTCTGGAACTTTTCACAAAAGCATTCCCGCACCTCTTCTTACTAGGGCACAGCACAATCAGTAGTTACCACTTCAAACTACTAAGAATGTTAAACACAAAGCAATGCAAAGCGCATCCAAAGAGCGAGGCTTGCACGGAGATTCCTCAATACTAGAAAGCCAGCTTTGAGCTGGAGACTGGGAAACGAATTATGTCTCTCTTATATAGCTTCCTCTCGATCACCTAGATGTTTCTAGTGCCTTCTATTTCTCGAAATTACTGGAAGGCGTATACTGTTACAGTTACATGTTAAGGGCCAGATATTGTTACAGTTACCTATAGGGATATATTACAGTTATTCAATTACAGAACCCATCACAGCTATAGAAGGAAAGGACGAAAGTGTTCCCAAATGGTCGCCAAGTATTGCGACTTTTGGCGACTTCTGTCCAAACCATTGTTGTAACCAGGCGAGATAGCCATTTACTTCAATGTTAAATCGACTTGCCTTTGTAATCTTATTTTTCTGGCAGAGCTTCACTCTATCAGACTTTTCATGCTACAATATACAAAAGATATTACAATTTATTTACTTGTATGCAAAATTCGTTAACAACAGCTGCTTTCTAGTTGCTGCAACTGCTATGTTTAGCAAGTAATATAGGTTATACAATACAGTTCAAAGCGCATATAAAGAGCGAAACTCGCACGGAGATCTCTTAGTATTCCGAAGTCTGAGTTGAAAACCTGAGAACTCATGCTCTATCCGGTGTTATACAGTCTACCCCGCAAGCCCAGAAAGCTCTAGTACCTTCCATTTCTCGAAATTACTGGAAGGCATGTACGGTTACATATAAGGGCCAGATATGGTTACAGTTGCATATAGGGATCAATTACACAACTAATTACAGTTATACAGGGACAGGACCAAAATGTCGCCTAATGGTCATCCCTGGAGAGGAAGCTATTTTTACAACTAAGGAAAATAATTGCAATAACTGGCAAATCAAACACTAAGTTAATATGCATGAATTTACAGATTTGTATACAAATAGGACCATGATGTTAGTATACTGTTTACACTTTATACACTATTAGGACTACGCACTACAGTCATAGTAAGGGGCTAACTTGCCATAAGGAACGATTTTGGGCTTAGAATTTGATAGCTTAATCCGAACTACGACATCCAAACAGCAAAGGCAGACGAAGGTCACGACCGAGGAGCATCTGGAATAGTGAATAGCCGGTTGTGTCGTGAACAGTTCTGCCATAGGCGAGTAAGAACAGATGTAACTTCTGTTGAAGAGATGCAACCAGTCCTGTTGGTTTCTGGAAACCATCAGCAAGAGGTTATTACGGATGGTTCGATTAAACCTCTCTACCATTCTGACTGCGGATGTAAAGGTGTCGTTTGTGAGTTTTGTTTATATTTAGAGTTCTTTAATTACAGCTGAAATAAAATTCCTTTCTTCGTCGGAATTTAACTGAAGAGGCACTCTAAAACTATAAATCGAGTGCTGCATCATTGCCTCTGATATTACGACAGTCCATTGATCAGGGATAGGAAACGCTTCAGGCCATTTCGCGATGTGATCAATGACAACGAAGATGTATTTTTTGCAGTCAAGATTCGTGGCAGAGGTCTCAGGATGTCAAAGGCCAATGCTTTCAAACGGCGCTCCAACATTGTAGCTAGTCTCGGCTCCTTTCCTTCGGCTTTTTCCAGCCCGTACAGGCATCCCAAGATTGGCCTGCATGTCAGCCATTGCATTAGTTCTATAGAGCAGCTCTCGAACCATATGCTATTTTCAGTTTTCCGAAGTGGCCTCCAGTCAGACTGCTGTGTCGTTCTTTATGCACGTCCCGGATCCAGGGTCCTGGAAATATCAACTGATATCGAAATGCCTTTCCGTCATCCGATTCAAACTTCAGGTACAAGACACCGCTTTGAATTTGAAGTGAGACAAAGATATCCCAATATTGTTGTGTCGTAACACTATAGATCTAAATGCCTTTCCAGTTAGGTTTCCTGTTTGAAGATTCCATTAAATCAATTATAGATTTAATGTTGCCGCCTTCCAACTGGTCTTTCCTGACTTCTTAGTCATTCCATGGGTCTCGATCAGACAGTGTTGAGTACGTTAACTTGACGAACCACCGGATTAAGCACCGCGTATTTCGCTTTCAGCCTGGAACAGCATTGCCAGCTTTCTGGTCAAGACCTTCTAGACAAGGCGTAGGTGTTTCCGTGTGATGATACTGTCCGATGACGAATAGTGATATCATATTCCTGGAGTCTCTGCATCCATCCGGCTATTTGGCCTTCGGATTCTTGAAATTTAGCAGTCAGATCAAACGTGCATGATCTGCGCGGAACAAGAATTTTCTACGCTAGAGGTACTGGTAGAAATGTTTTATGGCTTCTAACTATGGAGAGCAACACTTTTCTGGTGACAATAATTCCTCTCCGATTTAGACAGATACTATGTATGCTATACGTTTTTGATAGTTTATCTTTTGAGATAAAATATCGCCGAAATTACATTGCTTGTATCCGTGTGAAGAATAAACGGTTTGTCAAGCTGAGGATATGTCAAGATTGTCGCAGATGTTAAAGCCTCCATCAGTTTATTAAATGCCTCTTCAGATTCTTTTGTCCACAAGAACTTTTGCTTGCTCTTTATCAGTTTGTGAAGGGGTCTTGCGATGGAAGAATGATACTTCACAAATTTCCTGTAGTAAGTGCAAAGCTCGAGAAATTCTCAGCCGACGGACAGTTTCGGGGATTCTCTATTCGTTAACTTCCTACACATTTCATGGATCTGTACACACAACGTTGGCGGAGATGACAGTCCGAAGTAGGTCACTTCCTGTCTAAGGAATTTACATTGGCAGAACTTAACTTCAGATTGGCTTCCTCAGTTTCTGAAACATCTCCATAATATTTTCTAAATAATCTTCAAAACTGTGCCCAACAATGATGATGAATCCAGGTATCAGTCAGTCTGTAGAGTCATTAGGTTATTTCGGAGCAGGAGTGATGAAACATGAGCAACGCCTTCGCCGTGAATCGAACGCCTCTCGAATACGCATTGAGCGTGCTGACCACTACACTAAGAAGGCATGCGAACAAGGTAGGAGAAATACCTTATAAGTCTTCGGAAGAAAGACCTCCAAACATGGTCTCTCTAAAGACGTTCGAAATTTTTCAGCGCATTACATAATTCAAAACGGCATCACCTTGAATTGCCAGTCCTTTCCATTAGTAAATGCCGTCTTTTGTCGGTCATCAGGGTGCATCGTTTCCTACCAATATTCACTGTTTGAATCAAGTATCCAAAACCACCTGCTTCCAGAAAGAGTGGCCAGAATGTCGTCAGTTCTAGGAAGAGGGTAGCTGTCTTTCTTCGTGATGTAGTTCATCTGGTAGTTCAATCGGTTCAATCGATGTCGTTCACTTTTCAAACGGTGTCGTTCAAGCAGTGACAGAGTCTGTGAAGCACTAGTGGTTTGTTTAAAGCAGGTCTGGAGTACATGATATAACTACTTCGCCTCTGAAACTGATTTTCGCCATATCAATTGTAATGGTAATTCTGTGGGGGTTGATTATTAAATTCAGTGTTCAAAACCTTGAACCCCATAAAACACTAGTAAGCGAATAATCGCTTAAGTATGTGAACAAACACGTAAGACTTACGAAGGGTTAACTACCCTTTATTGCTCAAAATAAATACAATCAACTCCTAACTTGGAGTGTACACAAAGCCTCCCCTTGGATTTGAACTTAAATAATTATGAAATTAAACTAACTAAGCTTAACTAAAGCTAACTGAAAGATATAGCCGAAGCTATCAGGATTTTAAGTAGTTGGCCCCTAAATATTAATTAAATCGGCGAAGTCAAGCAAGGGCCTAAAGTATGGCCGAGCGTAGTATCTAACAGAGACGTCGCCAAAAGGCAAACACGTGCTACTCAGGAAACCAGACTCTTTCTCTCGAAGTCGGTGAACATCGACTTAAATAGTACTCATACTCAATTGCATTCACTGCGCTTCTGAAATTACATTCTGGTAGAGAATTGTAAACTGAAAGTAGGAAGATGGAATAGGTGCATAATTTAAAATAACTGTTAATAGAATTAGGATAAATCTTACAACTCTTACTGGGGTGACGGTCCTGGATAGGCCGACGAATACTGAGGCTACTAGTACTCGTTTTAGGCCGTTACAATTCTTAGGATAGTCCATTATGGTGTACTGGAAATTTTTGTTTCCAGCTAAGGATCCAGGAGGTTAAAAACTCTGTTCTTGCTGGTACTGTGGTATTGTCTTGAGATATGATGTAACGGGCAGATTTAAATCCTTTACCTTTAATTCCGAACAGGGTTATGCCCTCACAGTCAGAATGCAGTTCGTTATACAGCCCAAATAAAAACGGTAATTTCTTAAAAAGTCTAATCCGAATATGCAAGTGTTTGTAATATCTGCATATATTTGCCGTGTGATGATAGTCTGCCTTTCCAAACGTGATGTTAACTTTTAACTCTCCATCGATGTCAATTTCATGACCGGACACTGTCTGAAGGATAAAGAAAGGTACCGTCCAGATGAGTTTGCTTTCCTGCCATTGAACAAGTTCTTCCCGGATGATGATCACATTGGCTTCTGTGTCGATGCTTATATTGTAAGGAATATTTTTATGTTACATGATGAAGAGTTCCTTACTGCCGTCACTCCTTGTGGAAATATGCAGCGCTTTAAAATGGAGCTTCTCAATATTTTTCAAACTCCGCTCCGCGAGATGGCCACTAATTTGTTTCCTGTCTCTTGGCTGGTAAGTGATTTTATTTTCCTTGCTTTGAGGTGTTTTGCAGTTCTTTTATACGTGGTCTTTACCATCGTAGTTCCAGCACTTTCAGTGCTGAGTTTGTTTCATGTCATACCTATTTCATCTCAAGGCATTGACATACCTGGTTAAATCCTCTAGACGAGTAAATGTTTGATGCACTGGCTCTTGAACGTGAGCAGCTCTGACTGGGTGGCGGTCTCTACGGATTGCTTGCTGGGATGATTCGAATTTCACTACGTTCACTAAAGCGCTTTTTAGATCCTTCACTTCCACCATTCGCAGGGCTTTCCGCATCTCAGATGCCGTCGATGAGTTACTGGAGGGACAGGATTTCCCTGTTTTCTGTTGAACAGTCCGAAAAGGCGAGATGAGACAGCCTTTCATTGTTCGTGGAGAGTTCCTGAAGTGTTTCCGTGGGCTTTTGTTGGCTGAAGACTGGTATAATCTTTTAAATGCTTTTAACCAAAGTGTAGTTCTAATGCGCCAGATAAAGCTTCGATGCCTAGCTTCTGGTTTTTAGGCAGAGCTCTGAGAGAAGCGGCGATGTGGCAGGTCTTCGCTTGAGTATCCCATCCACTTCCGCCCAACGTTATAATGTTGTACATGTGCCAGGAGGTTTTCCTACATACGTGAATAGCGTTACAGAGGGACGAGAAGATACGATTAGGAATTTAAAGGCGTCAGAATTGTGCCCAACTGTGGAAATGCATTTCTTCAAGCTGCCGACTATCTTGGCTACAGCAGCAGAAACTATGTCATCAGTTTTTGTTCGACAGTAGAAATTCTTTCTTCGATTTCTTGTTGGACAACAGAAACTCCTTTCTTCGATTTGTTGTTCGACAATAAAAGCACTTTCCTGAGTTTCTCCAACTTTACCTTCAAAGTGTGTCTATTCTGCCTTTCATAGTCTCAAATTTGCTTTTTATAATGGCAGTCATTTTTCTTTTCATTTCCTTTTGACCTACTTGCATCTTGGCCCGCTTTCAATTCTTTTGGCCAGCTTCTAAATTTTCTTGAAATGTTTTCTTCTCTTCTATAATGGACTTGACGGCCCCCTTCATCCTTCCTTGGAATGCAGAAAAGGCTGTCAGTTATTCTTCCATCGCTCTTGTCATCGGCATTCAATCTCCCTTCTGACACCAAAAATTGTTGCGTGAGTACGTGATCGTAATGTATTGAATGCACGCAGAACCAATAATAGATTGATAAAATTAATTTTACCAAAAGAAACACTTTTCAGTTCTGAAGCTTTCCACAAAAATATTCGTACAGCTCTTCTCAGTAAAACAGAGTACAATCAGTAGTTAAAATTGCTAAGAACTTTAAACACAGCGCAATGCAAGCACATTTAAAAGGCGAGGCTTTCCCAAGGATCTATCAGTACTCCGAACTCAACTGACATTGAACTTAAACTAAACTTTTTGTGCTACCTTATATGTGCTTACTTAAATATAATGTTCTTCGCACTTAAACCATAAAATTCAGTTCAACAGCAATATCGCAAAATAATTTTAAAATGAGCATATCTTTAGAATTTCCGATACACAGTTCCACGCGCTGTAGATAAAAAGTTTTTTTTTTTTTTTTTTGCCCCGTAGAGTGTTTTCATTGCTTGCTTTTAAATTGTCGAGTTTGCTAATCAAAAATTCGTTAAAGGTTTACAAAATATAAAATAGATAATAAAACAAATTCCAAATTTGGGCTTCCAGATGCATATTCGGATGGAAAGGTACATTATTCAAAATTGGATGGCTCTAGGTACCGTTGTTTTACCACAATGCGAGAAACATACATATATTTATGCAGATTCTTCATTGTTTAATTTCTTTAAATATAATACAGAGCGATAATGTTTGGTGGCAACAGTTTGAAAAGTGAATCGGACATTTATAGTGAATCAACGCAAAATGCCAAAACGAAAACGCCCTTCAGGGACAAAGCCCATTTGGACTAAAAACAATTTCATCTCCAGCGCGCGAGACTGTGTATCGGGAGTTCTAAAGATATGCTCATTTGAAAATTGTTTTGCGATATTGCCATTGAGCTGAATTTTATGGTTTAAGTGAGAAGAACATGATATTTAATAAATAAAAGTAACACAAAGAACGTTATAAAAAAGCTCCTTCGGACGTAATGTAAAATCTGAAAGCTTTCAGAATGTTTTTTGAAACTTTTTTTCTTATTAGTCCAATAGGGCTATTACTGTCAAAATGGGGTTTCGTGTCGAATCACTATAAATGTATCGTTTCATGTTTCATTCGAGTTTGTTGCCATTTGGAAAAATGTAAGATATTTATCTGTTGTGGATTAAAAAACTAAGCTATCTGAAAACAACAGATGCAATTTTTAAGAATACTCGTGTCTTACTTTTGAACCGGGTTGATTTAAATAATAAATTCGCATTTAATTCGTGAACTAACTAATTAAAAATATTCAATAATTTCATAGAATGACGTTATACATTTTTTATTATTTATTTCACATTTGTAAAACTAATTTTATGAACATTTCATTAACAAATTTGAGAATTTGAAAGTGAGCAGTGGCAACACTGCAAAGAATAAAACATTTTTATCTCCAGCGTGTAAGACTGTTTGTCGGAATTCCTAAAGATACGCTGTTTTTAAATATTTTGCGATTTTGCTATGGAATTTAATTGTATGCGGTCTGAGAGCAAAAAACGTGATATTAAGTAAATAAAGTTAATACACGAAACGGTAATAATAAAAAGACAAGAAAAGTTTCATAAGCATTTTACTAAAACTGAATATTGATATGGGGAACTGAGAAATGACCGATAAAGGAAAAATTAAAATAAGAAAAGTGCATGCCAATACTAAATAGTGCATCGGGAATTCTAAACATATGCTCCTACGCTCCTTTTAAAATTTTTGTGATTTTGCTGTCGAATGGTATATTTCATAAGTGCGAAGAAAACGAAGATTAATATTAAAGCTAGAAATATATATATATATAAAAAAAAGCATTAGTTGGAGTGAGCGCAACAACAGAGTAGAAGACTGCGAACTAAGCGAAAGGCGTAAAAAACCTTAACAAAACCTTCTAGGCGAGGATTAAAGTCTGAAACATTTAAGGTTTTGTAATATGTTTTCATCCTTTTCAGTCTCAATCATGAGCTGTCTATTAAACTATTCAATTTTAAAATCGGTTTTCAACCATGAATAATCATTCTTTTAATTGCGATAATTCTATTACGTCAAAACGTCGGGAAAAATTCAGCAATTTTCAAAAATACGCCATTCTGTCAAAAAAAAAATCAGAAGCTTCAATAAAATATTTAAATAAATTTCGGTACTATTCCTGTTGTTATCAGGACCGAATTCAGAAATGTATATATGTGTGTATGGATGGATGTATCTGCTTGTATATGTATGTATGTATGTGTGGCTATGCATGCACAGATAAATATACGCTCATACATACATACACACGTGCACACATGCATATCTTTCGGAATCCGGTCTCGATAAGAGAAAAGTACCGAAATTTAATCTGAAATATATTTTCCGCTCTGTCCCATGGTGGAAACTTTAAAATTATAAGAGTTTTAGTTTGCCCGTTAAACAAAGATACGTAAGAAAAATCCTTTCTACATTAAATTTTCAAAAATACAAGTCGAAATTTAATAAGGAAAAAAAAATCACTCGACCGGATTGTATTGCCATGCAGAACGAGTACGCATACAGTTCAGTATAAAAACCAATATTATAAGGTATTTTCTCCCTCCTTTCTGCATACCTCCGTGGTGTAACGGTAGCACACTTGGGGCGTATTATAAAGATCCAGGTTCGAGTCCCGGCGAGGGCACTGGACATTTTTCAGCTTTCTGATATCGAAAATAATCTGATGTATCTTACAGTGGCGCCCGAACAAAAAAAGTGGTAGGTGATGATTCTAGGATTTGGCGACTGGGTTCCTTAAGCCGCATTCTTCGTTTAAAAGAAGGTGTATATAAGGTATTTTCTCTCTCTTTTCTGCATGCCTTCGGTGTAACGGTTAACAAACTCGGCGTGTATTCCAGAGGTCCAGGTTCGAGCCCCGGAGAGGGCATTGCTCATTTTCCACTTCTCCAGTATAAAATAAAATGTGATGAGTCTACAACATGAAAGTCTCCGATTCAGAAAACGCAAAACAATAATAAAACAAAATAATATGGGAAAGTTAGTGAGGTTCTTGTTTTAACTTCTGCAGGTATGTCTTATGGATGGCTAAATTCTCGAAAAACAGATATTCAGAGACTTTTGAACTGAGAATCGAGCCTGAGATGTAAAACTCCTGTCCTTTAAGAATAACATTTCATTCTGAAAGCCAAGATATCTGAGTACTTCATGCAAATTTTTGCAAAGCAAAAATGTTCGGCGTACACCTATTTTTGCGTCCACGTTGGAGACCCCCCAAAATTCTGAATCTTCAATTAGTGAGAAAAGCGAAGTTTATTAAAATTTGGTTAGTTTTCTAGGTAACAAACTTGAAATGGATGTTTTCGTGGAGGTTTTTCTGATGATAACTGTATTTACTTATGTATGTGATGTGGAAAATTTGAAAATGCCCATGCTTCTATGGTTCTTTTACTGGGACTGAACCCAGTGAGCAACTATCCCTTACTTTAGCATCAGGGACAGGTGATTTTAATTATGGTATTAAAAATATTTTTATCACAGTGTATAGTCATTAGGTTTTTTTAAAGCAAGAGAGGTGGTAGGGAGCAATGCCCTCGCCGGGATTCGAACTTTTGAACGTGCCGAGTGTGCTTTCAGTTACACCACGAACGCATGAGGAAAAGAAGGAGAAAATACTTTATACACTCCCCCTTTTTCACAGGGCTACTGGGGATGAAAGGACCAATGACCAAATCTTGAAGGTGACAAATTATCATCCATCTCCTTTTTAGTTGGGACACCACTGTAGAGTTATTACACTTTTAAGAAGCAGGAAAGATGAAAAATGAGTAGAGCTCTCGCCGAGATCCGAATGCCCCACCTCTTGAACATGCGTCGCTTATGATTCCAATTACACCACGAAAGCATGCGGAAAGGAGTGAGAAAATAACTTATAATTATTTCTGTTTTGAATGAAAAACGGTTAACTGTAATATCTTTTAACTAAATAATGAGGAATCTGTATGTGTATATGTACATTCCTCAAAATGTAAAAACACGGTGGCAGCAAGACACCCAGAATTTGAATACACATTGCCGCCGACAGAACATGTGTATTTTGAAGTTCGAGTTTTTGAAGTAAGAATTTCTATGAATTTGTTTTTTCTCTTATTTGCCATTTTGTGCGGATTTAAGGAACCTTTTTATTAACAAAATTAGCCAATTTTAACAAACATTAAGTTGCCATCGATAAAAAGAAAGATATTACGCTTCAGATTTTATCCGAAAACTTAGATTTAAAAGATATATTTTTGCCACTCAGCAAAGTGTAAGATTATATATATTGCTTTTTAAATTTAATCAAGCAATTCAGCGATTTAAAAAAATGTGTTCCCGCTTCCCGAAATTAAATACTTTTATCTTCCCTATGCCAAAACGTTGCAAAGTCCAACATATTTAATTCTTCGAAATTTAATCTGTATATTATTTATTAGCAAACTAAGCGATTTAAAAACAATAAACTCTGTTCTTCGTCTATATTCTATGTTAATAAATAATGATGAATCACTATGTATGTATATTCCTCTCTAAAACCACCAAATTTGGAATATGCATAATTCTGCACTCGAACATATGCAAATCGAAGCCCGAATTTGGAATTAAAAAATAATTATTTCATTTTTTTGTGCTAATTTAATGACATTATGATTAACACTCTAAGTTTTAAATGCAATGTGTTGCCCCTTGGCAAAGCTTAAGGGGTTTGGCATCCATATTATATTAAAAAAACTGGCTATTTAAAAGAAATGTGTTGCCTCTGTTCGAAATAAAATATTCTTTGTCTTCCATGTGTCAGATTGTTGCCATTCAGCAAAGCAAAAGATATATTTGATTTTTTTTTTGCAAATTTGATTTATTTATTACTGATTATTAACAAACAAGGCGATTTAAAAGCAATAAATAGAGTTTTCATCGATGTTACTGATAATTACAAGTGGATCCGTGAAATTACACTAGTTGCACTCATTAAAGTTATGTATATATATCTATTCTATTCATCGAATTAAGTAAACACAAAATTTAATTAACCATAGCATTTCAGCATTACATGTTGCCACTATTGTAAAACATAATGATTGCTTTGTAATTAAATAAAATGCAAAACTCTTCGATAAACTTTTCGCAATGTTAAAAACTAATTTTTAGATGTTTTTTTAGTATAACCCTGGCACAAGTGTATCAAAGAATCAAAGCAAATATTATTTTTACGTTAGAGTATTTTCTTGCCAGTTGGCAATGAGGAAGAGACAAAACAAAGTGTACTCCTAGTGTCCTTTTGGAGGGACATTCTAGTAGTACAGGGGCGCAAGCTTAAATGAGGGCTGCTCCAAGGTCGGCTTCTCTTCCCTCCGGATCGGCGCAGAAGGATACTGCGCTGATCGTTTGGCTCACGCGCGTGTGAGAGACAGATTCTGAGAACGAGAGAAAGAGAAGTAAGCTTGCAAAAATGGCCGACTCTTCTAGAATCGTAAGCTGAGTCGTAGTTGAGTAAAAAATCAGAAATCCTCTAGCACAATGGCCCTGAAAAGGTGACGGTGTTACCTAGAAAGAAGAACAATTCACGAATTTTTCATTTCCGATGCAGTTCTGTGACTATTTTACATCAGGCGTTGTGGAGTAATTGTGGCGGCTTTTCTTATACGGAGCTGGAACAATATGGCTTCTACCGGTGCTAAGCCTAATGCAAGAGGCACAGAAAATCCCAGCCCCACCACAGAAGGTCCCCCAGAAGTGATGCAACAGGGGCATTTTTTCAGCAAAAAAACATTCCACAAACCCACTTACTGTCATCACTGTACGGATATGCTGTGGGGCTTAATAGGTCAAGGCCTCATATGTGAAGGTGAGCAATGTTCTTAATCACTTTTGGTGGGTTGTTTATGAATATGACCGGTAAAATACTTTGGTATTCTACCTATAAATATTTATTCAATGGAATTTTAAAATGCAGCGTTTTGCTCTTAGAATATTTATTGAGTGTTAAATTTATGTTAAATGCGGTTTACTTCAGAATGCATTTCAAATACATTCACAGTTTAAACTTTGATGAAACATTAAGTAAAAAAATCATAAATTACGCGTTAAATGTGGTACATCGTTTGCCAGGGTTAAGCTCTTCTGTTTAAGAACAATACTAGTTCTTGAATTTATGGACACGTAGTAGAACAGTGTATGGAATAACTACCTCATTCACTATCAGCTTTTAAGACAACAAAAATTCACCAACATTTTAGAAGTGCGTAGAACAAATATCGATGACGTTAACCGTTAGTTTCATTGCTGAGAATAAGAAAACGTTTGGAATATGTAGCGGAAATTGGAATCCAGCCAACGATGAGAAGAACTGTTGTTATTAAAGCGTTGATGAATCTTTATGTAAAACAAATAAACACATATTTTTCATTCTTCGTTCGAGAAATCGTAAAATGATTACACGCATTAATTAGTTAAAAAATGCAATAATCTACTTAATATACATGCGTACTAAGTGAACTGAAAATAAATAAATTTGAAAATTAATTTTGATCTTAAAAATATTAAAAAAATTATTGCGCATATATTAAATTAGCGCGAGGAGGTTATTTTAATTTTCTGTAATGGGTGATACTGAGAATTAATAGATTTCTTTTAGAAGACAGATATCTTTGATAAATTTCACAGGTTTGGAAGAACAAGCTGTACATGATTTTCTGAAAGCAGTCTAAGTTTTACTTCTTTTAGAGTTTTCGAAGAATAATATATAAAACTATAATAAAATGTTCCAAGTAAAATATTTTCTCCAGTTTAACCTTATATTTTGTAATTAAATGTTTTCATAATCTGGTTAAAGACATTTATTTAGAAAAGTAACAATAAAAAAAAGTCAAATTAAGTAAAAGTTTTTAAACAACTTGTTGATTGAAATGTTAATGCAAGCAACTGCATTTAGCAATATAAATTTTAGGATTAGAGTTTTAAATTGATTATTCCATAGTAATCAATACAATATAACATACTGTTCAAGTTCCTGTCTTACGAATGATAAGAATGGGTGATTTAAATATATTAAATTGAAAGCAAAAGAGCTATTTTACAAAGCAAATCTTCACTAACACTTTATAATATAATGAAACAATTAAAGTAACCACTATTTTACTCAGAATCATATTCAGATTGGAATTATATTCAGATTTTCAGACAAATCAGATTAGAAACAAATATTATTCTACGTATAAAATCCGATGTTTTTTTATGAAGTTCTACATTTTTCTTTCCGTGTGCGAAATTCATGATTTTTTAAACCCAAGGGCATTAGCTCAGAAGGGCTATTAATTTCAAAACGGCATTTTGCTTCGATTCACTTTTCAAACTATTGCCACCAAATATTATCGTCATGTATTATATTTAAAGAAAATATATAATGAAGAATCTGCATGAATGCATGAAGGTTTCTGGCATTATGAAGAAACAACGGTACCTAGAGCCATCCAAGTTTGAATAACGTAGTCCTCTAACCGAACATGGGCACCTGGAAGCTCGAATTGTGAATTTCGAATTTCTTTTATTATCTATTTAAAATTCTGTAAAACTTTAACGAATTTTTGATGAAAAAGCGAGCAATGGCAACACTGTACAGAAAAACAATATTTTTATCTCCAGAGCGCGAGACCGTGTATCGGAAATTCTAAAGATATGCTATTTTTAAATATTTTGTAATATTGCTGTTGAATTGAATTTTATGTGTTTTAAATGCAAAGAACATGATAACTAATCAATAGAGATAACACACAAAATGTTAAAAAAACGCCCTTTTGAGCATAATTTAAAATCTGAAAGATTTCAGACTTTTTTTTAATTTGTGCGAAAATGTAATTTACTAAGTTTACTTCTGTAAAATTTCAAGGTCAAGATTAACATATTGCAAACACTTCGATGCGATTATATCTCGAAACATATGGCCCTGAATACAATATCATCATATCAGAATTGATATACAATATGAATTTGACGATGAAATTATATTTCACTTTAGAATATATCGGTTAGTAATAGGAAATGGACAGTAGATTATTTATATATTTGGTACAGAGAAAAAAGTCAATATTTCTAGAAAAATATACAATACAAATAATGTAAATTAAATTAAAAAATTTTGAACTAGAGAAAAATAATAGTCCCAAAACTGCTACAACCAGACTTTTAAATAAACATTAACGGTATGTAAAAACTTCCAAAGATGAAAAATGTTCTTTGTTTTTAAGTAATTATATTGTAGATAATGAGCACAAAGCGAAAGTGCGCATTTTTAAAAAGCAATTATTAACTTTTCTAAATGTTTTTTTAATATTATTTCATATGAATATAGACTTTAGTTAAAAATATAAATATAAGATAGAGTCATAACCTTTCTTGCTCACTTTTTTATAATCCTGAAAGAACTCTCATGTCAAGTGTTTTTTTATCAAAATATCTACTGTATTTTTTATATATATTTTAAATATGACAGACTCTAAAAACATTACAGGAAAAACGAAAAAAATCTCAACTTTTTAAAATAAGATGTAAGGATTTAAAAAAAAATGACATAATTGCATAAACAGTATGTTTTTACAATTTTTTTTCATATGTAAAAACATACATTTTTACGTCAGCTTTGTTCCAGAACCTTCAGATTTTTGTATATACATTTATATGTAAAAAATATACATTTTATTCCAGAAGTCTAAGGTTTTCTCTCTTTTTCTGTAATTGTTTCAGAATCTGCTATATCTAAAAAACATGACAGACTTTAAAAAGTAAAAAATATACATATTTTCTTAAAATAAACTTGACGCGATACAGGGTCGTTCAGGTTTATATCTCTGTTTAATATATATATATTTATATAACAATAATAACTCATAATAATTTATAATAAGAATATTAAAATCATAATAAAATTCATCTTCTAAATTATCATAAGTTATTGGTTTTTTTCTAACTATTTTATTAAATACTAGAGGAAGAATCCGATGGCAGTTAAGTTAGATTGAGAGTAATGCATCTGTCGATGCGTGTCAGATTAAATAAAAGAACTCTATCAACAGAGAGTCTGATGCGGTATGGAAACCACACAAAAAATTTCGATAGAAAAATAAACTAATTCACTCTATTATATCAGCAACAATGGCACGCAGGTTTTAATGATTTTCGTCTTTCTAATCAAATGGTCATAAAAGCTCAAGTTCCATCCAATATTCCCTTACATTTAATTTTAGTCGATTAAACGTGGCAAAATATTGACCATAATTAATCAGAAATCAATAACGCGAACAAACAAAACAAACACACAAACAGATATTCTTCCTTTTACAGAGAGATTGTGTAAAATGTGCAAATTTTTGATTAACAAACTCGACGATTTGAATGCGAGCAGTGGCAACACATTTCGAAATAAAGCATTTTTATCTCCAATGTGCGAGACTGTTGCCACTTGGAAAAATGAGTGCGAAAATTAGTGTTTTCGGGGTTTTTAATTAATATCTCGGCTCATTAAAGTCATACGCAGTCGAAATGGCTTCCCACGAATTTTTGGAATCGGGAATAATGTATTTAAATTTTGGCAATGCTATTTTTGTTTCATTGTAAAACTTAGAATTTTTTTATTAACAAACTCTAGGATTTGAAAGAGAGCAGTGGCAATAACTTTCGAAATAAAGCATATTTTTATCTCCAGTTTGCAAGACTGTTGCCACTAGGAAAAATGAGGGCGAAAATTATCTTTTCTCTGAGTTTTTAATTAATATCTCTGATTTTAGTTATTTTTTTTTTTTTTGGAAAAAGTGGACGTCGACTTTTTCAAGGACCCAGAAAAGAATTGCAGAAGGTTTGGTGGCGATAGCTATAGCAGTGACTAAGTTATTAGCGAACAAACACATACGCTAACTTTCTTCTTTATATATATGGATTTTTATATCGTCAGAAGAGAGAACTTCAGCTTCGCTGTCAGAGATCGCTTTAGAGCTAGAAATACAATTTGAATCTTGTACATATTCAAGATCATTGAAAAAATTTGTATTAATTTATTAAGGCCAAAAGGTGAAACCTATAGTTTCAAAACTTACGCATATTTCTTTACATTTTAACTGTGCTATTGAATTTTACATCTATTGTGATTCATATTTGCTTAAAATGTGCTGGTTTATATTCTTTCATATTTTACTGATTTTCCTTGATAAATACATATGCATTAATAAGTGTTGAAATAGTGAAAACATTATTTTAATTACTTTATATAAAGACATGCATTATTTTGTTTCTAAATAACAGGAGAAGAACAAACATTTCGTAAAATATGTTTATGTTTAGTAAGGAAAGAGGCGTAAGTACACTTGGGTTGATTTCCCTGCTGCTACCTGCATACTGCAGAGTAACCAGATTGTAAGGGGAAAATTGAGACAGTATTCAAAAGTTATTACGGTGTTTATTTACTCTTTACATGAAGAAAATGTATAAATAAGCGAAGAAATAAGTATCGGATTATTACTAATTATTAAATGACTGTTAGTTATAATTTCGAATTAATTTTTTTTTCTAACAACTGTAGTTTTGGCAATAAAAATGTGTGTTTTATTTGGTTTTAACATTTCTCTCTGAAAGGAAATTTTAATGCTTCATTTAAAACTATTCAGTGTAAACTGCACATACACAAACAGTAAAAAAGGGAAGTTTTATATCTACCGTTTTACTGAACCGACAGCTCGGAAAATTAAATGCATTTTTCGGTTTTCTTCATTTTGAAAATTAAATATCTTTATCATTAATTTAGAAGTCAAACAACAAAAATCAGTGTTATATTTTCAAATTTTCACAGGACTAGTTTCGATGGTTTTTACCGAACCACCATAATCAGCTGCAAAAGCATAGATGAACGAGATAAGATATAATGATTAGATAAGATAAGATAAGAAAGCCTAAACAGGAGACAAGCTACTGGCGCCATCTGCTGATGAAACCAGAACTAAAACATAATTTCTTTGAAGGCTGAAGGCAAAGATGGATTGGAATTAGGGTCTTTAACTAGAACAGAAAGATGTTTTTGAATGTGAAATGCCTCTAGAAAATATGGTTAGTTCACCAATGGAAGATGTTTTTTGAATACTTTTGGCAGCAGAAAAGTTGAAAGTGTCATTTTCGGACCAACAATGTTGGGCAACAGAAGACTTTTGTGTTTCTTTTTTTCTAACATATGCCTCATGTTCCTTAACGCGAAATTTTAAGGCTCTCCTAATTTGGCCAATGTAAATTAAACCACACTGGCCAAGAATCCTGTAAATACACCAGGAATTTATATCCGAATGAATGAATGTCCTTGACTATGGAACTCGGATTTTCCATTGGTGAACTGTTAATGTAGTATTTTTGAAAATACGTTTTACACAGCATGTATCTTAACATAATTCTTTGAAACCAAAATTGTTGAGGCAAATTGTCGTCGTATAGGTAATGGAAAGAAGAAATGGCTGGAAATTTCTATTTTTTCTTTTTCCCCACTTTCTGTTTCCATTGGTTCTCTGTCATTATATCAGCAACAATGGCACGCAGCCATTGTTGCTTATTTACCACTGTTGTCATTGTTGCTGATATCAGCACTGTTGCCACTCGGTAAAATGAGGGCGATAATTCTGTGTACTTTTTAAATTTAATGTTTCTCTCTGATACTGGACGTTTATCGACAGAAGGCAACGAGAAGTTGGTTAATTTATTTATTAGGATAACAAATATTTGTATTAAGGCATATTGTTTATTTCATTCTCATTTTTTTATATGTAATACATTTTTATTGAATTTTTTTTTGATAAAGTTGTTCTGCAGACTAAAATTCTGTGCAGTTTTTAAATTTAATGTTTGGTTTTCCCTTTAGGCATTTTTTCTGGTACATTTAAAAGCCAGACGAAGGCTGGCCACGTAACGGCTATTATGTAAATATGTAAATGGAAAAATGTAAATTGAAATAATAAATATAAATAGTAAAACATAATTTAAAAGCATACATTTCTCTTCATACATTTCTCTTCAGCTTATCGTATTGGGATTTTATTTTTCATGACAGAAGTTGATTGGTTAAAATTCTCACCACATTTACAATTAATTCACTGCTTCGAGATTAGCAAAGACAGAAGCTATCTGGCAGGCAAAAATTGCAGTTTGGAAGAAATGTTGTCTCTTGGCTTTGGTTGACTTAAAAGATCATCCGTTATTTTTGGAACAGCTATTTGGATTATATATTCCCAAGAGACGTCTGCAAATACAGGGTGTTTGTAAAGTCCCGGACCCATTTTGATGTGTAATAACTCATTAAATAATGAAGATATAAACAAACTTATGGCATTTGTAGATGGAATAACTTATATATTTTCCTTTTCAGGTTTGAATATCTTTACTTTCGTAAATATCGTCGGCGCGTGTGGTTAATTTCAGATAATTTCATTTTCCAATCTAAATATCTGTTCTTTTCTAAATTTCGTCTGCTTTTTAATTGCATTTTTCTCTCTTTTGTTTTTGGCAACTATTGCGAAGTTAGGTTTACTTTTGATGTGTTTGTTCTAGTACCGCAACTAGATTTCCCAAAGGTTAATGTGCAGTATGGACTAACGAACGACCGAGTCATTGAGCCTTTCTTTTTTACAGAAAAGATGGTCTCATCAGTCGTATACTTAGACATGTTGGTAAACTTCGTATTTCAACAACTAGAAGAGCTTCAGCCACATGTCTTTCTGCAACAAGATGGTGCACCACTTCATTGGGGTACCATCGTTCGTAGCTCTTTGAATGACCGTTTTACAGGAAGATGGATTGGGCGAGGAGGTCCAATTCCTCGGCTTTTACTTTTGTAAATATCGTCTGCGCGTGTGGTTCATTTCAGATAATTTCATTTTACAGTCTAAACATCTGTGCTTTTCTGTTACGTTCTCCGACGAAGCATCCTTTCATCTTTCTGGCATTGGATGCCGACAGGCTTGCCGGTACTTGGCGTGAAATTGAATACCGAATGGACATTCTCCGTGCGACGAAGGGGGCACACGTGGAAGTTCATTGACAAGAATCATGAAACTTTTTGAGTCTATCTAACCATTTATGTTATTAATTTTAGTCTATCTTTATTATTTTATGAGTTATTAAACATCAAAATGGGTCCGGGACTTTATAAACACCCTGTATATTAAAAATCTTCTGCGAAGGTGTTTTAATTGCATTCAGCTATTAATATAGTTTCTAATAGAGAAATCAATTCCTAATCTGTGGTCGCACAAAAATACTTTCTTTGATTTTACCATGATCATATATATTCTAGAAATATGGTGTTCAAGTATTAGAATCCTTCTCAGTTTGTATTCAATGTTGCAACAGAGTTATTCACTTTGTATGCTTCCAGAAATTTTGGTTTAGCTTATTAGGGTTATCTACCTGAGGGATGCCTTCGTGGAGGACTTTCTAAGGGAAACTGGCTGGTATACACGTTACATATGGGGAAAACCATGAAAACGCCCATGCAGCTAGCCCTTTCGCCTGCAGTCGAACCCAAATCAGTTCACATAAGCTTTGTTGCGTACATTATACTATCCTCAACTCAGTGATATTTCAGCCGATGTTTTCGAGTGTAAGAATTTTCCTTATCTCTGTTCTATAAACAACAGATGAAACATCAGGGGAAGTTTAAAACGAATAATAATTATTTATAAATAGAACATAAACGTCCTATTTATAATTTTAGCACTTTTGTACAAGGATTTTCAGATTTTCATAGATTCCTTTCACACTGATAACATCAGCCAATGGTAGTGATGAGAATTTGTTTGCATTGTTAAGAAACACAGTTTACTTCGTGGTTACAGTTAATTGGAAACAGTTACCTGAAATATGAAAATAAAAACATTTTTCATGTTTAAACAAAAGTAATTTTAATTTTAGTAATGTGTAATTTAGTTATGTGCAATTTAATAATGTGTTTTAGCAATATCTAGTTTTTAAATTACATATTCTTAGGATACATTTACGTATTAGCAAAGGAATAGAAAAAAAAGACTGCTCAGAAATAAGGATGAAAACATTCGAATTCAAGCCATTAATCTTCGTTGTTAGTAATTATAATCGATGCAATAAACACTTGAAGTAGCATGCGACAAAACCAATATTATTTTATTGAACATACGATTTTTTAATTTTAGAAAGTGATATTTTTATTTTTCAGTCATATGCAGCTTAAAGTCTTAAAGTAAAACAAATAAGGGATTAATACAATATATTTAGAATGTTTGTTGCTGTAGCAGTAAAGATTGGTAAATGTATATAGCAACTTTCACAAACCGTTCAAACAAACTTTCTACTAATAACATAATTTTACTTTTCTTGTTGTAACAATAAAATAACTCGAATACGTGATATAAAATTATTCGCATCTAGTTATTAATAACTGCCGTAAAAGTCATGCTTTTTCGGTATTTAAAGCTACAATAAATAATATTGTCAACAAGAAAGGAAAAAATAAAAAAGTCAAATTTTCTCTTCAAGTGGAAAATTTGTTCCAAATACATATCCAAAGAAAAAACGGAATGCTTCCAATGTTACAAAGCTAAGATTCTTAATGTTAAAAGAAAATACGTGAAGTCAGAGGACAGTTGCAAACTCGTTAAAATGTTCAGTGCCAACTGTAAATAAAGTGATAAATGCTGATTTGGTTCTTACAAAGATGAAAAAGAACGTAATGTGCATCGCCTTTCTCCACGGCATAACAACGAAAGCAGAATTCTCAGCGGAATTCTTTATGAGAAACATTTATCAGGACAAAAGTGGAAAAATGTTGTCAATAATAGATGAATCTTGGGTGCATTTAAATGACTGCAATAAAAAGAGATCCATTTGCTATCATCAGATAGGAGAATCAAAATCTTAAATCCTGCTTTAAACAATGCAAAGAACGTTTTTTTTAAACGTTTTTTGTTTGTTTTTCATACAACAGGAAACTGAAAATGAACAGAATGGAGAAAATGTTCAGATCAACTTGTAAGGTTTTAGTTTAAACTAACAAAGTTTTATTTTAATTTGCCTTTCCTATCTGTTCTTATTTCAACCCGTTAGAATAATTGAAGTGGAGCCAAGTTTCTATTTAAGCGATAGGTAGGAACCTCTAAGTGTGAGAGAGCTTTTAGTCTCAGACCACTGCTGCTCTGTTCCACGTTCGCCTGACTAGCTAGTAATTAAATTCTACGCCGTAGCGCTGTTACGCTATTACTTATTGAAGTAAATCTAAGCCCGTTAGTATTAGTTAAATCTTGCTACGCACCCTTTAGCATAGAGGCCAACCTCGCGTTTATAGCTCTGTGAGCAACGACTACTTAATTTCTAATTAGCTTTAGTTTAAATATTTGATTGTTCAGTTTAGAGCCAAGTGCGGTCATTACTTTCTGTATCCCTCCCGAGTTGGGAAGTGGCTGTATATAATTGTGGTTTAATAAAAGAGGATTTTAAATCCTTCTTAATTGCAATTTTTCCACCACTTAATCACAGTTTTCTACCGCCGAACATAGCTGCATTCAGCTCCCTGTTCAAGATCAGGACTTAAAGTTTGCACGAATATGTTTGCCAAGAATATGCACCGAACACTCAGTCCTGACAGTGTAAGCACATTCAACTGGATTATAAACTAACTTAGTTATTAACTGGTCATGGGAATTTTATAAATTGCTTACTTTGCTTTAATGTCGTGACCGCTGAACTTTGTATTTGCTGTGATGCTATAGAAGATGTAGAGCATATCTTATAGCCCTGAAAGGCTATATGCGAGTGCCAAAACTCTATTCAGGGCGAGTTTAGGGCATCTATATGTTTACTGGCCTCCTGTTTTCTCTGAACTTGTAAGGAGTTCTGAAACCTTTGCTGCTCAACTTTCTTTGTTGTTTATTCTTTTAGTATTTTTATTTTTATATATTATTGATCTTATGCATTTTACCATAGCAGCCATATTTGTTTACATTTGAAACGTAGCAGAATAGTAGATTAATTCTTTTTGCACCATCAGTATCTATGTATTTTTGCCTTGTCACGAAATGAGAACTGAATTAATTGAATCTGAAATATATGTAATAAAATTCGAGAAAATAAGCGTTTCGTATTAGGAGCAAATATTATCCCTAGTTTGTCTCGGACATAGGAGAATGTTCACGAGTAGCGTATGCGTATTAGTAAGCGGCACTGAATCGTCTGTGAAAAACTTATTCTTTCTTATTTGTTTAATTTCTTTTATACATCGTTTAAGATTTCTTATAGTATTTGAATAGAACATGGGACAACGATTAGATAATTCTTCAAATGATGTAATTTTTGTGCATTCTGAGTTATAAAATGCATGAGATGTAACGCTGTTAAGTGAATCTAGCGCCAGGGTGTCGCTATGGTAGACAAATATAGTGAATTTTAAAGAGTACATTTATTCTGTTGTGGTTTATGCGTTTCGAAGAAGCCGATTTAATTGAGTTCAATAAATTAAAATGAAATGCATGAAAAAGTACGTATAATTTAATATTCCATATAAGGAAGTCATGTGGTTTACGCTTCAGCTTTTTTTCTACAGCAGTTCCTACAAAAGATTTTGAGTATTCAACAGTCTTTTGAGTACTTTTGAGAATTAAAATTTTCATTATGAAACCAAAAAAGAGTTTTTTAGAGATTAAAAATAATTAATGAAATTTTCATTTTTTCGAATATTGTTATTGTTTAAATTTGGCCTAAATTTTGAATCTCCTATGACATGGGGAGGCTGGATAAAGCTTTTCGGAACGGTTATAATTTTTCCCCTAATAAAAATTTTGAACATCGCTTTAATTTAAAAAATTATTAAAATAAAATATTTTTCTTTTAAATTATACTTTAGTTAAAATTAGAAAACAAATTCTCTTATCTGGTGTATATGCTACCGCTAAAGAGCGAAAGTTGTTAATGTACACATTACCTTGCTAATCTGCCGATTAACTGATTTTTTCCGTTAAAGTGCGGAATCAACAGTTTTCCGCATTTTACTTATGTAATATGCACATTAACGGCTTCCGTTGTAAGGTTTTAGTTTAAACTAAAAAAGTTTTATTTTAATTTGCCTTTTTCTATCCGTTCTTATTTCAACTTCCCGTTAGAATAAGCGCGCGTTTCAGCTTTATGCCAATTTGAAGTGGAACCAAGTTGCTATTTAAAGAGAGGTAGCAACCTTTCAGTGTGAGAGAGCTTTTAGTCTCAGACCACTGCTACTCTATTTGACGTTCGCCTGACCGGCTAGTATTTAAATTCTAAACCGTAGCGCTGTTACGCTATTACTTATTGAAGTAATTCTAAGTGCGTTAGTATTAATTAAATCTTGCTCCGTACCATTTAGCATAGAGGCCAACCTCGCGTTCATAGCTCTGTGAGCAACGGTTACTTAATTTCTGTTTAAATTTAATTCAAATTGTTTGATTCTTCAGTTTAAGCCCCAAGTGCGGTCGTGATTTTCTGTATCCCTCCCGAGTTGGAAAGTGGCTGTATATAATTGTGGTTTAATAAAAGAGGATTTTAAATCCTTCTGAAGGGCAGTTCTTCTACCACTTAACCACAGTTTTCTACCACAGAACATAGCTGCATTCAGCTCCCTGTTCAAGATCAGGACTTAACGTTTCACGAAGATGTTCGCCAAGAATATGCATCGAACATTCAGTCCTGACACCATATCGCTAAAATTCAGAAGTTCATTTCTTTCGTTTCCTTTCCCTCACCCTCTACGTTGCCCATTACCTACTAGGCACTAGCTGATCTGCTCGTTGTCTACTAGGCGCTCGCTAAACTGAAAATAAAATATTCGCTGGTAAAACAGCAGCGTTTCTGTACGCTTAACTTAACATATTTCTATTTATTTATTTTTGTATGCCTACAAAATCAAGTTAATACGATCAAATAATCAACAAATTAGTGGACAGAATCAATCATCAGTCCATTAAAAAATTATAATACAAAGAATAAAACTGTTTAAAATACTAAGGAAATGAATATGTGAAACATGTGATAAAATTATGCTCACTTATTAGTGCAATCTATAGATTGGTGACGATTTGAATTACATAGCAATTGGGCTTTGTGACAGATAACAGGTGACGGAGGACGCCTGGTGTCTAACATAAGTAAGCATGCATATGTCCCCGATCCTCCCCTATCCAGAAGCGACAACTTCCTGGAGCCCAAAGAAGCTGCACCGAGAGTTCGTTATGATTTAAAACATGGAGGTTACAGTGCTCTACAGGGGCGGTTTCAGCTTTACATAGGTGACAGAATTACATAATCCTGTGATTGTACATAAATAGATATAAACAAAAGCAAAAAAAAGGAGAGAAACACAGAGAGAGAAGGAAAAGAAGGGCGTTGAGAAAGGGAAGAGAAAATAGAAGTACACCTATTTGTGGCACATTTAGATTTGCAGTAACATTTTCTGAAACCCTGTAAGGTTTTAGTTAAAATAACAAAGTTTTATTTAAATTTAAATCTTTCTATCTCTTCTCATGTTTCAACTTCCCGTTAGAAGAAGCGCGCGTTTTCAGCTTTATGCTAATTTGAAGTGGAGCCAAGTACTATTTAAACAAGAGGTAGAAACCTCTCAGTGTGAGAGCTTTTAGTCTCAGATCGCGGTCATTCTATTCGACGTTCGCCTGACCAGCTAGCAGTTAAATTCTAAGCCATAGTGCTTGCTACGTGATTGCTTATTGAAATAAATCCAAGTGCGCTAAGTATCTTGCTAGTAAATTTTGCTACGCACAATTTAGTTAGAGGCCAACTCCGCGTATAGCTCTCTGAGCAAAAATTAATTTAATTTCTATTTAGCTTTAGTTTTAAATTTACCTGATTGTTCATTTTAGACCCGAGCGTGGTCTTTTACTTTCTGTATCCGTCCCGAGTTGGGAAGTGGTTGTAAATAATATTGATTTAATAAAAGAGGCTTTTAAATCCCTTTCAAGTGCAGTTATTCTACCACTTAATCACAGTATCTACATCCAGAACATAGCTGCATTCAGCTCCCTGTTCCAGATCAGGACTTTAAGGAGTTTCACAAAGATGTTTGCCAAGATTATGCACAGAACACTCAGTCCTGACAACCCTACCCAATTAACAATTTAAAAGTATAAGTGGTGGCTGTTTAAAACTTACAGAAACGTTGCTGTTGTTCCAGAACAAAGCTTATCTTCATTTTAACGAGTGCCTAGAAGGCAATGTTCTGATTATATAAGTAACTTACAGATTACCTAGGTAACTTGAGAAATGGAACAGTTTTTCGCCCTTTAAAGGAACCCCCTAGTTAATCTGCAGATTAGCTATATAATATGCAGAATAACTGAGTTCCGCAATTAAGAGGTAATATATATATATAATAATAAAAAAAAGAAATGACCAGCTGGAAATTTATCGTCGTAGAAGTGTTGATCTATAACGAATAGGAAATTAGAGGCGAAAGCAGATTAAATCTTCATTTTTTATTTCAGCTTGTTGTGGCCACAATCAACTTGGCACATGAAATGTGCCTATTCCAAAATAGCTCACATTTTAGATTAATTTTCAGTAAGAAAGAAGAAAGCAGCAGACAGCAGTCCAACTAGATTGAAGCGTAAAGAGCAAGTGCGTTACGTTCAGGGTGAAATCCCAATTCAGACTGAGTTAGTTTTGGTTTACAATGCATTTTGATTGGATAGTTAATACTTCTGTAAAATTATTATTGGTTACTTGACTTTTAGTTCCATTTACATCATCAGAATTATGTAAGTGCCATATGGCATGGATCAATCTAGAAATGACGCAGTGCGTAGAGAGGTTATTATTTTTAGAATTGAGAAGGGAAATTTACGTTGTTAATTTAATCTTAGACATATTCTTT
>KK115204.1:44777-58520 GCA_000611955.2 Stegodyphus mimosarum | reverse complement strand
ACTTAGATAACTGAGGAGCGCGAAAACGCACGTCCTACCACGTCGGCTCCGGTCAGGGGATCCTCCTTTTGTAATAAACAAATACATCCATTCTTCTATTGGTGAGCATAGAAATATAAAGCGCCTCCGCTCTGAAGACTTGCTTATTGATACAATTTCGGCCACCCAGTCTGCATCTTTACTTCAAGTAACCAAACTTGGCCAAACAAATGTCACTGTAACATCACATAAGACATTGAATGTTTGTCGCGGTGTAATCTCGGAAGTCGATCTTCTGTTTGTTCCTGAAGAAGAGATCGCATCCGAGCTATCTGACCAAAACGTCTGTGGTGCTAAGCGGATCAAGATGCGTAAGGAAAGACAGTTGATCGACACGAAACACGTGATCCTGACCTTCAACTCGCCTGATCTGCCTAAGAACATTAAGGCCGGATACCTAAATTTTCCAGTAAGACCATATATTCCAAACCCCATGCGATGCTTCCAATGCCAGCGCTTCGGCCATTCTAAGATGTCTTGTCGTGGTAGCATCACATGCGCCCGATGCTCACAGATTGGTCACGATTGTGAGAACTGCACTGCCACGCCCTTATGTGTAAATTGCAAGGGTGAACACCCAGCATTTCCTCGCCTCTGCCCGGAATGGAAATCTGAAAAAGAAGTGCAGACTACAAAAGTTACAAGGAACATCCCATATGCTGAAGCCAGAAGATTAGTTCAAAGCACATAGGTTCGACCAAATACATCTTACGCCAGTGCTTTTAAATCATCTCGTACAGTTGCCACCCAAACTTCAGTTGGTATACAGACTCTACCAAATAAAACCCAACCGATTATTAACAGCAATAAAAAAGAAAATCCAACACATATAGTACAAAGAAAAGAAACAGTAATTGAAAGCAAACCCAAAAATCTCACTCAGAAAAAAGTTAATGAAAATAGAAGCCCCAGCAATAGCTCTCTTGATGGGATTATTTCTGAATCCGTTGATTCAGATAATATGGATATAGAAGAGGGTCTAGAAGTTCCCAATCATCTCCCACGAAAAACTAAAAAGCAGCACAGAAACAACAAACATGAATCATAATAGCCACCCTCGTCTCATGGAACTGTCACGGTTTCCTTCGAAATTTGCTCGACATCAAATCCATAATCAATGCTTATGATCCTGTGTGCTTAGCAATACAAGAAACAAATCTGAAACCAGAACAACAAGCAGAACTTCGGAGGTTCACTTTCCTCAGAAAAGAAAATTTTGCAGATGAACGTGCCAGTGGGGGTGTAGGCCTCCTCACCTCACTAGACTATCCCTCAAATGCGCTTTCTTTGACGACATCCCTCCAAGTTGTTGGTATCCAAGCAAATTTTCACATTGTTGTTTCAGTCCTTTCTCTGTATTCTCTGTAGTGATCAGCAGGATTTAAATGATCCTATAAAGCAGCCGCCTGTGCCATTTATTATATTAGGGGATTTTAATGGCCATAGTCCGCTCTGGGGAAGTAAAGATACAAACTCCCGAGGAAGACAAATTGAGCAGATGATCCAAGATCATAGCCTTTGTCTCCTGAATAATGGGCAGAGTACATACTTCCATGAACCTTCAAAGACATTCCACGCTCTCGACCTTGCCATCTGTTCACCATCCCTGTTGCCATTTTGCACTTTTACTGTTGGAAATGACCTTTACAATAGCGATCATTACCCCATTTTTGTATCTCTTGCACGAAGAGGAGCAAACCCCATTTCCAGAGCCCCACGTTTCATACTTAATAGGGCAGACTGGGAACTCTTCCACTGCAGAGCTGACGGGGAACATGGTAGAAGATATGCATATCGATGACGCAGTTGAAGCAGTTACTAATACTGTTATACAGGCAGCTATGCTCTCCATTCCTAGAACGTCAGGAAAATGCTGAAGTATTCAAAACCATGGTGGAATCGTGACTTTCAAAAACAGAGAAAAGCTTGGGGAATCTTTCGCAGATACCCTACTTTGCGAAACTATTTAACATTCAAAAGAGCCAAAGCAAATGCGAGAAAAGTAAGACGGCAGAGCCAGAGGGATTCCTGGATTTCATATGTGTCAAGAATAACATCCTCTACACCAAGTAAAGGAGTTTAGGAGAGAGTTAAAAAAGCATGTGGAATATATAAAGACCACTCACTTTCCTTTTTGGAAAAAGATGGCCGAGTGATTAGCCCCATAGAAGAAATTGCAAATACTATTGGTGAGACATTTTCTGCCGTTTCTTCGAGCAGAAATTATCCTCCCGCATTTCTTTCTATTAAGCAGCGCTCCGAAAAAAATTCCATTGCTTTCAATCCCTCCAACTCTGAGCCCTACAATAGGGATTTTACTGTGATTCAGTTAAAGAGAGCTTTGTTCCGGACACACAAATCTTGTCCGAGTCTTGACGGCGTGAGCTAAGATATGCTGAAGCATCTATCCTCTAAGTCACTGAATGCCCTTCTAACTCTTTACAATAGGGTGTGGAAGGTTTCTTGGAAAAGAATCATATCATATCGCCTTATCAGAGCGGTTTCCGAAAAGGAAGAACGACCATCGATAACATGCTCCTTTTGGAAAGATCCATTCGCAAAGCCTTTGTCAGAAGAAACCATCTTGTCTCTGTCTTTTTCGACATTGAGAAAGCATATAAGGCATGGAAATATGGTATACTTCGTGATCTTCACGACTGTGGCTTGCGTGGCGACCTTGTGGCAACCTACCATTTTTCATTCAGAATTTTTTGAGTGCTAGGACCTTCCAAGTTAGGATCGGCTCTGTTTTATCAGAAATCTTTGAACAAGAAGAGGGTGTGCCTCAAGGCTCTGTTCTTAGTGTCGCTTTATTTAGTCTGAGAATTAACTCTGTATTAAAAGAACTTCCTCCAACTATTTTAGGATCTTTGTATGTTGACGACCTCCAGATTAGTTGTTGAGGGGCAGATATGAGACATATAGAGAGGCAACTGCAGGTCGCATTGAATAAGATCCACGAATGGTCAGTCAACCAAGGATTTACGTTTCCTGAACAGAAGACTGTCTGCGTGCATTTTTGTAGAAAGAAAGGTCTCCATCCTGAGCCTGAATTACACCTTAATGATTCTATCATTCCAGTTGCACCTGAAGCAAAATTTTTAGGAGTGATATTCGATCAGAAACTGACTTTCCTTTCTCATGTTTCACAGCTGAGAAAGAAGTGTATAAAAGTACTAAAAGTCCTGTCGAATACCTCCTGTGGTGCTGATCGATGCTCCATGGTTCGCATCTATAGAGCACTTGTCCGCTCTACACTGGACTACGGCTCAGTTATCTACGGATCAGCTCAGTCTTCTGTGTTGCTAAAACTAGATCCTGTGCATCATCAAGCTCTGAGGATTTGTTCTGGAGCTTCCAGGACATCTCCTGTTCAGAGTCTTTACGTTGATTGCCAGGAACCATCACTTCGTTTGAGGCGTGAGCAGTTGTCTCTCTTGCATTATTTTAGCATTTTATCACAACCTGACAATCCTAATAGGCTAGCTTTGACTGATAACAGCTGTGACATTTTATTTGATGCACGGCCATCCTTTGTGTCTCCGTTTTCTTTGAGAGTTCGCTCTCTGATCGAGGAACTCTCCCTGTCTGATATATCCCCCCAAGCCATGCAATACTTTGAAATTCCTCCTTGGGAACAGGCAGGAATCCAGATTCTTGAAATTTTTTCCCATCAGATGAAAAAAAGAACTCTAACAATGTCATGTATACCCAACTTTTTGCTGATCACAGGTATAAATATCAAGAATATGTTCCAATATACAGAGATGGTTCGAAGTCAACTTGTGATGTCGGGACGGCATTTGTAATTGGTGACCATGTAGAAGGCAGAAGTTTGCACCACGCTTCCTCAGTCTTAACAGCTGAACTTACTGCAATATATCATTCACTTTTGTACGTATCAAAGCGACGTCAGAAAAAGTTTATAATTTATTCAGATTCCTACAGTGCGCTAAAAGTTTTAGAAGCTTTTTCGATCACCCATAATCCGGTAATTTTTGATATCCTGAAACTGAACTTGAAATTAAAAAGGCTCGGATTTGAAATTCTCTATTGCTGGGTTCGAGGGCATACATGTGTAAAAGGTAATGAGCGGGCAGATGTCGTCGCAAAATCAGCTGTTGAAATATCCAGTCGCCTGATCTCTATCACAAACATTAATAGTTTTATCCAGCAAAAGATATTGGAAAAATGGCAGCAGTTTTGGGATGTTCAGTCTTTTAATAAATTAAAGAGCGTGAAACCTAGAATCGAACTTTGGAATTTTACTGGAAGACGTAAGGAGGAAGTTCTTTTGACTAGACTTAGAATCGGTCACACCAGAATGACACATAACTATCTTTTATGTGCTGATAATGAGCCTCTGTGCTCAAAATGTGGTGTATGTTTGACAGTCCGTCACCTTTTAATTGAATGTCCATCTTTTAATAGTAATCGTCAGAAACATTTTAACAGCTGTGACTTACCTCTCGACCATTTAATTGGAAGAGAGGTCAATCGTAATATATTTTACTATTTAAAGGATATTGGTGTTTATCATCTCGTCTGAACTGATTTTAATTTTGTATATTAGTTTCAAGACTTGTGGTTTTAGCTTAGTTTCAAGACTTGTGGTTTTAGCTTAGTTTCAAGACTTGTGGTTTTAGCTGATTTTATATGACCTCATCCACTGGATTTTGTACATTCTTTTATCTACTTGCTTAATTCTTACCTGTTTTAATTTCATTGTCTATATCACTTATATCTCATCACCTTGTGTTTGGCGCAGTATAACCATTTCTGGTTTTTGCGCCAAAAATTTCAGCCACCACCACCATTCCTTTATCTACTTGTTTAATTCATATCTATTTTAATTTTCACTGTCTTTTGTATAACTTTATATCTCATCACCTTGTGTTTGGCGCGTTATCATCATTTTTGGCAAGAATCCTTGGTTTGCAACCATTTCTGGATGTCTTTTGTTTTTACGGGACCCCGATAGATCTGAGCCAGAGCTGCGTTCATTGCAACAGCTGTTATGATCTAATCGTACACTGATATTCATTTATATATGTTTAACTTGAAGAGAAAAAAAATACCAGAGTTTCGCCTATATAAAAAATTCTAGAAATAAGTCAAAGACAGGAAAGGAATGAATTCTACTTAACACCCCCAATGTTGAACAAGTAATGATATATATGTTTAAGAACAACCACATTTATACTCCTTAAAGTCAATTGAGTCGTATTAAAAATTTATGTGAATGATAATCACAGATTAATTCTTTTAAATATTGTCTGAATCAAAGAATGAGGCCATTGTAAAATGAAAATAACTTTTATTGAATATTATAATTAATTTACAGATATTCATAGTATTCAATACCTAAGACGCCATTCTAAGTACAAAATGTGTTTCTTACTTCGTCGAGTACATAGTTTAAACACACAGATTTTAAAAAGTCCTTGGTAATGTAGTGAGCAGGTTTCAATAACATTAAATACGATACCACTGACTGTTTAAATCAATCGGAGTAGGAAGCTGAGTGGTAAATTGTGATATTTTGTTGTCTGGAAAAAAGCGCATGGAGCTGTCGCTGATCAGTGTGATAAAGAAAGACATGATTCGTTCGAATGACAGATAAGCAGAATGTACGGGCCTTTTATATCCTTCTCACATCCTCCACCCAAGCATTGAAGCTTTCAGGGTACCCCTGAAATTTCACAAAATATTCCACTTTCCCGCGACATGTCCTCTTTTTTAAAACTTTTGAATCTTTTGAAGTTCTTGTTTGTAAAAAGTTCCTTGTATAACGTCTCCTGCTAGATCTTTCATTTTATAGACAACAGGAATCCGTCGAATAATTTTATAGACTGTAAAAATTTCTCGTGTCCAATTTTGTTCGTATCCTTTTTCAAAGACCATTTTTTCTCGGCTGATGCGTACCTTATCTCCAATCTTTAAATCTGAAGAAACAGGGTTTTCTACTGGTTGCTGACCATACAGCGTTTTCCAAATTTTTTCTTGATTTTGTAATATAACGGATACAGGTTCTGACTTAATACTACGATGCGATGTATGGTTACAACTGGATATCAATTTATCTATAACATCAATGTACTTTCGTGTATTCATTTCGGTAAAGTATTTCCAAATTTTGTTTTTAGAGTTCGATTAAATCGTTCTACGACAGAAGCTTTGGTGGCATTATGTGTCGTGAAAAAGTGAACGTTTCTCTTTTTCAAAAAATTTTGAACTTGTTTATTGGTAAACTCTTTACCTGCATCTGTTTGTAATGATTCGGGTGTACGTTCCGAAAATATCTTTTCGAAAGCAGATTGGATGGACGCAGATGTTTTATCTTTGAGAGGAATAGCCCAAGCGTATTTGGAAAGGATATCTATACAGGTCAGCAAATATTTCTATCCGTCATTAAAAGAAGCCAGGGATTGCATATCCACTAAATCAGATTGAAATTGCTCGTTTAAGCCTCCTACGATGACTCTGTTCCTGGGAAACTTGTGCCTCAAAGACTTGAGCAAAGTATAAGAATCCTTGGTTTGCAACCATTTCTGGATGTTTTTTGTTTTTACGCGACCTTTTAAAGCACGATGCAAAGCAGCAACAGCCCCGAAACTTGCGGGGACCTGAGGATCCCGATAGGTCTGAGCCAGAGCGAGTTCATTGCAACAGCTGTTATGATCTAATCGTACACTGATATTCATTTATATATGTTTAACTAGAACAGAAAAAAATACCAGAGTTTCGCCTATATAAAAAATTCTAGAAATAAGTCAAAAACAGGAAAGAAATGAATGCTACTTAACACCCCCAATATTGAACAAGTAATGATATATATGTTTAAGAACAACCATATTTATACTCCTTAAAATCGATTGAGTCGTATTAAAAATTTATGTGAGTGATAATTACAGATTAATTCTTTTAAATAATGTCTGAATCAAAGAATGAGGCCATTGTAAAATGAAAATAACTTTTATTGAATATCATAATTAATTTACAGATATTCATAATATTCAATACCTAAGACACCATTCTAAGTACAAAATGTGTTTCTTACTTCGTCGAGTACATAGTTTAAACACACAGATTTTAAAAAGTCCTTGGTAATGTAGTGAGCAGGTTTCAGTAACATTAAATACGATTCTTCACCCCAAATATTTCCGTAAAATTGTCTGGCGAAGTCAACAGCATTGAATCTCAGAGCAATAGCATTCACAGTTTCTGTTTTATGCACAAGTTCTTCACAGTCTATGCGCTTGGGATATTTTAGTTCTTCTTGTTGGTTAAGAAGCTCTTCAAGTGACGTCTTTAGAATGGTTTGAAGTCGCGCTCTTCCCATAGAAATGTCGAAGGATTGGGGTAGATTTTCCTCCTTAACAGGTTCGTCGGATATGCTTTTGTAAGCTTCACAAAAGTTCATGTTTTGATAAACGAGGTTGGTGACAATATCGCTGATACGGCTAAAGTTGATCATCAGTTCTTCCCACTGCGTAGTTGTAATGCTGAGGCTACTTTTTTCATCTGCTTGAGCAGAAAGTTGTTTCAGAGTGAAGTGGGAATCTTTATACGTGACCACAAAGTTCTTGGGAAATTCCAGATTCAGTGTCAGCAGATCTGGTTCCTCCACTGTGATGTTGGTTGCGAGAACATTCAAACACCATGGCTCAAAGTTTACTCCTCGTCTTGTCGGATAGTAAGCTTTACCATATTTGGCATAGTCTCGGATGTGCACAGTCACTTTTCCGTTGTAAATGCTGGGTCCCACAAAGACATTGTTTCCCATGTGAATGAGCTCCTCTGGTATAGCCTCTTCAGTAAAGAGTCCTTTGCGCTGAAAGAAAAAATAAATCAGTTAGTATAGAATACATTAAAAATGGGGTCACATACAATATAAACTTTAACATATAAACTTTTCGCAAATACATACTTTTTTTATCGAAATGGGTTGTTTCTTCTTCTGCTTTTCTTTTGGCACAAGAGCTAACTGATTCTCTTAGAACATCTTGGGTGCGGTCTTCATGGCTCAACACTTTATCATTCAAAGACATAGATTCTTTCTCAAATAGGTTTTCCATCCGAAAAAAAGTAAAGGCAGATTAAGCACACATTCCAACGATTTAAAAAGATTAAAAATCTAAAAAACAGTATATTTTCAAAAAGTTACTTACTTCATTTTGGTTTCGTAGCTGATTTATTCAAAACAGCGAAGAATGATAGACGGTGGTCGAAGCAAAAGCAGGTACATTCAGGGCGACAGCCAGGAAAGAATTGCGGAACGTTTCTCAGGCTAGCCCTATATCAGGTAGGAACTCTTTATTTCATCTGAACGGTGATTGGTTAAGAAGCGGTGAGGTCATATTTCAAAGAATCTGATTGGTCGACAGAAAAGTATCCATACACCTGAGCGGAGGTATACAAAGGTGTGATAAGGCAGACGCCATTTTGTAAGACAACATGCCCCAACAAGAAGTGGATGTCATTCCAAACACGTGGTTCAAGAGCTCGTTGCCACAAACTTAAAAAATAGTGTCGTTGCCACAAAAAATAAAATATTTGAAAAAATCTTTGCCACAGAATAAAAACGAAACTTTGATGATGTCATTCCATCACGTGATACAAGATGGCGCTGGTATCGTCACTTCCGGAGAAATCCAAGACTGCTGAGGCCACGCCCCTTTTCTGTTACGTCACTTCCGCCGCGCGGTTACCCCCGCTTACTACTAGCGACAAATCCGATTGCACTCATTACAAAGTCTTTTCTGAATAGTACTGTCACATTTCTTACTAAAACAAACGTTACAATACCATACGCACTTATGTCTTTGAACGTGATCTTACGCTTTATCGCATATCTCACAGTAGAATTTTCTACCGTGGAATGCCTTCATTGAGGTTATTAAATCAAAATGTCCGTCATGCAAATACAAAAATATTTTTGCAGAACGCAGTGGCCCTCGATAGATAACCTAAAAAAAAATAAATAAAAAAAATAGTGTAGGTAAGATACATCAGATTTCGTTAAAATATCGAGACTTAATTAATGAAAATTAATGGCAGATTAATTAACGTAAACGAACTTACCTTCTTAAATTCATCTGCAGAAACCACATGTACTTGTATGTCAAGATAGTCTTCAAATTTTCTAATTTCTTCGAAACCACATGGTCCCAAATTTACTCCACACTCAGCATGGAGTTTCAGTTCCATATTTCGTTTTAAGGCTCTTCGGCCATCTCGAATCGATTTAAATTGGGGATGATTTTCTAATTTTGCTTTACCGACCACAATTGTTCTCGCGCAACGCAAGTTCTCCTCTGTTGAAGGAATAGTTATTATCCTAATTTTCTTTAATCCATCAGTGTTAACATTACCCAGCTTATGATGGGCACTACCTATAGGATTTCTTATCGTAATTACATCAAATTTTAAAGATGGATCATCTATAGGTATGTTGTCTTTACTCTGAAAAGTTAGTATGCAAATAATTAATTAATTCTTAATCTAAAAAATAATAATTTCTTAGAGTCTTCAGTGCAAAAATAAAGCAATATTAGCATTTACTAAAGTAATTAATTTATTAAAGAATATACTTATTTAACTAAGGTACATTTTTACGTGTAGCACTTTCATTATGGAGGATAAAATTAATTCAACTGCCATGTCTCTGACGGGAACCAAGCATATAGAAATGGGTCGGTTCAAATAATCGCTGTTCATGCAAATTCTACCAAATAATAATAAACATACTAAAATAAAGATCAAAGTTCTTTTTCTCATTGCGATATAAGTAATGTATTTACCTAATTACATCATCATTATTTAAGTTCTGTGCCGCTTCTTGTATTACTGCGCTTAGTAAAGTTTCCAAAAAAATTTCTTCTCTCAACAAACCGTGGTTTAAGGGTTCTGGAAGTTGCGAATGATTTATTCTAGCTTGGTAGGTTACTTCTGTAGCATTAAAGCGACGATTCATTTTTCTTGTTGCTTCCGTCAAAATATACGGCAGGTTTAACTAAGAATTAAATTTACATCCAGTATGCATTTTCTGCAACATTTCATTGTTTTTTTTATTTGCAATGACAGTTAAACAGACTAGAAGAAAAGTTACTGGGTATAGACTTACTGATGCGTTCAGCGAAGAATCTTCAGCCATATTATTTCTTGCATTTAATGGATCTTCTACAGCAAAATTATTTGAAATATCCTAATTTGAATAAAGTAAGATTGAAAAATGAAGTATCATGTGTCGAAGTCTCTATAATATGTTTTAGGAAAACGTTAAATACTTGAGAAAACGTGATAATTACCTCCAAACCGAATCCACTTTGATTAGGATAGGGAGCTATTGTATTTTCTAGAAAGAACTGGGTCGATTCACCTAACTAAAAAATACCAGCAAGTAGATTCTTTGAATTCATTATGAAATCTTTATCAAAATTATTTGAACTAATTTTTAATGAATAAAGGCTATTGACGAAATCATTTTTTGTTTAAAATAATAACTTACTATTTCGTCATCGGAAAAAAGTGAATCAATCCTTTCATCTTCTTTTGCATTAAAAACATTAACGCCTGATGGGCCTGCTACATCCATATCCGACATATCAGTCCAGCATTTCTTATTAGGTAACTAAAAATAAGCACGCAAATGATGAAAAAAAAATTTAACCATAGTTAAACAGTTATCTCAGATTATCAAATGAAAATATTATCTCCTGTTTCATTAACCCCAACATATCATACGGTATTAATAAGTTTCACGAAAAACATTGACTAGATTTATCTCTAAATTCAAATTACGTATTAATTAAACGAATTCTAATTCGTGCTAAATACATAGTATTGTAAATTAATTACTTAAACAGATTTTCTAATGACCCTACGTGCTGAACATGCAGTATCGTAAATGAATAAACAAATTTTTGTAAGGACACCACGTGCTAAATGTATGGCATCTTACAGATCACATGTATAGCCAAAAAAAATATGTATGCTCATGATTGTCAAATATCTTATGCAAACAATGTACATTAGTTACAATTTTAATGATCATAAAACTAACCTCATTTTCTAAATCAGACAAACAGTTTTCCATGCCATCAAGAGGGTTTTCAATAAACTCCTGAGATGTTTCACTCAACAACTAAATGCAAAAATATCAATGTATTTACTTAAAACATCATATATGTATTTCTAACTTGATACTTTTTTAAATAAAATATAATTTTAAATTTACCTCGCTATCGCTCAAGTAATCTTCATAATCAACAGAATCTTGATATTTTTTAAACTGCGCAAAAGATGAATTACTCATTATTAATTGGGAAGAAATAAGTTTATTAATTAAGAATGAAATTGATTAATAAATTATAAAAACAAGTGCACAAAAAATTCCACTTACTTCATCAAACGATCGTTTAGCCATATTTGTACAAAATTTCCTATTCACGCAAAAAAAGAAAAATTTGGTTTATTAACACAGAAATCTCCTACTCAGAAAAGCAAAATCTATGAACACGCTGTTGCATTCGCTGCTGCATTTATATATACGCAAAATGTCATGTTGCCATTATTCGATCCTAAATAATGAACTGGAATTTATTGTTGCCCATCACCAGCAGTTAGTTTAAAACGATACTTTTCAACAAGGACGAAACTATCTCTTTAAACCCTCAACTTGGTCGCTTACGTCTATGACAAAACTATGTCAAAGGTCAGCATCTATTGTTAGCCCTAAGAAAGATTTCGGCCACATAGAAATTTTAACAATTGCATAATCAGAGCAATACTTGAGTGGGATGTCCTTTCGTTTTTCCATTGCCCCCTTTTTTTTCCCAAAATGGCGGATTCAGAAAACCATCATGGCGATACGCGTGAAAACCTTATGTACATAATTAACATTTTCAACGAAGAGATTGTGGGGTATCGGCTAAGGAATTTGCATGCGGTACCCCTCAGTCTCTTTTTATGAAGCCTTAAAGGTAGCGAGTTCGAATCTTAAGAAAATTTTATTACCACTTTAGTTTTTACGATCATGTTAACTTTTATCAACATTTTGTACATTAGATGGAGCCAGCAGTAACATTGTATTAAGAAACCAATACAGTTAAGGGTTCGAATCCCGGCCGGGCAATTAGATAAAATTTATTCCTTAAAAGACTATATTATAGTAAATAATAGAATCAATTCAAAATAATAATTAAAAAGATAAAAACTTAATTAAGTAATTAAAAATAATAATAGATTCAGTAAATCCGAAATTAAAACCGTCATCCGAAACACGTTAAGCGATCGTTGCCACAAAATCAAAACGAAACTTCCCCCAAAATCCTAGTTGCCACCCAAAATACCTAAATTCTAAAATCTCCATACACTCCTACTTCCACTTTCAAAATAAACACTTCTACTTTCACTTCGAAACCCCTCAAAAAATGACTACACTTCCGGTCACGTGATCTCTGACGTCACATCCGCCGCCGCAGTGAGTCCTGCAGTCTTGAAAGTTACAAAAGAACTCCTGTTTTTGATGAATGAAAATAAAAGGGTGACCAGTTTTTGTATGCCATCGTCAAAGAAACTTCCCGCCAGTTTCGATAACCACGACTCCACAGCATTTTTCGTGTCATCGTCAGATCCAAAGCGCTTGCCATCAAGCTTGCGCTTCATATGCAGGAACAAGTGATCGTCGGACGGCGCCAAGTCTGGGCTGTACGGCGGGTTATCAAACTGCTCCCAATAAAACTGTCGAATTAACGATTGACTGACACCAGCAGTATGGGGCCGAGCATTGTCATGGAGCAACACAATTCCTTTACTGAGCATTCCTCTTCGTTTGTTTTGAATGGCACACCTTAGTTTTGTTAAAGTCTCACAATATCGTGCCGCATTAATGGTTTCACCTCTGGGAAGAAATTCAGTAAGCAAAACGCCTTTCCTATCCCAGAAGACAGTGCACATGATTTTTTGTGATGACATTGTCACTTTGAACTTTTGTTTTTTTTTTTGGAGAATGAGTGTGTCTCCACTCCATCGTTGTTTCGATTCTGATGTGAAATGACACACCCAAGTTTCATCACCTGTCACGATTTGGTTTAAAAATTTTTCTCTCTCATCACTGTACCGCGTGAGAAATGTCAGGGCACTACCAAGTCGCTTTGTTTTGCGAACATCAGTGAGCATTTTTGGAACCCATCGGGAACACAGTTTGTGATAATTCAAGCGGTCAGACACAATTTCAAACAAAATAGTACGTGAAATTTGTGGAAATGCCTCTGAAAGAGTTGTCATTGTGAAGCGTCTGTTCTCATGAATTGCTTCATCAACTTTCCTTACCAAATCATCGGTGACAACAGAAGGCCGACCACTCCGAGCCTCGGCGTGGACATTTGTTCAACCTGCATTAAACATTCTTACCCACTTTCTCACCATTCCATCACTTATCGCGTATTCACCGTAAACTTCTGTCACTTGACGATAAATTTCGGCCGGTTTAACATTCCTCGCGTTCAAAAATTTAATCACAGCACGAATCTCACAGTCAGCGGGAGAACTAATTGTCTTAAACATTTTGAATGTGCACAGCAAACTGAAAACACAACATAGAGCAACCAAAATGGCGACAATTGAAAGTCAGTGAACAAGAAAGACTAGTGCGCATGCGCGGGACGCCTACCACAGCTCTGCGACGGCGCTAGAATGAAA
>KK115204.1:19481-44066 GCA_000611955.2 Stegodyphus mimosarum | reverse complement strand
ACCATTTAACGGCCAAAATTTTGATCTTAATTGAAAAAGTAATGCTTGAGGACCCAAATGCAAATTCTTTTGATGAACATAATTTACAATCAAATGAGTAAGTTTACTTTTACCATGCAATAAAATTGGAAATTTCTGATTATCATTTAAATTGCTATTTACTAACCTGCCTCCTACCCTCAAAAGTCCATCTCGGTCAATGAATGGATTAATATTCTTAACTTTACTTCTGTGTTTCACTTTACCTGACCTTTGTAAATCTAACATTTCTTCTTGAAAATCCTGAAACTGAACTTGCTTTAAAAGAAATATCTCAGCCTTTTTTATTTCTTCAGTATCTAAGGGACCTGAAATATACTCCTTTCTGCAGTTACAGATGAATCTGAAAATAAATGCTAAAATGCGTATTATTTTACTATACTTATTACTAATATTAATAACATTAAAAATAAATGAATCTCTGGAAGTAGTACTCGAAAAACATGAGACAACATTTTTTAGTTCCTTTGAAAAACCATCAGATATAAAAGTCATAGGAATGTCCTTGTTAGGATATTCTCTTTCCTTTAGGAATGATGGACCATACCACCAAAGCTCACTAAACTTTAACTTATCAAGGCTAACACCTCTGGACAAGAGATCGGCAGGGTACTCTTGTGATGAAACATGTCTCCACTCCATACCTTCTGACAGTTCTTGAATTCTGGAGAATCTGTAAGCAACAAAGGTTTTAAGTTGACATGGTTCCTTCTGAATCCAACACAGCACAGTCATGGAGTCACACCACCATGTTACATTTTCCACATTAATTTTTAAAGCTGAAATAACTCATTAATTTAGCAAGTAGAACTGCTCCACACACGTCTAATCTGGGTATGGACACTTGTTTCAAAGGTGAAACTCTTGACTTACTAGTAACTAAATTTAAGGACACTTCACCAGATTTTGACACTGATTTGCAGTAAATTGCAGCTCCATAGGCAGCTTCCGAAGCATCACTGAAGTGATGCAGTTCGATAACAGTTGCATCAGGCAATAAAATATACCTGTTTATTGAGATGTCATTAATAGGTTCCAAGGTAGCCGAAAATTGCTTCCATTCATTACTTTCTTTTTCAGGCAGAATACTGTTCCAGTCGATCTTTAAAAGCCAAAGTTTTTGCATATATACTTTAGCTTGCACAATTATAGGACCTATCAAACCGAGTGGGTCATATATTCTCGCAATGGTTGATAGTACCTTACGTTTCGTGTAATTTTCGGATTGTTCCACAGCTACCTTAAATCGAAATTCGTCGTTTCTATTCATCCACAATATACCTAGAGTTTTTATTTCATTGAATTCAGTAAAGGAGTAACTCTCTTCATTTGCCGAAATACCTTCCAAAAGTTCTACCTTATTTGATGACCACTTATGCTATTACATGCAACCACTTTTGAGTAACAGTATCAACTCCCTTTGCAATACCTTTGCTTCACTTAGAGTTGGGCAACCGGTAACAACGTCATCCATATATACATCTCTTTTCAATATTTCGGCTGCTAACGGAAAGTTTCTTTCTTCATCAACTGCGAGTTGTTTTAATGTTCGTGTAGCTAAATATGGCGCACTAGTCGTCCCATAGGTAACAGTACGCAGTCTAAATGTTTTAATTGGTTCATTTATGCCTTGCTTCCAATTATGCCTTCCAAACAATCCGTTGAAGATCTCTCTGTGACGTATCAATATTAATCATTCTGTACATCTGCTTAATATCCGTGATAAAAACTACATAGTGTTTACGAAACCTTGTCATAATGGGAAATATGTCATCTCGTACAACATCTCCATTGTATTGCAAATTATTTAAAGATGTCCCTGTACACGATAATTGTGATCCATTAAATACCACTCTCAATTTGGTACTAGGACTGTTCGGACGGTACACCGAATGATGAGGAACATAGAAATTAATCTTTGGTTCCGCAGTTTCATAAAGTAGTTCCATATGATTGGATTGTTCATACTCGTGCATAAAGTCTCGATAAAGTTCTAAATGATTAGGGTCCTTAGCTAAACTCTTCCACAGGGAATTCAATCTATTCACAGCAATTTGCCTTGATTCTCCTAGGCAACTGGGATCCTTCTTTAAAGGCATTTGAACAGTGTATCTTCCACTTTTATCTCTACTGTGTGTTTTAAGAAAATGTTCCTCACAAATATTTTCCTCCTTTCCCTTACTACCTTTATTAACTTCGCAACAAGAATTTTCTATTTCCCAAAAGCCTTCAATTAACCCATCTAAATTTTCTTCCATATTACAAGTTAAACCACAATGTGTTGTATTAGAATTGAACTCATCAATAGAACCTCCGACTATGAATCCGAAACAGGAATTTTGGAGTATTAGGTTAGAATCATGAAACTGATTTGGCTTAAGAAACTCATAAAAACACTCCGCACCTAATAAAACGTCTATTCGTTTTGGTTGATTAAATTGGGGATCTGCTAATTTAATATTGTTTGGGAGTTTTTGAAAAGGAAAATTAAAGGCATTTCCTGGCACAAGATCACTAATTTTAGAAACAACAAAAAAATCTAACGCTCTTTCATAATCTACTCTATTTGAAATTATAGTTATCACCTTTGATTTTATTGAAAATCTAATCCCATTTAAACATGAAACAGATACATTTAATTTCTCCCTTTTTACCTCTAATAAATTAACAAGGTGATTTGAAATATAATTTGACTAATATTACTGGGGATACAAAGCATAGCTTCAAGCAGCTGTGCTTTGTATCCCCAGAACATCGGGTAAATTGCTAAAATATTCCAAACCTTGGTGGAACCGTGACTGTCAGGAAGCACTTCAAAAACAGAGAAAAGCTTGGGGAATTTTTCGTAGGTATCCTACTTTGCAAAACCTTATAGCGTTTAAAAGAGCCAAAGCAAATGCACGAAAAGTAAGAAGGCAGAGCCAGAGGGATTCCTGTAGTGTCATTACGGATACAATTATGCATTCAGCTACTATCTCTATACCAGTAACATCAATAAAGCAAAAAGAAAAACTAAAAACCATGGTGGCATGGTGAATGCAAAGAACTAAGACAAGAGAGAAAAGTGTGGGGATATTTTCGTAGCCATCCAACACTGTCAAACCTCATTGCCTTTAAGAAAGCAAAAATTTATGCAAGAAACATAAGGCGGAAGAATCAGAAAGATTCATGGATACCGTATGTGTCATCAACAACATCCTCTACGCCAAGTCGAAGATTATAGGAAAGAGTTAAAAAAGCATGCGGACTATATAAAGACCACTCACTTTCCTTTTTGGAAAAAGATGGCCGAATGATTACTTCCGTAGGAGAAATTGCAAATACTATTGGTGAGACGTTTTCTGCCGTTTCTTCCAGCAGAAATTGTTCTCCCGCATTTCTTTCTATTAAGCAGCGCTCCGAAAAAAATCCCATTGCTTTCAATTCCTCCAACTCTGAGCCCTACAATAGGGATTTTACTATGCTTGAGTTAAGGAGAGCTTTGTTCCAGACACACAAATCTTGTCCGGGTCTTGATGGCATGAGCTACGATATGCTGAAGCATGTGTCCTGTAAGTCACTGACTGCCCTTCTCACTCTTTACAATAGGGTGTCGAAGGAGCATAATTTCCCCAGTGCATGGAGGAGAGCTGTTCTCATACCTATCGCTAAGCCAGGAAAAGACCCACGGAATCCCTCGAACTATCGGCCAATAGCCCTTACGAGCTGCATATGCAAACTGTTTGAAAAGATGGTAAACAGCCGCCAAGTGTATGTCTTAGAAAAGAATAGTGTATTATCACCTTATCAAAGCGGTTTTCGAAATGGAAGGACAACTGTAGATAATATGCTCCTTTTGGAGACAAATATTCTTAAAGCTTTCCTTAGAAGAAACCATCTTGCCTCTATTTTTTTTTACATTGAAAAAGCTTATGATAAGGCATGGAGGTATGGGATCCTTCGTGATCTCCATGATAGTGGCTTGCGTGGCAACCTACCATTTTTCATTCAGAGTTTTTTGATTGCTAGGACCTTCCAAGTTAGGATTGTCTCTGTTTTGTCAAAAATCATTGAACAAGAAGAGGGTGTGCCTCAAGGCTCTGTTCTTAGTGTCACTCTATTTAGTCTCAAAATCAACTCTGTGTTAAAAGAACTTCCTTCAAGTATTATAGGATCTTTGTGTGTTGACGACCTCCAGATTAGTAGTCGAGGGGCATATATGAGACGTATAGAGAGGCAGCTGCAGATCGCATTGAATAAGATCCACGAATGGTCAGTCAACCAAGGATTTAAGTTTTCTGAACAGAAGACCGTCTGCGTGCATTTTTGTAGAAAGAGAGGTCTCCGTCCTGAGCCTGAATTCCCCTCAGGGGCTCACTTTTGTGAGTACGGGTGTGGCAATCCCGAAGTACCCTAGCCCTTCAGGGGATCATCTTCTTGATGAGACGGGTGTCACGATCCTGGAGCCCCAGTGATCTATCCTCTTTTCCGTCTCCTCTGCTCTGAGCTGAAACTTTCGTCCTTCCTTTCTCCCTTGTGGTTCTCCTCTTCGGAGGTTGGGGCTCGCTATGACAGACTGGAACAGCCCTTGTCTCTGGTTCTGAAGTGGCGAGAAAACTGCCCACGTGTTTGCCGTGCGTGGAGACCCGTGTCGCTGGAAAGGAGGGTCCTGGTAGTTGAGGGGCGAGGTACTGTCCCCAACACACTGCTTTGGCCTCTGCTTCAGCTAAACGGGTGGCACCTTGTCGTCCTCACGGGTGTCAATCGGCTGGTCACTAGTCCTTGTGTCAGTGGCTTGGGGATAAGCTCTCGGGAGTTCCTGCTTTCGGGAAAGCCGACTGTGGGGCTTCAGTTTGCGTATAGGTCTGGCTAGCCCTAACACAGGAATCTGTGTTCCCTTGTTGGGCTCCGTGGTGGGTGGGGCGGTCGGACCCGAATCTTCTTCCTTTCATTATGGAAAACCACAAAATTTATATTATAAGTCATCCAGAATCTAGTCCTGTCGTTTCGAATCCGCCTATAACGTCAACTAATAAAAAAGCACGTACCGATGCAAATGCCAAGGAAACTAATTGTCCTCGCTTTCTTGTTGTTTCTAGTCCTTCTGGTGAATTACAAAAGATGTCTCCCTTTCTAATAAGCAAGTACATTCATTCATGTGTTGGTGAGCCACGAAACATAAAGCGTCTCCGTTCTGGTGATCTGCTTATTGATACCGTTTCGGCCATCCAGTCTGCTTCACTTTCACGTCAAACCAAACTTGGACAAGTACCGATATCTGTGTCAGAACACAAAACACTCAACTTCTGTAGAGGTGTTATCTCGGAAATCGACCTTCTGTTTGTTTCAGAAGAAGAGTTCGTTTCCGAGTTAGCTGACCAAAAGGTTTGTGCTGCTAAGCGGATCAAGATGCGTAAGGAGGGTCAGTTGATAGACACGAAACACGTGATCCTGACCTTCAACTCGCCTGATCTGCCGAAGAATATAAAGGCTGGGTATCTTAACTGTCCCGTAAGACCCTATATCCCAAACCCTATGCGATGCTTTCAATGCCAGCGTTTCGGCCATTCCAAGATATCCTGTCGTGGCAACCTGACGTGCGCTCGATGCTCGTTGGTTGGTCACGATAGTGAAAACTGCTGCGCTGCGCCATTGTGCATTAATTGCAAAGGTGACCACCCAGCATTTTCTCGTTCATGTCCAAAGTGGAAATCGGAAAAAGAAGTTCAGGCAACCAAAGTTACTAGGAACATCTCATATGCTGAAGCCAGAAGACTAGTGCAAAGCACACAGCTGCGACAAAATACATCTTACGCAACTGCTGTTAAATCTTCTCGTACAGTTGCCACCCAAACATCATTCGTTACGCAGCCTTCATCAAATAAATACGAACAGATAACAAGCAACCAGAGAAAAGACAACCCCACACATACTGTACAAAAAAAAGACACAGTAATCCAAAGCAAGCCAAAAAATGTCGTTAAGAAAACAACTGATAAAAATAGAAGCCAAAGCAATAGCTCTTTTGATGGGATGATTTCGGAATCTGTGGATTCAGACAGTATGGAAATAGAAGAGGGTCTAGAAGTTCCCAGGCATCTCCTCCCACGAAAAACTAAAAAGCAGCACAGAAAGAACAAACAGAAATCATAATGGCCACCCTCGTCTCTTGGAACAGTCGCGGCTTCCACCGAAATTTGACAGAAATAAAAGATATCATGAATGCTCATCATCCTGTATGCTTCGCTCTACAGGAGACTAACCTGAAACCGGAACAGCCAGCAAAGCTTCGGAGGTTTTCTTTCGTCAGGAAAGATAATATTGCAGGTGAGCGTGCCAGTGGAGGTGTGGGCCTCCTCACCTCACTGGACTATCCATCCAATGCACTTTCTCTGACAACATCCCTCCAAGTTGTCGCTGTGCAGATAAATTTCAATATCGTATTTTCCGTGGTTTCAGTTTATTTGCCACCAAATGAGCACATTGATCAAGAGCTTTTAAATGAGCTTGTAAAGCAGCTGCCTGAACCTTTTCTTCTTATGGGAGACTTTAATGGGCACAGTCCGCTATGGGGAAGTAAAGACACCAATTCACGAGGAAGACAAATTGAGCAGCTGATCGAAGATCACAGCCTTTGTCTCCTCAATACCGGGCAGGACACATACTTCCACGAGCCTACAAGAACATTCCACGCTATTGATCTTGCCATTTGTTCACCATCTCTGCTGCCATATTGCACTTTTAGTGTCGGCAATGATCTCTACAGCAGCGATCATTACCCCATCTTTGTATCTCTCGCACGAAGAGGAGCAAACTCCATGCCAAGGCCCGTTCGATTTATATTTGAAAGGGCAAACTGGGACCTCTTCTCTTCTGTTGCTGACCTCACAGAGGAAATGGTAGAAAATGTGCAAATCGATGATGCTGTGGAATACATTACTAATGTTATAAACCAGGCAGCTGTGCTTTGTATCCCCAGAACATCGGGTAAATTGCTAAAATATTCTAAACCTTGGTGGAACCGTGACTGTCAGGAAGCACTTCAAAAACAGAGAAAAGCTTGGGGAATCTTTCGCAGATACCCTACTTTGCGAAACTATTTAGCATTCAAAAGAGCCAAAGCAAATGCGAGAAAAGTAAGACGGCAGAGCCAGAGGGATTCCTGGATTTCATATGTGTCAAGAATAACATCCTCTACACCAAGTAAACGAGTTTGGGAGAGAGTTAAAAAAGCATGTGGAATATATAAAGACCACTCACTTTCCTTTTTGGAAAAAGATGGCCGAGTGATTAGCTCCATAGAAGAAATTGCAAATACTATTGGTGAGACATTTTCTGCCGTTTCTTCCAGCAGAAATTATTCTCCCGCATTTCTTGTTATTAAGCAGCGCTCCGAAAAAAATCCCATAGCTTTCAATTCCTCCAACTCTGAACCCTACAATAGGGATTTTACTATGCTTGAGTTAAAGAGAGCTTTGTTCCAGACACGCAAATCTTGTCCGGGTCTTGACGGCGTGAGCTACGATATGCTGAAGCATCTATCCTATAAGTCACTGAACGCCCTTCTCACTCTTTACAACAGGGTGTGGAAGGAGCATACTTTTCCCAGTGCATGGAGGAGAGCTGTTGTCATTCCTATCGCTAAGCCAGGAAAAGACTCGCGGAATCCCTCGAATTATCGGCCAATAGCCCTTACTAGCTGCATATGCAAACTGTTTGAAAAGATGGTAAACAGCCGCCTAGTGTATTTCTTAGAAAAGAATAGTGTACTATCACCTTATCAAAGTGGTTTCCGAAAGGGAAGGACCACTATAGATAATATGCTCCTTTTGGAGACATCTATTCGTAAAGCTTTCCTTAGAAGAAACCATCTTGTCTCTATTTTTTTTGACATTGAAAAAGCTTATGATAAGGCATGGAGGTATGGGATCCTTCGTGATCTCCATGATAGTGGCTTGCGTGGCAACCTACCATTTTTCATTCAGAATTTTTTGAATGCTAGGACCTTCCAAGTTAAGATTGGCTCTGTTTTGTCAAAAAGCTTTGAACAAGAAGAGGGTGTGCCTCAAGGCTCTGTTCTTAGTGTCACTTTATTTAGTCTGAAAATCAACTCTGTATTAAAAGAACTTCCTCCAACTATTTTAGGATCTTTGTATGTTGACGACCTCCAGATTAGTTGTCGAGGGGCAGATATGAGACATATAGAGAGGCAGCTGCAGATCGCATTGAATAAGATCCACGAATGGTCAGTCAACCAAGGATTTACGTTTTCTGAACAGAAGACCGTCTGCGTGCATTTTTGTAGAAAGAGGGGTCTCCATCCTGAGCCTGAATTACACCTTAATGATTCTATCATTCCAGTTGCACCTGAAGCAAAATTTTTAGGAGTGATATTCGATCAGAAACTGACTTTCCTTTCTCATGTTTCACAGCTGAGAAAGAAGTATATAAAAATACTTAATATACTAAAAGTCCTGTCGAATACCTCCTGGGGTGCTGATCGATGCTCCATGCTTCGCATCTATAGAGCGCTTGTCCGCTCTAGACTGGACTACGGCTCAGTTATCTACGGATCAGCTCGGTCTTCTGTGTTGCTAAAACTAGATCCTGTGCATCATCAAGCTCTGAGGATTTGTTCTGGATCTTTCAGGACATCTCCTGTTCAGAGTCTTTACGTTGATTGCCATGAACCATCACTTCGTTTGAGGCGTGAGCAGTTGTCTCTCTTGCATTATTTTAGCATTTTATCACAACCTGACAATCCTAATAGGCTAGCTTTGACTGATAACAGCTGTGACACTTTATTTGATGCACGGCCATCCTGTGTGCCTCCGTTTTATTTCAGAGTTCGCTCTCTGATCGAGGAACTCTCCCTGTCTGATATATCCCCCCAAGCCATGCAATACTTTGAAATTCCTCCTTGGGAACAGGCAGGAATCCAGATTCTTGAAATTTTTTCCCATCAGATGAAAAAAAACACTAACAATGTCATCTATACCCAACTTTTTGCTGATCACAGGTATAAATATCAAGAATATGTTCCAATATACACAGATGGTTCGAAGTCAACTTGTCATGTCGGGACGGCATTTTTAATTGGTGACCATGTAGAAGGCAGAAGTTTGCACCATGCTTCCTCAGTCTTAACAGCTGAACTTACCTCAATATATCATTCACTTTTGCACGTATCAAAGCGACGGCAGAAAAAATTTATAGTTTATTCAGATTCTCGCTAAAAGTTTTAGAAGCTTTTTCGAACACCCATAATCCGGTAATTTTTGATATCCTCAAACTGAACTTAAACTTAACAAGCCTCGGAATTGAAATTCTCTATTGCTGGGTTCCCGGGTATACCGGTATAAAAGGTAATGAGCGGGCAGATGTCGTCGCAAAATCAGTTGTTGATATATCCAGTCGCCTCATCCCTATCACAGACATTAGTAATTTTATAAAGCAAAAGATATTGGAAAAATGGCAGCAGTTTTGGGATGTCCAGTCTTTTAATAAATTAAAGAGCGTGAAACATAGAATCGAACTTTGGCATTTTAGTGGAAGACGTATGGAGGAAGTTCTTTTGACTAGACTTAGAATCGGTCACACCCGAATGACACATAACTATCTTTTAAATGCTGACAATGAGCCCCTGTGCTCAGAATGTGGTGTATGTTTAACTGTCCGTCACCTTTTAATTGAATGTCCATCTTTTAATAGTATTCGTCAGAAATATTGTAACAGCTGTGACTTACCTCTCGACCATTTAATTGGAAGAAAGGTCAATCGTAATTTATTTCACTATTTAAAAGATATTGGTGTTTATCACCTCATCTGAACTGATTTAAATTTCGTATATTAGTTTAACCACTTGTGATTTTAGCTGATTTTACATGACCTCATTCCTTGGATTTTGTGCATTCCTTTATCTACTTGTTTAATTTATAGCTATTTTAATTTCACTGTCTTTTGTATAACTTTATATCTCATCACCTTGTGTTTGGCGCTGCATAACCATTTCTGGTTTTTGCGCCTAAAAATTTCACCCACCACCATACCATTTTTCAGTCCTGTAGGTGTTGATTTCATTCTTAATATATCTTATTTGATAATTCTAATAACCCATGCGTGGTGTGAGAAACAGGTAAAAGCGTTTCTTTTGTAAAGGTCACAGTTGTGGAAGCGTTAGCTTTCCAAACATCTAACCATAACAGAAATCTTTTTAAAAACTTTTCATTCAAAGAATTAGACAATATTGGCATTTGCAATGGATCATTTAGCCTCTGACCTTTCAAAGGTGTTTTAACATTGACAATATTCCACCAGTTATAAATCAGTTTTATGACACTGGCAGTACCAGCATAATTTAAAATATTATTCTCCTTGCCAATGGTAGAAAGAGCAACAATAACATAATTGTTAAAAATAGTATTAACAAGTTTGACATTTTGTCTCTCCAAGTTTGATGGGTTGAGTAATTTTAAGGATAATCCATATGCATATTTTACTAAAGAATTTGACTCAATTTCATAAAGCTGTTTTAGTGATTTAAATGAGGCAGTGGATAATGGTAATTTCTCAAAATCATCAAAATCAGGATAATAAAATGCTCGCTCACAATTTTTTTGATTCAACCAGTTATTTCTTATACTTTTAAAGATATGAAGAGAATCTATGATAAAAAACAAAGTATCACTTTTATTACATGGGTGTTGATAAACAATACTTAACTGGGGTGGGGAAGAAAAAAGAAGACATTGCTTTTCTGTTTATAGCATTATTATCACTGAGAACACGCACAACTTTAAACCCTAAACTATGTAAACCAATTACTGTTTTCTTTAAAACTGAAAAAAGGTCTTCAGCTTGGATTCTTTTAATAGGCAGTATATGTACAACTTCTTTAAATGATGATAATAAACTTTGTATCATGAATACATATGCTGTATTTGCAACACTATCACTGTTATATGCCATACCAAGAATATTTCCTCCCTTATAATCTATGTATGGTTTTATGTGTATTTCATCCAACATTAATGTAATTATAATGTAATTATAACATTTGAAAATAAATTTTCATTTTGTGTTTTAGCAGTTTTGAATAGAAAGTCTAAAACTTCAAAAAAACTATTTATATTATTTATTACTTTAGGAAACAGTTCCTTATCTATTATTTTTAATTCTGATTTACCAATAAAAACATGACACTTTAAATTTTCTGCCACTACTACTGAAACTTCAATAATTGGCACAGACTCAGTATCAATAATAAGAAAAACAACTTTACCTTCTTTGAAAATAACAATTCTGTTCTTATTACAATTACCAACGAAGTTGGTTCCTCTATTTGAAAAGATGTTCTTGAGTTTTCCTCTGAATCTTTTGAGAGACGCTTTAAATGCCTCTGTTGTTAGATCGCTGACTACTTCTAGATGAATGGTTTTTGTGGTGAAGCATATGTAAAGGCAAACGTACCATTTATACGTCTTTCCACCCCTTCCCTTTCTATTCTTAATTAGGAATGGTCCCGCAAAATCAAGACAAGTGTTCGAGAATGCTCTATCCGGCACTACACGAGAAGCCGGAAGATCGGCCATTATCTGACTCGCAGTAGTTGTTCGATTTTTAAAACACTTTATGCATTTCCAAATTATTTTTCTTACAATTTCTCTGCCATTAACGATCCAATATTTTTGTCGCAGAGCTGATAATGTTAATGTAGCTCCTCCATTTAGGTTCACTTCGTGAAAGTGTCTGATGATCAATTCAGTAACCTGGTGCTTGTTAGGAAGTACGATTGGATACTTTCTGTCTTCCGAAAGATTCGAATTGCTGAGTCTACCACCGACTCTGAGGATTTCTGTATCAAAGAAAGGATTTAGCTTAAGGATTTTACTGCTGAGATTTAAGTTCGTCCCTGCTTTCAAGAGTTTTATATCTTCTCTAAATTCGGAATTTTGAATGATTTTAAAAATCAAATTGCTTGCCTTATTCAGTTCTTGAACTGTTAAAAAACCCTTGAGTTTTAAAGATGTAGGTTTCCTATTGTTGCAAAACCTTAAACACCATGCAGTTACATGTCTGAGTTTATTCCAGGATGAAAACTTCGTAAGAAGGTCAAGTTCATTTTGATTATTGGATCAACGCACATCACAGTTTTTCGCTGCTCTTCAAGAGAAAGTTCCTTAAATGCAGGATCTAAAACAGGTTGAACTCTTTGATTACTGAAGTTACCTTATCTTAGCCAAGGTGGACCGTGAAACCAAAATTCATTTTCTATAAGATCTATCAACTTTCCACCTCGTGATACAACATCTGCGGGATTTTCAGTTCCTTTACAAAACTGCCATTGAGCAGGAGCGATTAAACTCTGTATTTCTCTAACACGATTTGCTACGAAAGGCTTCCAATTATTGGCACAACCCTTTATCCAATGAAGCACTATTTGAGAGTCACTAAAGCAATAAATACTGCTATCCTTGATATTAAAGAGCGTTTTAAATAGTCAGCAATAGTAGCTGCCATCAGTTCCAAGCGAGGAAGTGTAAGCTTCTTTAGCGGAGCTACTCTGCTTTTAGATGGTGCAAAGGATGTCTCCAAAGTAGTGGGATTTTGAAGATACGCTACAGCACCATATCCCTTGATACTAGCATCGGTGAAAACAATCAGGATCATATCTTCTGCTTTAATTGCTGAGCCACACGAGAAATATCTTCTAGGAATATTAATGTTAACAAGATCCTCGATTTCGGAAAACCATGTCAAAAACTTCCTTCTTAGCTCATCCGATACTCCGGAATCCCAAACACAACCAGATTCCCATAATTCCTGAATCATAAACTTAGCTCTAATTACATATGCAGAAGTTAGTTCAATTGGATCATAGATTTTGGCTACAGTTTGCAAGATAAGCCTTTTAGTTACTGTTTGCTCATTAAATGATTCCCTGAATTGTGCTACATCTAAACTTAAATTGTCTTGATCTGTATCCCACTTCAAGCCTAGAACTTTTGACGAGTTTTTATTTAAATTATTTTCCTCAATGTCGATTCCTTTTTTAACCCATAGTTCTCTTAAAACTCCAGAATTGCGTTTCATTTTACGAAGATGCATGTTTGCATCTCTCAGAATATTCACCGCAGTAGTTGACAGATAAAATGCTTTATCATCATTTTCGGCCCCATGCAGAAGGTCGTCTGCATACAAGAATTTATCTAACATTTCTACAACATCATTATGGTCCTCTTTATATTTCTTTATGTGATATTTAATAGTTGCCGCAAGCGTGAAAGGTGATTGACAAATTCCAAAAGGCAATCGCGACATTTTGTATATTTGAAATGGCGAATTTTCATCATTACCCAACCAAATAAATTTTAAATAATTTTTCGAATCTTCGTCAAGCAAAACAGAATGAAACGCACCTTTTATATCTGCCCCAAAAGCTATCTTGTAACCTGAATTTTAAAATGATGTCGAATAAATTGCTATACAAGTTGGGTCCTTGGATTAAACACTCGTTTAGAGATTTTGCTCTTTTTTCTTTAGACGAACAGTCATAGACGATACGCACAGCAGTAGTTGTCTTGTCAGGGCGAATTACAGGACTATGAGGCGCAAAATAGCTATCCTTCTCAAGTTCGCAATTAACAGCATTAGAACATTTTTCAATTATTCCTGTCTCTAATTGTTCATTAATTAATTTCCTGTATTCACTAAATAACCACGCATCATGTTTCAATTTGTTTTCTAGCTTCAAAAACCTCTGTTTAGCAATTACGAAATTATTCTTCAGTTCTAATTTTCTTTCGTTAAATAATAACTTAACAGTGTACTTTCCATTTTCGTAACGCAAGTTCATATTAAACAGTTGAATAACCTCTAAATCTTCCCGCGATAATGAGTCGCTGTCTCTCATAAAGAATTCCTCTAGACGCCAAAATGACTGAATGTCGAACAGAATTGATGAATTGGCGTCTACTTCTCTAACTGAAGCATAACAAGTATTTGAAACGTGTTGATATGATGAAGGTTTTTGTCTACAAATCGTTTTCCCAAACAATGTCGGAATTAAAAATAATTCGTTCGATATTTTTCTTTTTAGGCCTGTTTATACAGACCAGAAGTAATTCATTCCAATTAAAACGCTTATTTTTGTTTCGCAGGATCATCAGCCAACTGCTTTTTTTGCTGTCCCCATAAATTCTATAACGAAAGAGAGACAGTTGACATTGAATTGAGCTCGAATCATGCGATATTTTATCCGTTATGTAAACCTCAATAAATATTCTTTTTGACGGATCGGTTCTACATTTTAGAGTTATTGAGCTAACGAGAAATTCCTTTTCTTCGCAGTTATTTCCAAACGAATAAACTTTCAACTTCTCGATTCTTTTTATAGGCAAATTTAATTCTTTTGCTAAATCTTTAAAACAATAACTTAATTCGGAATCTGAATCAATTAACACTCGACAAACCGTTTTCTTTTGTTTATATTGCGCGATGACCGAACAAGTTGGTAATAATACGGATTTTTTATTCAATTGCGTAGTAGACACTATAGTTTTGTTTTCATTCGGACTCGTTTCAGTTTTAGAAATCTCAACTTCTGGCTTGTTTTTAGAGATAAGCAAAATAGTTTATTATGGGATGATTTCTTATAAATTTCACAAGCTTCTACACGCGTTTTACAGTAAATTGCCATACGTTTCTTAAAGCAGCGGCAACACAAATTGTTTGTTTTTAAGTACTTCCGTTTCTGTTCATCAGTATATTTCATACATTCAAGAGAATCATGTTCATTATAAATATTACAAAAAGCACAAAATTTCTTAACAAAATTATTAAATGTAGAAGTTGATGATTTATTTTTATAATTTTTGAACCCTTGTTTTGGATTAACCCCTACGTATTTATTACCTTTTGAGCTATTGATCAACATACAAGTTTCTCTGCATTCAGTTTCAAGCTTAATGAACTCTATTAATTCACTCACTTCAATATTTTTATTAGATGATCTTTTCCTATGAAATTCAAGAGCTAAATCTTCAGGTATCAACTTAAGAATTATTGGGTTCAGCAACTGTCCATATAAACCGCTAGTAACATCCAAATTACTTAAATTTCTAACACAAAGTTGTAACTGATCATAAAGCTTTCTTAACTCAAAAACATTTGAAGAACTTTTAACTGGTTCTAACTTTAAGAGCATTTGCATGAATTTTGATATAATAACATGTTTATGACCAAATCTCTCTTTTAAACTTTTAACCCGGCAGGACTCGCGCCATGCAGCGTAACGCGAAAGCTCGCATGGGGTGTCAGCACACCCCAAACATATTAAATGCATAGAATTGACATAAGTTTTTAAAATACTATAAATTAATCATACTCATGATAATTAACTCTTTCTAATGTAAAATAATAACTCAAATGCTATGTTATCTTTAATTTAAACATTAATAAACAATAAATTAAATGCACTTACCTTTTTTATTTCTCTTGTTCGAAAGACTTAATCTTCCTCATGTAGAAATTATTGATTTATATTTTTATTTTTTGATTATAATAAAACTTAGGCATTATTATTAATGCAATAACTCAGATTTATTTACTTTAAAAATAGTTAGGGTGTACATGGATCAGTAATGTTGGATTCTTTGCAGCTTTTGCATACAGCCTCAATTTCTGAGTGTTCTCGACATATATTTTTTTCGCATTTCACGCACATAGTTTTTCATTTTCTATCTTTTACTCTTGGACATAAGTAGCACCTTTGGTAACTTAGTTTTCTTTTTTTAGCTTGGGGTTCACTAGCAATTTCTTCTTGCTTTTGACGTGATTTCATGTGAGGTTCTATAAGCGAAAGCGACAAATCTTTCAAGAAATGTCTCCTATTTCTGAACTTTTCTGGTGGGCTCGAGGTCGATAACAACAAAATCCTTGAATTTATACCAGCTACATTCAAAAGAGAAAAAAATATCCCCATAGGCCACCGGTTGGATATTCTAGCGACAGAATATGATCCTCCCATTTCATCGACTACATCCACTGCTCCTTTCGTCATGTTGTAGAACGTAATTACATCTGTTTTTTTTTTAAATCTCCTGTGCTTTTGTCAATATGATTATCATTGTGCATGGTTGATAAAAGGTTTACACATGTGTTCTTTTCGCCATGTAAATTCAAGTGGGATAACTTTCTTATTTTTACGCATTGTTCCAACAATTGATATTTTATGTTTTAGTAAGTAGTTGGCTAATTCATAGCTCGTGTACCAATTGTCTGCTGTTACATTTCTTCCGGAATTATATAAGGGAGCTAGCATGCGTTTCGCTATTTCACAGGAACTGTTGTCTGTCTTGTACGGGCCATCTGGTTGTTGGGCTGCGTAAATCTCCATATTGAACGTGTAAAATGTTCTAGAGTCAACCAATGCAAAATATCTTCAACCCATACCTTGCTGTTTTTTTCGGCATATATGGCCGAAATGAGGATTGCCCCCTAAAAGATTCTAATTTTTCATCCAATGTCACGTACTCCCCTACGTGATATGATTTTTGGCAATTTTTGACAAACTTTTCAAACATGTCTCTGACAGGAGCTAATTTGTCGTCACTCTTCTGTCACTCCGGGTTCTGATATCATCAAATCGCGGAACACGAAGTATAAAAAGAAAACTGTTAATAGTTCATGGTTTTCCGAAAAATGTCTAATCCTGTACTGTCTGTCGCCCACAAATCTCTAACATTGACATGAGATGATTTGTGTAGTCCAGCTATGTATAGTAATCCTATAAAGGCACAAAACTCGCCTTTTTCTGAAGGTTTTGCATCTCTTTCTCTTTTAAAATTAGTAGAAATTTTCTCGACATAAATATTCGAGCATTTTACAATCGTTTCTATAATAGAATCGTTAAATATCAGTCTCCATGCATCGACTGGTGTACTGACATTTCTAGAAATCTGGGTGTTTCCAGGCAGCTGCTTGATTAAATTTTGTGATGCATGCGTTTTTGAACTCGAAGTGGCTCTTTCTGCCATTTGGTTATTTTATCCTTTCCAACAAAAAAGCTTGCTTGATCAAAAGCCTTATCGTCTGAAGAAACGCATTCTTCCTCTGATTCAGACTGGTGATCACTGCATATATCTTCAAATTCTGAATCTCCAAATTCTTCATCTAAGCTCCCTTCTTCAGAAGAAACCTCTTCTAAGATTTATTGAAGTTTCTCCATCTCTTTTTCTTATGTCGAATGAGGGGAAGACCGAATAGAACGACTGGAGCAAGACCCCAAATAGTTCTAAAAGACTGAAAAAATGTTCGGATCGCCCCGTTTTCACACAGCACTAGCGTCTACATCGCAAAAAGGCAGCCTATGTGGGAGGCGAGTCTGTTATTTTCACAGGGGTGTAGAGATTTCTTGCGGCTGCCGTTTTGGGATGTAGACGTTAGTGGCAACAATAGCAGTATGGAAGTTTTGTTTATATTGCTTAAGTTTCTACGCGTACTTACAGTGGATGAAGTAGGCAGTTTCTTTAATTGTCGATACAGAGCAAATAGACAATTTTTTGTGTTTATAAATATGCGTGTATGTATTTGACCTTCAGAAGATTTAAGATAGAATACATTTAATACAGCGGAACGCAATCTTAAGATTTGTAAATCTTTTCAAACATAGTTTAAATCACTACATTTAAAACAGTAAATCAGTGTAGTTAGAAAATAATTGTTTGTAAAGGGAAAATAAAACCATACTTTCAAACTCTGTTTAAAAAACAATGCATCGGTAATATTTATAGTTCATTATTATATTATTAAGAATTTTTTCAATATGATTAACAATTCATTAATGCATTATCTCATTATTTATTGTACTTAGAAGGTAGATATTTTTTTAAAGTAATGTTTGAAAAATTATTGCCATCGATTGGTTTATAAAGCAGTTTCCACTTGAAAAGGAATATCCCTTCATGTGAGGTGTCACTTTATAGAGGGATTATTACCCAAGGAAGATGACAGGCGTGTAGGATTTTTCAAAGAAATCTGTTTTAGAAAACAGGTAACCTTATGTGAGAAGTATTCCTCAAAAGATACAGGATTCCATTAGGGATGAACATGGAGAACTTTCCTAAAGAATTTGCCCTAAAAAAGAGATGTCATTTTATAATTTATCGATCGGAGGTTCTGATATTGCTCATTACACACATAAAGCAAAATTTCAGTTCAGTCATCAAGGAATGATTGCATACATTATCTCTTGATAACACAGTTTATTATGTTTTCTCTTTTTACTAAATTATTTTTTCATATTCTCTGTTTAAGTAAAATAAAAATAAATTTTTGTGCATTGTTAAATATACCCAGTTATGACTGTGCTATTATTTTTCATTTGTTAATTTCAGTTCTGTCACACCCAGACACTGACAGCGATTTTCAACACATTTTGCTGCATATACATCAGCCCTACATAGATATGAGTAAAGCAGAAATATTTTTGCTCTTGGTTCACCCAGAGAGGCTGTTATTTGATGACTAAAAGAAAATTAATTAAACTATTAAATCAGAAACTGAATTGTCACTGGAATATGTTAGAAATAAATTAAGAGATGAGTATTGTAGACATGAGGACTCTAAGCAAATTTAAAATTGCAATTCAGTTGCTTTAAAAGGTAAAAGCGAAGAAAAATCAAAATATGATGTTATGTTATATGGTCATAGAAATAATCATGCAAGAAATGACTGTTTTCATTTAAAATGCAATGTGAGCACTTTCCTGAAAAGATACGTAGATAATAATAATAGCAAAGTCAGAAAACATTCTAAAAATTTTAAAAGTAATGCATGTCAAATGGCAGACACTGAAAATATAAAAATAAAAGAAAATAAATGTCTTAAGAAAAATACTGAAACTGAAAATTTGCAAGTTCAGTTTAATCAAATTCTAAAGGTGGAACATGAATAAAAATCTAGAACAAAAGAATGAAATATCAGTTCAGGAGCCTCAACTCATATGAAAAGTGATAAGAGCTTTTTTCCCGAGTTAAATGACGTGAATAAACAAATAGTGACTACAGCAAATGGTGCTAAATTAAATTCATGTAGTATTGGTGAAGGCTATTTTAGAATTCCAAGTTCTCTTAAATCATGTATGAACAAAGGTTGTATTATTACATTTGATAGTAATAAGTGTATGATTAAATAAAATAATGTACTTATAGCCCATGACAATGTACAGCACGGCTTATGTAAATTGACCGCTAGTTCAGTCGATGAAAAAAATTATTTAGCTAATGGTATTGCATATTCTATTACAATCCACATACTAAAATGGCATCAAAGTTTACGCCACAGAAATATATATGTGATAAAACACTTCAGCAAAATAATCTGGCAGACAGCATTTAACTTAGCAAATGCACTTACAGTGTTGAATGTTTGACATATATAAAGCAAAACTAACAGAAAAAGCTTATCCTAAAACTAGTATTGTTGTTGCTTATCCTCGAAAGATCTGACATGTCAGATCAGCTTTAGAAGGTTGACTGTAAAAAAAATCAATAACAGTAATTTCCGGTGTAACCCGGAATGTGATACCCGGTGAAGCTAGATGGTCACAATATTTTTTACAAGTGGGGTGGATTTTTCTGCCACTATCAAAGGAAAGACATTTCAGGTGGCCACTTATTAGTCTAGCCAGAGCACTCTGGGAGCCACAGTCATATTTGATATCCAGCAGAAAGCGAAGGGATGTTCCTGTGTACCAATGGTGCGTAGGTGAAACACGCCATATAAAACAGAGTTTAGATCTTTCATTTGAGTAAAGTTCTTGATAAGTAAGTGAACAGCCAGTGATCGTTTCATTCTCATTACCCTGTTTGGCCAGTTTAACAGCAGCCTCATTACCACAAACGTTAACATGTTATGGGATTCATTGGAGGTGGATCTGAAAAATCTTACTCATTTTGTGCAGAACAGATACGCTGGTTTCATCATTTGCGGAGGACCAGCCATTAACACTAGAAACGCGGCAGTTTCGGTATACCTAAAACCGCGGGCTGAGTCAAATTGACCCAAGTTAATAAAAACCCATGTTGTTATGCTAAAAGTATACTGTAATTATTTGGCAATGACATTTATTCATTTTTTACATTAAATTACTATAATAAATGATAAAAATAGTAAGATATTACAATATGGAATATTGTATACAGTTAATAAAATATGTAGACAACTTTAATAGAAATATTTAGCTTCTTACTAGTCAAGATTTCCTACACAATTCATGCACATTTTGAGCAACTTCTTTTTATATATTTTGTACACTTTCCTCATATGGGTATTTTACAGTCAGAATAAGTATCTACAGTTTTGTTTCTGCACTTGAAAGCTTGGCAATGAACCCTTTTTCGCATCTGCGCAGATTCTTCAGTAGTATACGCTTTTATTCCATGTATCTGACTTGTGCTTTCTTTTGTGAATATACGCACTATGCAACTTTTCAATGAGTTGTTGAAGATATTCTCTCCTCCTAAGTTTTTTTCCAGTAACTTCTTTTTATAAAATCCACGAAATCTTTTTATAAAATCCCTGCAAGATTAAGAATATTGTAGAATGAAATGGTCACCTCCTTGATCCTGACTTCACAGAATATTTCCGAGCCATTTGTTTGGCAATGTTGGCACCAAATTTTTTATATAAAATGATATTGTTTCTGGGAGCTTTTTTGGGTGATTATTATCGATATCAACTGTGGGATGAAGGGAGTTCAATAATGACATTTTTGCTGGTTTTTTTTCCTGATAATTTGTCAAGTTATATCATCATGCTCCAGTAACAATGTATCATATAACGGCATCTTTACTTTTTTCACAAATTCAGGTACTTCCTTCCGATTTCATTTCAGCGTTCCAGTTAAACTAGTGTTGTTCGTTTTTAACATTTGGCACCGATTTAGTGCAGTGAAAAAATTATCTGTTGTGATATTTCTTCCTTTATTTTTGAAAGATTCTATCAAAGGCAAAACGACATATTTGAAGAGAGATAGGTTTTCAGGATGTTCCTCATCTTTACTCAAATATAGAAAACCATTGAGCACGTATTTACTACCAACATCGGCAGCAAGCCAGAATGTGATACCAAATTTATCTGGTTTACTTGGCATATATTGCCTGAAACGACATCTGGCTTTAGATGGAAACAGCTGTTCATCAATAGCTATATATGGTCCTGGTTTATAGCAAGTTACCAAATTTTCAATAAATTTCTTCCAAACTTCAGACCCTTCAGAGGATCATCTTCTTGGTGAGACGGGTGTCACGATCCTGGAGCCCCAGTGATCTATCCTCTTTTCCGTTTCCTCTCCTCTGAGCTGAAGCTTTCTTCCTTCCTTTCTCCCTTGTGGTTTTCCTCTTCGGAGTTTGGGGCTCGTTATGAGAGACTGGAACAGCCCTCGTTTCTGGTTTTCGAATGACGAGAAAACTGCCCACGTGTTTGCCGTGCGTGGAGACCCGTGTCGCTGGAAAGGAGGGTCCTGGCAGTTGAGGGGCGATGTACTGTCCCCAACACACTGCTTTGGCCTCTGCTTCAGCTAAACGGGAGGCACCTTGTCGTCCTCACGGGTGTCAATCGGCTGGTCACTAGTCTTTGTGTCAGTGGCTTGGGGATAAGCTTTCGGGAGTTCCTGCTTTCGGGAAAGCTGACTGTGGGGCTTCAGATTGCGTATAGACCCGGTTAACCCTGGCGCAGGATTCTGCGTCCCCTTGTTGGACTTCGCGGTGGGTGGGGCTGCCGGGTCCGAATTTAAACTTCTTTTCAATATAGCTTCTACAAACTTAACAAATACAAATGGACATAATTATGCATCAAAACGAGTGAAAACAAATGGAAATGGAAAACTAGATTTAAATGCAGCAAGTCCACCGCAGTTTATTGTCATAAATGATCTCACCGGCAATCTCAAAAAGCTGTCACCATTTTTAATTCAAAAGTACATCCAAGCTTCAGTTGGGGAACCAAAGAACATCAAACGATTGCGCTCTGGAGATCTTCTTGTGCAAACTGTATCAGCTACTCAGTCAACAACACTCCTTGGGCTGAACAAACTTGGACAAATCGATGTTAAAGTGTCAGCACATAAAACACTAAATTTTTCTCGTGGTGTTATCTCAGAGACGGACCTCCTTTTTGTTTCAGAAGAGGAAATAGTCTCTGAATTGTCTGACCAAAATGTGTGTGCAGCCAGGCGGATCAAAGTGCGTAAAGAGGGTCAGTTCATTAATACAAAGCATATAATCCTGACCTTCAAGTCCCCTGATCTACCTAAAAGTATTAAGGCTGGGTACTTGTACTGCCCCGTAAGACCTTACATACCGAACCCTTTGCGATGTTTTCAGTGCCAGCGCTTTGGTCATTCGAAAATGTCCTGTCGTGGCAAAATCACATGTGCACGTTGCTCTGTGGAAGGCCATGACAGCGAAAATTGCAATGCTGAACCATTATGCGCAAACTGCAAAGGAAGCCACACAGCATACTCACGACAGTGTCCAAATTGGAAATCCGAAAAAGAGGTGCAGACAGCGAAAATAACTAAAAATATATCCTATGCCGAAGCAAGGAAGCTAGTCGCAGATGCGAATCCCCGAAAATTGTCGTATGCTGGTACATTAAAATCCTATAAATCAGTAGCCACACAGACAGCAATAGGTTTACCAAACAAACAGCCAATCCTAAATGAGGAAAGAAACAAAACGCAGAAACCGATAGTATCAATATTAAAACCTCAACATAACAAAGAAACGAAAGATAACCAAACTGAAAAGAACAAAGAAACAAAGAAAAATTTAAAAACTGTCAGAAATCCCAGTGTGAGTTCCTCTGGGAACCTAAGTTCAGATGGCGTAGACTCTGAGATGGAAGTGGAAGACGGACTGAATATCCCGAAACATCTGCTTCCACGAAAATCAAAAAAACAGCACCGAAAGAACAAAGATAAAATATAATGGCCATCCTCATTTCATGGAATTGTCGCGGTTTCTACAAAAATCTCGATAATATTAAAGATCTGATAGATTTACACCACCCTGTGTGCTTGGCAATTCATAAGACTTTCCTAAAACCTTTTCAACAGCCAAAGTTTCGGAGGTACTGCCTCGCAAGAAAAGACAATTTAGTTGGTGAGCATGTGAACGGAGGTGTCGCCCTCCTTACTTCACTTGACTATCCCTCTAATCCAATATCTTTAAACACAGGTCTCCAAGCTGTTGCTGTCCAAGTAAACATTCGAAGCTTAATTTCAATCTGTTCCGTGTATTTGCCTCCAAATCAACATATCAATCAGTATGATTTAGATGACCTAATAGAGCAACTACCTAAACCTTTTATCTTAATAGGAGACTTAAACGGACACAGTCCACTCTGGGGAAGCAAGGACAGAAACCCTCGAGGCAGACAAATAGAGCAAATGATCGAAGATCATTGCCTTTGCCTCCTCAATAACGGGCAGAATACTTACTTCCATGAGCCTACAAGGACCTTTCACGCTCTTGATCTTGCCATCTGTTCTCCATCTCTTTTGCCATTTTCCACCTTTCATGTTGGCAGTTATCCTTATAATAGTGACCATTTTCCTACTTTTCTATCCATCACACGAGAAAGATTAAATCCTATGAAAACACCCTCCCGCTTTATACTTTCTAGGGCAGACTGGGAGCTCTTCTCGTCTTGTGCAAAGATCACAGAAGAGATGGTGAAAGATGCGCCAATCGATGATGCTGTGAAAGCAGTCACGGACGTTATTATTCAGGCAGCTACTGTATCTATTCCAATAACATCAACGAAAATTGCCAAGTACACAAAACCGTGGTGGAACAGTGAGTGTCGAGATACACTGAAACAACAGAGGAAAGCTTGGGGAATTTTTTATAAATACCCAACCTTGTCAAACCTTATTGCTTTCAAAAAAGCTAAAGCAAATGCAAGAAGAGTGAGACGGAAAAGCCAGAGGGACTCATGGATATCCTACGTGTCTGGAATAACATCCTCTACATCAAGTAAACGCGTATGGGAAAGAGTTAGAAAAGCATGCGGACTGTATAAAGACCACTCTCTTTCATTTCTGGAAAGAGATGGCCGAGTAATTAGCACAACAGAAGAAATCGCAAACCTTATTGGCGAGAATTTTGCTGCCATTTCTAGCAGCAGTAACTATCCGCCAGCATTTCTTACTGTCAAGCTACGTTCTGAGAAAGATCCCATAGCATTTAACTCTACCGATTCCGAACCATATAATAAAGAATTTACACTTCCCGAGTTGACAACAGCTTTGATGCAGACACATAGTACGTCACCGGGTTTAGATGGTGTGAGATATGAAATGCTGAAACATCTTCCCTGTAAGTCATTGATTACCCTTCTTGCCCTATATAACAGAATTTGGAAGGAGCATAATTTCCCCAATGCATGGAAGAGAGCTGTTGTCATTCCCATAGCCAAGCCTGGGAAAAACCCGAAGAATCCCTCGAACTATAGGCCCATCGCGCTTACGAGCTGTATTTGCAAACTATTTGAAAAAATGGT